>CM056959.1:1653004-2253004 GCA_029856935.1 Cyclocarya paliurus | reverse complement strand
CAATAAACAAAATAAAAAGAAACTGAAATAAACCTTCCTACTATAGATTTAAGCAAATCTACGGTGAGTATTGATGAATAAATTGATTTATCATAATTTAAACAAATAATCCATCAAAAACCTAAATTTAAATGGTAAAATAGTTAGAAAATGAGCATACCGATGATGAGAGTTGGAGGCCGTTCGAACAAGAAATTCATTATTTGCATTCGATTATCGATTTCTCCGTTCGAACGTTTCTTCATAAATTACCCGTTCGAACGTTATTTACTCCAACCCGTTCGAACAGTCTCATATGTTCGAATGGTATTTTTTACGTTCAAAGGGTTTTTCAAGACGAATTTAATTCGTCCCAAAAAAAAAGATTCGTTCTAACGATTTCGAACGGTCCAGCTTAATTTCGTCCCAAAAGATATTTTTTGGGACGAATTTATGATTTTCGTCTCAAAATATCTTTTGGGACAGTTTTATAGGGACGACCTTACGACACTTTTTTTTCGTTTCAAAAAATATTTTGAGACGAAATGTCAATATTTTGGGACAAAATTTTTCATTCCAAAAAACATAATTTGTTGTAGTGCTAGCTTAATTATTAATTTTTTAGGCAAGAATTAATTAATCAAAGGTAATAATTTCTTTAGATGAAGATTAAATTAATAATAATTAACATATATATTTGTAATTTATTTAGATTATAATTAACAAATTAGAGAACCCTGATTAGCTAGGCTTGGGCCACATGTGCATGCAAGTACTTCCTTATACTCTCTGCATGGTCTATCCATATGTTGTCTTGGTTTTTTGTTTATTTTGTTATTTATTATTCCCTTTTTTTTTTTTTCCTTTTTGAGTTTGCATTCCAAATTACCTGTTTGGAGGAAAATTTTGATACCCTTGTAATACCTAAGGAAAAACTAAAAGTATCAAAAGAGTGATCAGAGGGAAATATTCTTGCATCAAAATAGTCATCATATATATATATATGATGTAACAACCCAATTCTAAAAATTAGGCCATAAAATAAGTTTTATATATATTCATATTGTTAGAACATTCTATTATGGTTATTATTATACTATTGTCAATTTTATCAAATTTCTATGTCATTAATACACTATTAATTATTTTAATTCAACTATTATTATTATTATTATTATTATTATTATTATTATTATTATTATTATTATCATCTTTATTACAATAGGACGAGTATAGTGAAAATACTTTAAACTTCCACATTCTCCATCATCTCTCAAACGTTAATCGACGAAATTAGAAGGATCATTTTCTTTAAAACCTCTCCTTCCCTAGAAATCCTCCCAAAATCGCAGCAATTATCCTCATAGCAACACTCTCTCCATCATCACTCAGCAACGTCCTCCCATAGCAACTTAACAAACTTGCAACCTCAACTCAGACAAGCTCCACCACAATGCCATGAGAAAAATCATGGAGCAACTTAGAGCAGTCACCTAGCCACCTACCGAGAACCACGACAACCACCGTAGCTTCATCCTTCTCATGACTACATACCCTCAGTGGCTCTTCATAATGGTCACGGCAACAACCACCATACACGTCAGATCCGCCACCAAGCCTCACCTAGCCTCAGTCCACATCCCAACCAGACACTAGATCCCTTCGCGTGACGCACCATGGTTGCACCATTCGAGCTAGCGACACCAAGCCATAGACTCAACCAGTACACAGGAAAAACGAGAAGCCATCTTGCCAGAAACCATCGAGGAAGTAACAGAAACCGTCGTTGGAAGCTTCCTGTCCCTCCAAATCCGTTGCACTATCCCGGTAAGCCCACAACCACCGTCTTTCATTCTCTTCCTCGGCTCTGTTGTATCACGGTGTGATACTATCATGTCCTTTCTTCCATGACTGCACCAAAGAAGTTCGCCTAGCGCCGCCAACCTCAGTCCGACCACCATCGTCTTGCCCAGCTCAGCCACGTGCTCCTCCTCCCCCTTGGTAAGCCCTGCTGCCAGCTCTCTCCCTTTTCCATGTTCTCCTTCTATCAAAATAAAGGGACCTTATATATACATATATTTATTTATGGAAAATGCTATAAGCCCTACTTGGTTGTCCCGTTCCCCCTTCCCGCTTGACGTGGAATGCCACATTGTAAGTGTTTAAAATTAAAAATAAAAGCCGCCCATTTCATCTTCAACCTTCCTTTTTCGTCTTCAATCCATCCCGCACCATTTCGTCTTCTGAGAAACCCATCCTGCAACATTTCCTTCATAGCCATCCCACACCATTTCGTACTACTCAGAGACCCATCCCGTTTGACTAGCCATTTCGTCTTCAGCCTTCCTTCATAGCTTCTTTTAGTTATTGGATAACTGTATTTTTGGATTGTTTGGATCTAGAATTTCTAGTTTTGCGGCAAAAAAAAAAAAAAAGAGTTCCAGTTCATAGGTTTTAAGCATGAATAAACCAACTCCACCGTGCTCTATTATCACATGCATCATAGGTTTTTCATTCAAAATAAACTAGAGTTTGTCCCAATATCACATAACACTAACACTAATTAGCTAAGAGAAATAAAGGCTATGGCCATGGCTGAATGCCCTCTTAGTCAATCACAAAAACCAAATGACGGAAAAAATTAGGAAATGTACCTCGCGGATTGGAGGTCAGACGGAGGAGAGCCGGAAGACTGCGCCGGAAAGAAAGTGGCTAGCTTTCTTGGTTTTAAAACATAGTCGAACGTTTGCCTCAATGAACGTCGAGTTTGGGATTTTCACTTCTAAAGGTCTGAAGGTGAAATGAGTAGCAGGGAAAGGGGGGATGTTGGGCGGGAGAAAAAGTGTGGGTGTATTTTATTTTATTTTTTTAATAAAATGATTTTAAAAGACATGGCATGCCACGTACATTGGGAAGCTCGAATGGGATAAACGAGCGATAACTGTAGCACTTCCCTTATTTATGGGAAATGCCTCCCTCCTGTAACCCTAATTTCTATATAATGGTAGCCTCTTTCATTCTAATTACGTTTATATCCTGAGTGTAATTTGTATGCTATTAGATGTATTCTTTTTACATAGACTAGGCTTGACTTTAAATTAAACTGTGTTTTATTTGGGTTATATTCGAGAGATACAATTTTTCTATATTGGTATTCATTTTAATTTAATTAAAATACTACTATATTATTTTAACATTTTAAGTTATCCATAGTTTTACATGGACAATTATATTAGCCCATAAGCGATGATTTACAGAAAAATAAGTTATGGTTTTAGTTGTATTATACTAACATAGTTTACAAGGATTTTTAATGTTAAAATATTATTGAGGATATTTTATGAACTACTTATTGTTTAGTAAATTAAGATAAAACACAGTTTCCTACTAAATTATATGTTAGTAATATTAAATTATGATTTAAAAAATATGTTATTAGTATTTATTTACATTTCTTGTAAAATCTAACAATTATGTTATTTAGCCAATTTACGAAGTTGATGTTGTACGACTTGTTTTTGTACAATGATTTTAATATTAAATATGATTAAGCCTATTTTTATGAATTGAATGTTTTCACGAATTATTTTATAAACTTAGATAAAAGAATATACATTTAATGATATTGGAAAGATTAGATATTATGTTAGTATTTTATTAGTTTTCTGATATTAGTATTTAATGTTTTTGTATGAAACATAGTATGTATTAAATTATTCTCCATGATATGTATTAATTCAGCAGACTATTGTGACACGTTTTTTTAGAAACACTAGTGACAATTCATACTTCGTATAGGTAATGAGCTATGAAGGAAATTCAGAAAGCAATGCCATAAGGTAAGTAATTTGATCACAAATTAGGATCATCACAGTTCAACTTATATAAATTATTATTACAACCAATTCTTTGATAGCCACTTTTTATGTACTATTCATGTCATATGCATGCATGTCACCAAGCACAGTACACGATCATGTCATTCGACATCATGTTCAAATTTAGAAATTTAAAGTTATTTAAATCAGTATATATATCATGCACCTCACGTTGCGTAAGACACATAAGCTATCTTAAGTTCAAGTACAAGATAAGATCAAATTAATTAATCAGTAAATTAGATGGCTATTCAAATGCGTAGTACCAATGCAATTTCAGGGTGGATGAACGAGTCATAGATTCAAGCATGGTCTGCCATAGTATGCCAGAATAATATTAGCGGCTCCCGTTGCGGGCGTGGGACCTGGAGCCGGTGCACAACCCACATACAGGGTTAAGTGTGTTGGCTAGTCAGATCAGTCAGTTAATTCAAATAAATCAGTTATGCATAGCATAAGCATCAGTATGAACAATCATGATTTAAGCTCTCAGCATGAAATTCTTATGAAAAATCTAATATCTGTTACGTTTACGTTGTGATGGATTTCTTACTGAGTTTTCGACTCATTTTAGTTTATTTCATATTTTTAACCACCCGAGTGAGGATGGTCAGTACAAGCACGAAGGTATGTCTTAGATGGAGCAATTGGATTTAGTTATAGGCTTTAATTATTTATTTAGTTGGATTTATTAATTATGAGAAACACATGACACTCCTAGCCTATAGGAAGGGGAGTTACATATGATCTCATATATATATAAGGGTGGACCCACTTTCTAGACCACATCAAGTGCAAAATACATGACCTAAATGCCCAAAAGTTATATGTATATATTAATTAAACCAATGTCAGTTACCCTTAATACTCATGATGCCTTAACAGGACGTTCTGAAACAAATAAAGAGCAAAACTTCTTTCTTTGTAAAAAGGGAAGGTATACTAGAGTCATGAAGATCAACCAATTAGCTTCATGATGGCACTACAATAGAAACCACTTTTTTCCACAAAGGTACTACTTCGTGGCAAAATGGACATATTTGATGGAAAATAATTATTTCCCATAAAAACAGCTCGTGGGTCGCTCCTCAGAAACAACTTTCCAAAAAAAGTATTATCACCCACAACAAAAAAGACTTGTCAAAATAAGTCAGCTTTCTTTGCCAGTTTGGTGGAAGGAGAAAATCTTTTTATCTGTGGGAAATACTAATTGGAGGCCTTCTCTACCATGGGAAAAGATATATATTTTCCATAAAGATGTATGGTCGGTGGATTTTTTTTCCACCAAAATGTATGGTGAGAACAACCCTTTTGCAACGACATGGCCTTCCCCTTTTTTAGGATCAGTGTTCTCTTTTCCTACAACAATTAGTTCCTAGTAATGGCCAGGCATTTTTTATTAGTGCTATTTTCATGCACTGAAGCTGCAACAATTAATCGTTACTACTATTAGTAAACTTCCTTGTTAGCCAAAACATTATTTTTGACAAGATTTGGTAGTAGAAAATAGTGCTAATTTGATCATTTTCCCACATGTTCTTCCCTTCAGTATTTGGATGAAAATTATCTATTTTTGTCTTAAAAAAACTGATATTTTCTTTTTCCTATGACTGTTAATGGAGTGAATTGATTTTGGCCAAATATAATGCTTTGCATGCACCCAAACTAATAGTACATCCATTTAAACATTTCTGAATTATTTTACTGCATAATATCACTTAACATCCACTTCCATGAAATGACTCAATTTAAGTATTACATTTGCATAATCCTTTCATTTCTGCTACTATTTTGATAAATCATCAGCCCATAGTTTAGCTAAGAAGTGTGCATGATCCACTTTTTTGAATACACATATAACAACTAGCCAGGATGTCCAATACTACAATATCCCTATGATTAAGAAGAGGTTTTTTATAGACTATATGGATATCCATATAATAGATAGACATAGCATATGATCCACTTTCTAATGCTAAAAATATTCACATAACACTAAAATATCAAGCACATTATCATAAGAAATTAACCCATTCCAGACTAGAGAATACACTTTAACACACTTACTTATCAAGTATCACATACAATTTGGGATTACATCCATTTCACATACATCAAAATATTACCACTCCAGATCCAAGATCTTCAACGTAGCATATATATGTTGTTCACTATATATATACATATATCTTACAAGTAGACAGACATAGGTTGCTGCATAGTTGTGGCTGATTTTGTCGTATAATTGTCCCCGTTAACAAGTTCCCATGGCTTTGATCGAACCATCCCTAGAGTGATAACTAACTACAAAAAGAACACACATTCTAAGCCCATTATTTTCACTTTATCACTCTAACTAATGACCTTCATAAACAAAAGGGCCTTGCATCAATTCAACCTTCAGACTTCATCACATTTACTACCACCTAATTATAAAATCAATTTCACTAACAAATACTTACTTTCTTAGGGAAGTCATACATCCCTCACAACCTTTTCTCAAAGAAAAATTTTACTCATCATCCTCACACCACATACTATACATAAATTTTTTTATTTTTTTATTTTACCAAATGTGTAGTGTATGGATGATGAGTAGAAAAACTTAATTAGTTTTGGAAGAATAAAACCAAAAAAATTTTAAAAAAAAAATTACAAATAAGTATGATGTGTGGGGATGATCATTAGTATCAAAGCTCTTCCTCAATATATTTGTAAAGACTAAGGCTACGTTTGGGTATTGAGGTGATCTTAGATGATCTGTGAATAGTAGTAAAAAGTGATAAAAAAAATAATAATAAATATTGAATAGCAGTGAATAACAGTAAAAAGTAGTGAAAAGTATATGAAAAGTAATGATCAAATATTAAATAGTAGTTCACTACCCAATCACAGCGTAAGTGATTTGGCCATGTTTAACTACTACAACATGCATGCGTTTGACTAATAAAGAGAGATTTTGTTTACCAACAAATAAAGTGTGCCTAAGGATGGTTTTTAACTGTTGTTGTATGCCAATAGTTTATAGTTGGTGAAAAGACATGTCCTAACTTCTCTTCTTTAACCATGTCAAATCTCCTGCCACCCAGAAAGATACATGCATTGCAAATATCTTGCATTACATCATAGAACCTATGTTAGAAAGAGCGAGTACATATAAGACGGTTCTATAACTCAAACATACCATGTATGTATAGGAAGTTAAAATCATATACCAATTCTTGCCCCATGCTTCACTTGCCACTTGCATGAAACCATCTAGTTACTATGTATATCATAATAATCATCAAAATATCACCAATATCCTAACTTATATCACATAGAAGTCCCTACCAATCAAACCCACAGAGTCCCCACAACACATACTACACTACCCAACAAAAGTATCACAAAATTCCTAGCTTATATTACATAGAAGCCCATGCTAATCATGCCCCCACAACACATGACCATACTGCGCAGCAAAAGTACTAGTGGATTTTAATGCAGTCCATCAAGGGGTGTTACTTTACAAAAGAAAACCCCTCAAAAATTCAAAATACACCAAAACAAGGCATCCTAAGCATGAGTCTCTAGCTAAGACTCCGTATGGAACTCCAACTCTAACATTCGCATTTTCATTTGTTGCTCATAATCAGAAAAAAAAAAAAAAAAATTCCTCATTACTGCCATGTCACCTAGTAGTGCCTTTAAATGAGCAGTGACTTTTTCTGCAGCAGTCTTGTTCTTTTTATTTTCCTCGGCTAGACGTACAAAGTCCTTGTTCTTTTGCATTGAAGGAGATAGCTCAAGAATGATTGTGTGCCCTAAACATTGTGCATAGCCAAATTGTTTCCCTAAAACCTCCTTGGAAACCACTGCAGTTGCATCATCATCATCCTCATTCAATTCCCTCTCATTCAGCTTCTCAACCATTAGATTCTAAATATCAAATACAAAATATATACTATGAAGCTGAACAGTGAATTTTTGAATAAGCAAAAGAAATACATATCACTCACATAATTGTGTTCACTTGTTGTATTGATAAGTTTACCCTTCTTTCTTGACCAGAGCACTTTTTTTATAGAAAGCAACCAAATTTGGTGCCATCTCACGCTTCAAGTAAAAAATAAGACTTCAGTGTAAGACACAAATTCAGAAAAAGTACTCACATTTAGTATCAATATTGTAGGTGGATTTTACATTTTCTTCAAAAATCCTAACAAATGACTTTCGGCCACTTGTATGTTTGACCCTTTGGTTTCGCCTATTACTAGTGTTTCTTTGAGATATATTTTGAACATATCATGTTTTAAAAAAATAAGTGCATGAAAAATACAGTACTATTAAAAGGAGAGCAATGTAGAACTAAATTGTGCTATAACTCCCTCCTACATAGAAACTAATGCATAAAATTAGGGTAAATACACACAAAATTACCTTGAAAGTGCCGCTGCCCACTGCTGGCGTAGGCATTCTCATATTGTTTTCTCAACCGAGGATGTCCCACCAGATAGTGTATTTTCATGTGTGGCATATTTTAAGTATTCCTTGTATAGTTCATAGTGAAATGCATTATACTTATCAGCCAGCACCATCATCACAGTTTCACGATTTCTAAGCCTTGTCCAATCCAACACAAAATTGGCCTGAATATGAGAAATGTTAGATCCTTGTTCATTACCATCATATAAACATTTAACAATTTTTATAAACATGGGTCACTTCTCAGTCTATTTAAAAATGCCTACTCGAACACGATCGATGAGCTCTTCTTTCTCCTTCTGGACAACAACAGTATAGCTTGCATACGATATCCTGTATTTTAGTGTATTTTAATTGAATGATTATTTTAATTAATTTAAATATTAGTTTTCTTGTTTTAAATTTATCGGATTTCTCGTTAGATTTATTTTATGATTTTTAAGTTGTAAAATTTATTTTGATATACTTTTTTAAAATTAAACATTGTTCTGCATTTAAATTACTCTTTAATTTAAATTAGTTTGTTTGTAGGCTTTAAAATTATTGTGTTGAATGAAATGAAGTCTATTTATCAAAAAAAAAAAATTATTGTGTTGTTGGATTTTTATTATTATTTTATTTTAGCTAGTCACTGCGTTTGAATTATTTCATTCAACTTATTGTTTTGAAATTATTTTCATTGGATCAATTTTGTGGCCCAAGTTATGAGGATTAGACCTCATTTCTTTCCCTCATTTTTTTCATTTCCCCCTTTTTCTTTCTCCCCTTTTCTCTTTTTCCTTCTTTTCTCCTTCTTTCCTCTACTTCTTTCTTGTCCCGCGCATGACAACCCCCTCCCCTTTCCCCGTCCGTTTCTTCGTCCGCCCAGTGCACCGATGTGTGCTGTCCATGGCCTCCACCGCCACTCCCATTTTCTTTCCCTCCAGCCGACGACCATCCCCCTCCATTTTTAGCCTAACCCATGCCGCCATTAGCTTCCACGCACGACTACAAGCAGCAAGATTTTTGTGCTCCAACACCACCGTGCCGCCACCATCTTTTCACCATAGCACCATCAACCTCCCAGCTACCTAACCTACCCTTCCTCAGCCCCAATCCGCCACCCTTGAAGCCCCTCCATCCTCATTTCCGATTTGGGTGTTTTAGCCTTTAACCGTCGCCCACACCGCTACTTATGGCCAACGACCGCCACCACTAGCCTCACCAACACCTCTAAGCCCCTTTTCTAGGCCCACAACCATAGTCCAAAATACATTGTTACGTTGTTGTGTCGCCACCTCTTGCACCTCCTTAATCCTTCAAAAATTATATTTTAGCACTATAAGTAATTTTTCAAAGAATTTCTTGAGATTTAAATATATTTTTGCGCTAAGAAATCTTCTACAGTTTAGTTGGTTGTGCCAGACATTGAATTCGAGGAGTATGGGGGTCGGTTGGATGTGAGGATGGGTTGTTTATTTAATTGAATTATGCTTGCATGCATTTATGTTGTGTTTGGCCTCATGGCATTTATTGCATCATGTTATGCATGCTCATGTGTTGTGAATGAAAATTAGATTTTCACGTAAGAAATGATTTTGGGTATGTTTGAAATGAATGGATTGAACGGTTTGAGAGAGAGGAAAAAGGGACTATAGAGATGGTGGTAAGTAGGGACAATGGTAGAGTCTCGCTTACAATTCCTGCCTACAATGCGAGCTGTAGGGATGGTGGTCAAGGATGCTGGTAGAGTCCCGCCTGTAATTTCGGCTTACAGTGCTCTGATAGGTACCCCTTGTGTGGAAAGGATCTGTAAGGATGGTAGTAAATAAGGATGGTTGTAGAGTCACGCCTGTGATTCCCGCCTACGGTGCACTCGGTAGAGATGGTGATAAGCAGGGATGGCAGTAGTCCGACCTGCGATTCCAGCCTACAGCACGAGCTGTAGGGATGGTGGTAAGTAGGGATGGTAGTAGTCCCGCCTAAGGTGCATGTGGTAGGGATGATGGTAAAATCTTACCTGCGATTCCCGCCTATAGTGTTCGATAAATGATTATGTTGTGCCATTTTTCAAAAAAAATGGCAGTTTATGATATAATGGTTACGAGCACCATTTTCTAGGAAAATGGCTGGTTTATGTTTGAGTCATTTTATGAGAAAATGACGGATATTATTCATGGCGTGTTTTGGGTTAGATGGAATTTTTGGCGTGCGTTGGAAAATAATCATTTTCAGGAAAAAAGAGGGTTTTGGGTCACATTCATCTTTCGTCATGTGCATACATGTTTCTTGGATGCATTATTGTATTTTTATCTTTTGGTTTGTTTGGGTGATTACTTACTAAGATTCAAATCTAATGTGGTATTCCTTACCTTGCAACACCGTTTTATAATATCGCAGATTTTGATGTAGATGCTGATGTTGAGCTTGAGGATTTGGCTCCGCCAGAAGAGTGATTTGGGATCACTCGCTCGTGTTTGGGAATTGTTTCCCATTTTGAATTATGTATTTGGTATTAATATGTTTTTTATGGGATTTGTTTCCCTTTGTCTATGTATTTGGCTTTTTACTTTATTTTCATGGATAACTGTATGATTTTCAGTAATACATTTATTTTGATAATCTTGTATTTAAAACTCTGGTACTTAGTTGACTTATTTAATTTATCCGTTGCATTTTTATTGTACACTTTCTGTATGTACACACACTTGGCACTTATCGTAGGGATGTGTGACTCGTGTTGTCATCATCCTAACGTCACAATTCCTGTATTTTCATACGTGGGAGTCGGGGCGTCACATTGCATGTCTCATATCCGCATGTACTTTAATGATCAATGACACTCGATCGGTAAAGACCGTGACATTTTCACATGATGGATCTCTATCCGGTCATTCTTAATATCCAATGGAATCTTACCCAACTTTCAAAGGCATTCAAATTTGGTGCCCTTCTCCGGCCCTCGACGACATTTATAGGTGGGTGGAACTATATATACAAAAACAAGATCATTAATCAATCATGTAATTGTACTATAACATTACTAACCAGGTGCAATACTTGTAATAGTATTCCCCTTGTTGTCATGTTCTTCACCCCTCGACTCCTCCATGCCCATATGTGGTACTGCTTGAGTTGAATCATCAACTCTTGCGTCAACCTTGTCACATAAGTTTCATCTTGGAGGATGTGATTTTGGGCCTCTACCAATAGGGCTTGATACTACAGTAACACGTAGGACCCCTCCTTCCTCCCGTAATAGATTGCACCATTCTTACGCTAAACTCATAAAGTAGTGTATCAACAAGTAACTAGTTTGATCATTGAACCCAACAACCAACCAGGTTGTAAGAAAACCCAACAATAACTAATAGAGCAGGATTAAAAAAATAATCTTCACAGCCAAGATAAACACACAAATTGAGTTACCAAATGACACAGTTTCTGGACAAGTCCTAGAATTTACAGGGATTCTAACCGGTAGTTCGTGAATGGGTTGAACAATAATAGCTAGCTAATTAGAATATACTTCATCTAGAGAAATAACATACATTAGAAATAAAAGTAAATAAATAATTAGTCACAGCTAGCCCACAATTATTTAATATATGGAAAAGTCACTACTTAAGGCATCTACCAAATTATAGTTGATCATGGAGCTAGCTAGCTAATTATTGAAGAGAGGAATTGGGATCTCAAATCTTATACTTTTACAACTTTTCTTTTACTCGATAATTAATGAAAGATATATACTAGCTAGTACTAATCGCTCTCTGTCATGCAATGAATGAATTTACTGCTTCAAGAATATTAGCCATGGAAATCTCAAGGGTGAGTAGCTGCATACATGGGGAACTGCATGCATATGATATCAATTTCAAATTTTGAGAAAAATGCTTTGGAAAATATTTGATAAAAAATATAATCTATCTTCGATATGCACCCAAGTCTTATCCATCTACGTCTTGAGAAGAAATTGTAAACCTTAGTAAATTTATTCTTATGAAAAAAATGTTCACAAATAAAAAGGGGTCTATGCTTTATCAGAAAAGAGTAGACATTGTCGTTGATGGACCATGTTATTGAAAAGGAAACTACGTGCCCCAAAGAGAAGTTATGTTATAGACTCTCACATGCAAAATCAGTTTGGCAAGATGGATACAATAACCCGTGACAACGTCAAGAGATATACCCCTCCTCAAATGACCAATAACAAGTAAGAAATTTGACACCTAACTGCCACCAACTCTTGTTCACAAAAGACTCACTCAAGCCCATCCCTTTCATTATGAAAACCAACAGGGAGAGAGGGAGGGAGGGAGGGAGAGAGAGAGAGAGATTTGAGAATCCAGTATCCCTGTAACGCTAGAGACATACTAAACATAGAGATTTGAGAGAGAGATTTATCTTCCCAAGCATTGAACGCAGTCAGCGATCTAGTGAAATTGAACCTGGCAGTAGTATCAAGTACTGGACCTCAAAGGATGGCAAAAAATCGAGCAATTCTTGACTAGAAATGGAAAACCCCAATAATGGTGAAAGGAAAATTCAAGCGTTTTTTGAAGAAATTGAGGCAATGTTTGTACAATAGGGGAGTACGAAGCTAGTTTCTCACCATTGACTATTGAGAGATTTTCCTCGACTAGGTTGCTTTCAACTTTGAGGGCTCGTTAGTAAGGTTATAATTAGATGAAGCCATCGTTCACTTTCGTCCCAAAATAATTTTTGGTAGAGCTTAGCATGTAAAATAGGGAACCCTTTTGCTGCAACAATTTTCTTGTCATAATACAGATTTTTCCCCACCGTGTTTCACTTGCCACACAAGATTTGGTTGTAAGTGCTTATATTATTTCAACCCATGTGTTGTGTGGCATAAGCACATTGTTTTTCACCAGCGGTAGTCTTGGAAATTAAACTTGTGGCAAAAGGGAGAATATGTTGTAGTGTGGGCTAATTGGCTGAAACATGACCAATATTCTCTTGTAAAAAGTTACATCCTGTAATCTCCTTTTATTTATAGTACTATTAGATTTACACGTCCCTATATATATAACTTAATTATGAAGTTAGTGAACTCGGTACCGAACATAATGTTTTTCTAATTCATTTCCTTTTACTTTCTATTATTTATTATGATGTGATTTTTGCTCCTCAACAACGTCCCAAACCATTTAGTCATAACTAACCAATATGTTTATAACTTTGTTTTAGAAGATTAGGATGATACCCTAATTATCTTATGCGCTACAAAAATGCGAAGACACTATAACAGAAATAGCCTTTTGAGTCCAAATATTTCCATCAACGCTCAAATAAATGCTAAAAATATCATTTGTAGAGAAATTAAACTCGATGCTAAATTTCATTGCAAATGGTGACATACGGTGATTCCAATATTATATTTTTATTGTGATGAAATTTTAAGTTTTTTGGCATTTTTTTTTTTGGTCGCTGCAAAAACTAATACAAGAAAGATGGTTTTTTTGCACGACCAATTCTTTTGTGACAATTTTAATTTAATCACAAAAATTAATTTTTTGAATTCCCATCTTTTTATTTCCAATGAATAAAAATTTGTCACAAAAAATAACTTGTTCTGACTAAATTAAAATTATCGTCAAAAATAATCTAGACGAAAAAAACTAATTCCGTCACTTTGATTTGTTTTATGGAGACATTAATTTTTTGTTAAATGGTCTATGTGGTTTTTAACTATTTGTGGCGACTATTTAACTATTTGCAACGATGTTTTATAGCTGTAAAAGGTCGATTTTAAAATCAAAATGGCTGAAAATCCTTTTCTCTTGCCCCTCTAGGGTCTGTGTCTCTATTTCTTTCTCTCCCCCCCTCCCCCATTCTGTGTTTACCTTAATTTAGCTTGGCCATTGTTCCCCATTCATATTCTTGCAAAAAAAGAATCAGTTCATTCATTGGAATGATTGCCATGCATATATAACATAGATGAGAAGTAAATTCACTTATTTGCCAAATTCTTTGAAAGAATCTATCATTAGAAACTTTTTTAAAAAAAAAAATTCTTATGATGAGGATCATAGGAACTTCTTTAGGACTGTGTTTGGATTGTTAAATTAGAAATTTTCAAGTCTCTGTTGAATTCAGAATTGTGGTTGTTAAAACTTGAAGGTTTTAATTTGTTATAGCTACTCTAGAAAATTTTGATGCAAGTTGTTTTTGGATGATTATAAAATTTTGATTTAGCTTTAAAGTTCCTTAATTTTATAGAGGCATATGAACTCACAAAGTGTTAATCTTGTTGAAACTAGCAAAAGTGTTATCCTTAATTTTAATTTTGGAGCGGTTTGGATGTTCTAACTTGATGCTATTTGGGAAAAGATTGGCAATGCTAACTATGTTTTGTAGTGATTGATAGAGTATTTTTGGAAGCTAAAAAAGTTTATGTAAGGTATTTTCGCTTTTATATTTGCTTGGTTGTGGCAACTAACATCTTTTGAATGTCTTTTAATTTTAGAGGAGATGTACAAGCTTCTGTACAAATTTCATCATTTTAGTATATAGGAGATGTACAAACTCATTAAGCTGAGCTATTCTTAACCCATTCACTGCTATTATTGATGCTATTATTAATGGCTAAGATGATAGCAATAATAGTGCAATTAAATTTTCAAGTTTTTCCTTGGACAAACAAGACATGGGAGAAGAGTTTAACCAAGAAGTCAAGTGAGAAACTTGGTAAAATATTTCTATTTACTCTTCAACAGTTTTTTCTTGCAAGTGGAGGCTCTGATCTATATTTATGTTAATATTCTACTCATGTTGCGATTACAGTAGGAAATTGACTTTTCCAAAAGAAAAAAGGCAATACAAAGCTATAATTATAGGTTTTTTTTTTTTACTTTCCAATTTATGGTCCCATATTTAAGAATGTCACTAATTTCTAGTGGATGCTTGTTTAAACTATAACTAGGTTCCATGTGATTGCCATAATATCCATTGTTTGGAAACTAATAAAATTGATTACCATAATATCCAGGTACGTTCCAGGACACAGCAGATGCTGTGAGGCAATTCCTATAGGTATTCAAGGTGGGTATGGATGTTTGTATTCACCTAGCATTGTTAGCAGACCCAAACTTAAATAGATGGGCCTTGCATCTATTTGTTTTTTTCCTCATTCCTATGCACTATCCTTGGCTATTTTCAATTTATTGGGTTATAGTGTATCATTTTTTTTTAATAGCCATTGACAAACCTGCTCTTTCTTACAATAAAGCCTTAAAGTATATCTTTTGTGTTATGTATTTCTTGTGACATATATCTTCTAGTTATTGTTCTATTTTTTAATTGATCTGCAATGGTATCCTTACACATGCATAGCATAGATACTTAAAGTGGGTTATCACAGGACTCAAATCTATTCTTTAATGACTTTTGATGGAGTAGGACTTATGTGTGTCTGATTTTGGATGTAGATGGAGTAGGACTTAGATTGTAATATAATGGAGAAGGACTTAGGTTTTACATTATTAGCATGGTTTACCAAATTGGAATTCTGTTATGTTATCAGCATAGTTCTACATTTGCTTTAGTATTATTTGTTATTTTAAGTTTCTTGGACAAATATGGAAATAGGTCACTTATAATGGTATATTCTGTTATGCATTATCTATTTTCTAGATGCTAAGTTGATTCAGTAACTCATTTCGACATTTAGTAATCTAGTGAAGCATATGCCATGTGCTAAGCCAGTAAAAGTTAGGTGCTTTTAAACTTTAAGTTAGATGCTTTTAAACTTTCTCCATTTTCATGAGGTAAAATCTTTGTTAGCTTTTTCTTTTTCACTTTTAATATTCATATTCATCATCTATTACGACAACAATACATGAGCTTGTGATTGTGAATGTGACAATTAAGCTTGGTTTGGTAATTTTTAATTCTCCAAACCTGTTGAAAGCACCACTTTGATTCGTGTATGAAACTGTTCAATGAAGTTTGTTATTCAAGTTTTTATCTCATCTCTACATGTATTTTTGAGATGAAGTTTTCACACAGCTAGATATTGAAATGACTTTCACTCCTTTTGAGGATAAGATTTCTACAAATATGTTGGACTTGTTATGCTTTGTACTTTGATGTGCCTTTGAAAAGTCTGAAGTTGCACACAAATATAATGTAATTGCTTTATGCATTAATGCAATTGCTTAGAATATAAAGCAAGTACTTTGTGTAATTGTTTTATGGATTGTAATATAATGTAAGATGTGTAATTATATATATATTTTGTGATAATAGTTTCAAATTCGGCAATACATTTTTCCTAGCAAACTGTTTATATTTGCGGCACTACTAGTTACTCACGAATGTATTTCTTGACCATGTAGTGATAAGTCTTTTTGTGTCACAAGAATAGCACATAGCACATTTGTGAATATATTTATCGCCACAAATATTAAATACTTGCGGCGATATCTATTGGTGACACTAAAAATAGTTCGGGATTAATCCTTTTTTATGGCAATATTTTTTAATTGTGACACAAACATATTGCCGCAATTGTGTTTTTTTACTATTGACTCACTCTTTTGCGTCTAAATTGAAACATGTTTGTGGCGACATAATTTGCTGCAAATATTAGAGCTATTTATGACTCACACTAGTTTTGCCGCGCGCCATAAACCTTTTGAGACGATCTAGTTGCATCCACTTTGCGGTGATTGGATTTAGACAGAATTAATTATTTGTGACCTTTTTTGGACTTTTCAAAAGACTATTTCTATTGTAGTGGGATCTAAGATTTAAAAACCTATGTAAAAGCGCTATACAAATGATATTTAAAAACTTCACAATATGTACAAAACCAACGTATATACTCTATTACTAAGAACAAGAGTTTATACATTAATTGATGATCTATTGCCAACTTATATGCCTAAACTACTGCCTTTGGCAAATCATGATGAGAAGACCGAAAGACAGTACAGTACTAGTGGTTGAATTAGTACCCGGCCGGGCACCAGATTTAGAAAGACCATCATCACCTAGCCACTGTACGTATTCCATAATTGATCTATCATCATGTGTCTCGTGTATATATTATATATATTTATATGTGTGTGTGTGTGTGTGTGTGTGTGTTGAGTGCTGATGAAAGATAACGCACACATGTTGAAAAGTTATATATAAAATGTCCGAGCTAGCTAGCTAGCTCCCATATATCAAACTAGTATTGCTAATTAATTAAGATGCATGATCACTCAGTCTCAAATTCTTCTGCTATATATATAGATAGATAGATAACAGCCCAGTTTGCTTGGTTTAAAGTCGACATCTTTTATAATCACTGCATGCAAATGAATTTGTCCCATGCATGCATGCATATCCTAAGGGAAAAAGCATACATCGTGCAGATAGCCTAGATATTATAAGCACGTATTTAGTTCAATGAATTTCTGTTTCAGTTAAAACTATTTTTGCTAGCTAGCTAGTTCGCAGATCTACAAAAGCAGTAGAACCAGAAATCCATCAAACTAGAAAAAGATGAATGAGTTTTTCTATAAATACGCACATGATGATACGGGTACGAGACGTACGTAATTTTTTCTTTTTTGGGATTTGCAGCCAAATGGACATTTCAAATTTGTTATAATTACACCTTTAATTAATAATAAATGAGGTCATGACTAAAAAAATCCTAGATAAGTTTTCGATCTTTGTCATGATCGTGTTAGTAAACCGTACAAATTAAATACTAAAAAAATAATTAAAAAAATCCGATGTTATTGTCAATGGGGGACAACGCATGATGCAGTCCACTGTCGTGATCTTATCTAGTCGGAGTGAATTATCACTTTCAGGTTGGCAATTCACCGATGATCACTTTTAGCTTGGCAATTCACCTATGATCATAGAGATAAAGTGGAGTAGGTTAAATGGATCTGGCATAACTTATTGCCCCATAAGATTTCTACTTTTATGCGGAGAGGTATGTATATATAGAAGTTTGCCTTTTGACTAGAACATTATGAAGTTGAATATCTCTATTGCCTCAAAATGTGAATGTTGTAAAGTGACTGCTTGTGAGTCCTTTGATCACTCGCTTCTAATGGGAGAGATGCCTAATTATGTTTGGAAGTTATTTGAATCAATCTTGGGGTTGAATTTTGGGCCTACTCGTGCGTGGTGGGGGAAAACTATTCTCCAAGGCTCGAACAGTATCTCAGATAACTGTTGTGTTTGGAATTCTCCTGGCCTTCTATTATCAGTTGGTTCCTGGGGCTATACAGATGTAAAGCCTGCATGGAGGGATTTGTTGAAAGAGGGGAGCAAGTGTGCTATAAGATCAAATTTTGAAATGGATACGTCCTGCACATAATTTTGTTAAGCTTAATGTGGATGAGAGCAGCATCGGGAATCCTGGAAGAAGTGGAGGTGGAGAAAGTATTATTGATGAGAATGGTCACATGATATTTGCTTTTTCCAAATATTATGGTATCAGTTCCAACAATATCGCTGAAATTCAAGCCCTCTCAGATGGTTTGAATCTCTGTGCACATATGAGTATAACTCATGTTGAAGTGGAAATAGATTCTCAACTTGTGGTAAACTGGTGAGAGAAGGGCGGGTTTGTCCCTTGGAGGAGTCAGAAGTACTAGAATGAAGCTAAATTGATGGCACATTTGATGGTGGTTCAGATTTTCTACTCTTTTAGAGAATTAACGAATCACGTCGTAAACATGATATTAGCTAAGTTGGGTTCTAGTGACAAGGAAGCGTTCTTTGAGAATAAAAGAAGCCTACCTAAAGACATCCTAGAAGCTATTCATATGGATCAAGTTGGTTTATACGTAATTCCAGATTTGCATACAAGTAATTTGTTAGTTTTATTTTATTAAGGTATGCATCTTGTTTTTTGTTTTGTTTTAATGCTTATTTTATTATCTTGTATAGTGCTTAGTTATTTATATAGTTGTTTTTTATGCCTGGGTTTGAATTTTATGATTTAGTGTAACTACCTGGTATTTGGTTGTAATTAATAGAGAGACCATTTTCCACAAGAATTTTTTGGTCAATAATTAAGAACGTCTTTTGTACTATATATGGAGATACTTCGGGAAAGAAGAGGGTAACTAATGTCATCAAGCTGCTGAAAAATCAATACATATTATATGCATGTGAATCAATTAATTAAGAAAGATCCGCTTATATATGCTAATTCTATACACACACACAAAAAAAAACATAGTTAATTCATATGATGTTTTTCTAGTACTCAAGGCTGATGAGTTAAAAAAAAACCATGAAAAACCTTCATTATTCTTCGAATTAATTAACCTCTACGTACAAGGAACGAACCAAATAATGAAGTTAGCGGCCTAGTACTTCTGGAGAATTATCCCATTTAGTATTAGCCATGCATCATCAACATGATCTGAAATTCATAACCAGAAAAATTCAAAATAATATATATCGCATGCAAGAATTAATTAGTAGCTGATCCAATATCGCTAGCTCCCTCCTGGCCAGCTTCATTAATGTCATGATCTCTTCCTTTAAACGTCAAGATCATAGTTAAATATGGAAGGCACCATTGAGTTTAGCTCATCGAAGATAGTATCGTCTCCTTCAGCATAAACAGTACTAGAATCCTCATGCAGACAATCGAAATATGTTTGGATATCATCAGGAAAGGTGCACTGCGATGGCATTGAAGGAGTGTACTCATCAGCCGTTGATGTCATCTCCATCATTTCTCTAAACTTCGATGATTGAAGAAGAAGCCCTAGGGCTGATGTGGCATTAGTACTACCGGATGGCTGTGGCTGAGTCAGCTGCAAATTATTTTCTTCTGGTGTACTGATATTAATATATGTTGGGTTGTTCAACAAACTTATGAATCCAAGTTCTTCGTTAGGGTTTGGGGATAAATTAGTATCGGCATTAGGATTTATATCCACATCGGGAATATAGACGTTGTCATTGTTATTACTATTTTGAATGTTGGGTTTGAGCCATTTGATGTAACGACTGAGATCAAAGTTGGTGACTGCATTCAGTCCACGATATTCTATGGCTGCCATATCATATGCAGTGGCCGCTTCTTCTTGGGTAGCTGCAAAAATTCAAGATGATATTAATAATGAGATTAATATTTCATGAAATATAACATATTAAACCTGAAATATAATCCATTTGACATGTAAATTCTGGGAAAATCGTGATGATATATATTAATTATATCATGAAATACCCAGAAAATATAGAAGTTCCCCAATTACCCAAGTGATCACCAATTCATGTTAATTAATATTAATTGTATTATTCGTTTGTCCTAAATGGACACAATTTAGATAAACAGATGATGATTTCGACACGCCCAAACTCATGAAAACGAGTGGTTCCATCCAGCTTGCGACAAGAAGCAAATATTTATATTAATATAATGGGACTCTGATCAAAGTAGTTGTCTTTTTCTCTGGTAATTAGCAGCTCGCTTGTCCATTGCGGGAACTTCGGATCAAAGTAAATAATTTAAAAAAAAAAAATCAAGGGGATGTCTTTTTCTAGCTAGGTGAATGCATGACAATAATTCATCAATATTATGTCATAATTTGCAAATTAAGGCCTAGAAATTATACATACATACATACATACATACATATATGTGTGTGTGTGTGTGTACTAGGATAACATTCTGATGTTACGAAAATATGGATGACTCCAGAGTCTCATGTTGCTTTACATTTATTTTTTAAATTAGTTGATTAATTAATAAAATTAGGGGGAATATTGAGGAGGAATATATATACCATATGTCCCCAGATAGAGATATTTGTTTCCAAAGACTCTGCCAATCCGAGCTTCCCATCTTCCATTGTGATGATGTCTGCAATCATCATCATAATTGACTTAGAAGAAAATGACATTTCAAATTAAATTAATATATATGTGGTAAAAAAAAAAAATTGCGATATATAATATTATATATTGTGCGTGCTTCTTAATATATATGCATGCATTTTTGATCGATCAATCTTATCATGACATCTGTTAAATTCTGTAAAAAAAAAATTAAATAAATATATAGTATTATAAAGAGATATTAATGCATGGATTATCTTGCATGACGTTCTTCATGAAGTAAACTTCAAGAAAGTAATGGAAACTACATGAATAATCATGAAATTTGAATAATTACCTTGCAACACCTCTATATTTCGAAACTCCTCGAGAAAACCCACTGCTTTTCCTGCAAATTCGATATATATGTTAACAATATTAATTAAAATCTCAAATTTTAATTTACAAGATAATTATTTTTCTATATTAAATAATATTGAACGTATATACGTACGTAGATGTTGGTACTAAATTATTACCTCCTCAGTGATCCAATATATTCTTCTCTTGACAGGCCATCCATTTCTTTCAGTTCTTTCTCATATGTAGATAACTGGAATATTCATGTGGATTAGTATATATACATCGTCCTAGATAAAATAATCTTCCAGTGATCTATTATTGATCAAAGAAAATGAAGCATAATTATCACCGGAAAGTTGAGAATGGTTTCTTGACCCCAATACTTCAGAGCAGCTAGGTCATATGCATGTGCTGCTGCGTCTTCGTCGACATAGGCACCTGAAAGTTAATTCAACATCGGAAAAGAATCAGAAACACTAGAAAAACATATGATTAACTGCAAGATCGATCATAGTTAAACTGCACTGAAATTATAAGTATATACATACATATATATTTATATATATATATATATACGTAGTTCTGGTTTTTATTTTCCATGATATTGCATGCACGTAGCAGCTAGAAGTCATAAATTCATACGTACCAAGGTAAACTGCATACGAGTAAGTTTCCCACCGATCGCCAAACATTCATAACACGTCACAACCCAAAACGAAAAGACAAACCCCATCAGTATATATATGATTAATAGCACCATATAAATATATATGATTGAGGAAGGAAAGAAGAGATAGATAATTTCAATATATATTTATATAAATGGATCCGAGTATGAAGTACCTTGCCGTCCTTTCTTGCTTTGTGATTCATTCCAACAATTCTTATCCCATAAATGAGCTTCATATCGTCCTGTCCATCGATGTCTGAAATGATGATCACGAGGCACCCAGTACACTTCAGAAAAGAATAAAGCAAATCCAGAAAAAACTATCTAATTTGAAGAACTCGACGCATGAAACCAAAAGTTTGAGTGGTTGTTGACCTGGTAACCCCTCGATATATTGAGCTACGTTGAGGAGGAGAGTCTCTTGGAACACTTCTCCTTGTCCGTTTCACCTTCTTCACAGTAGTACTAGTACTGTTATTGACATTAGTATTGCTGCTGCTGTTTCCTGCATTGTTTTTCTGGTTTTGTGCTGACAATTTAGCCATGAAAATACAGCTCGGAACAAGCTAGCTAGCTAGCTTAAGGGGAATGCGAGTTGAAAATATCGATATATGACTGAATTCCTGCAACGAGAAGGGATTTTATATAAAGGGAATTAGAAGAGGATATAGGAGCAATAAGATCTGCAGTACTATGGGTTGGCATATTAGATATCATAGCCGGCAGAAGAGATAGTTTGTGACGGCCGTCTTTAACCGGCTTATATGGCCATTTTCTTCTTGTCCTCGCCTAACTTTGTGCTATGTGCTGTTTCAATCAATCAAATTGCTTTCTTAATTAATCATCGATCTACCCTTTTACGCCATAGCAATTTAATTTTAAAGGGTAATTAATTAATTAAGCCCTTTTCTCCTCTACATTAATATATAAGATCGATCTTTTGGTAATATATATATAAAATATGGATATAGTAATTCCATTGATCGTTGGATACTATACATGAACACATACATACAAACATAAATACATTTATATATATGTATATATATGGTGGATCACGGAGATGCAACACGAAAAACGTTTATTTATATATAGCCAAGTTATTTGTAACGAAAATCATGACAATTTCCGGACAAAATGAATCAATTCCCATCATAAATAACTCATCACAAATAATTGCATATGATCTTGTAAAGAGAGAGAGAGATGAAAATGAAGAAGTTAATTCGATCTCTCTTTATTTTTTTTTTTTTTTTTTGGCATGTGATGTATAATTTCTTTTTCTTTATATAAGTTTTTTAATCGTTATATATAGAAATAAAATAAGTGTTTTAGCCACAAACAGATCTCATAAAAATAAATTTCACAAATTGACGCGACTCGATGCAGTTATATGTTATATTGTAAAGTTATTTTTATTATAAAATAGATTATATGAAGATATATTATGCGTATCATTGACCATGCACGTGATCAGGACTTAGGTTTCGGATATACATCCTTGTAGCTCGAACAATGCAACATATCATATGGATTACAAGCATATACTGCACACCAATTTGTAAAAAATAATTTTTCAGAATTCTTCCATCCAGGTTAATTGTAGCCATTAAAATAACATTAATTATTGGTGAGGCCAAGCTGATCTGGGCTTCAAAATCTAGACCAATATACGTAAGATCATGTAGGCCGGTATATGATTACGGCCTGTATTGCATCTTGCAGGTAAAGAGAGAGGAACATTAATTAGTTAGCAGTTGGACCGAAGCCCAAGTACTGACTCTCATATGTGACCCATATTTCTTTAATTAGGAACAAAATCCACGTCCCAGAAAACGAAAAAACAAAAAGAAAAACAGAACAAGATGATCAGGTTGGAGTGAATGGAAAATACCATCTGTCGAACGCTCTCAAATTCAATTCGAACTAGAAATTTATACCACAATTGTATAAAAACTTCCGACACAAATATTATTCGAACCCTTATTGCAACATTCGAATGTAAAATACATTGCTGTTCAAACTATTTTCTCTTTTGAAATGTTATATTTCGTCTCAAAAATTATAGTTCAAACGGATAAAAAAACTACTTCTATATTTAGGGATGAAATTTAAATTTAGTCTCAAATAATTACTATTAGAGACGAAATTTATTTCGTACTTAAAAGTAAAATTTATTGTCGTGACAGGAATAGAGAGGATACGACAGCTTTAATTTGTTTGTTTATATTGGATCAAAAAAAAAAATTGTTTGTTTTTATATATATATATATATATATATATATGTATGTATGGATGAACATGATTCAGTTTATAAACATATAGACATATGTTCTTTTCATGACAACCTTTAAGTTTCAATGAGTTTGAGCTTTTTTCAGAGCAGAGATACAGGGTCTTTAAACTGACAACCTTTTTTTTTAGAACACACAAATCTTGCATGCATGTGGTATAGCAAGTGCAGGAAAGTTTTCAGACCCTGATCACTCAACAATATTGTCATGCTCTTTACAGCTGGGAGTATGGGGACCTTATTCATACGTTTGTGTGTGTGCAGAAAGAGTAAGGTTAGGTATAAATTTTAGTTATGCAAGGTTCAAATCTTTTGTAAATAAATGGATCGATTTTTGTTAAAAAAATTTGGTTTATTCTTCTTAAACTAATTAAATTGTTTTACTTATCATCCATATATTACATATTTAGTAAGAGAAAAAAATAAAAAAAAAAGTATGGTGTCTGATATGTGAGGATGATGAATAAAATTTTTTTTTTATAAAATCTATTTAAAAATTAAAAAATTATATTTATCATCCTCACATTACACACTATATATTTTTTATTTTTTCTTTTATTAAATATATAATGTATGAATAATGAGTAGAAAAATTAAATTAGTTTAAAATGAATAAAATAAAATAATAATTAAAATAAATATAATATATGATGTGTAAAGACGACGGAGAACAAAAGTCAAAATTATTCCATCCGGACTATGAACACACACTTTGGCACTGATTTGAAAGACGTGCAAATTCACCAAATTTACCTTATCTCAATTCTCACCTTTCCCCAGATTTGAACAATTATTTAAGACCGTACGAATTCGAAGGAGAGCTAGGCTCCCCCAGTTAATACTTACGTGGCAAGATTACATTGGTCATAGCTAGAAATTCACTTTGTCCTTTGACTTTTCTGTTATGGATCCACTAATTGATTAACACGTATCCGAACTCATCTGTAATGCACACATGAGAAAGGTAAAATCTGGTTCACACGGTCCTCGTTGTGTATAAATAGAAACATGTCTCTCGAAATCATGAAGAAGACGATCGATCAACTGGATCGCAGGAGAAGGTATTATAGAGGGGATTTCCGGCGAGGCGCTGGAAATCAAACCACCGGAGATCAAGATGAGCAGCCATCGCCGGAGCAGCGACAAGAGCTCTGACCGAGTCCCGAAGGACAACGAGAAGATCATCAAGAAGATGGAGATCGTGGAGAAGAAGAAGACGAAGACGAAGACGCAGCAGCGATTTGATCGGCGATTGGTGATGTACCAGGATTTGCCGGAGTATATGAAGGACAACGAGTACATATTGGACTATTACCGGTGCGAGTGGCCTTTGAAGCACGCGCTGCTGAGCGTCTTTGCTTGGCACAACGAAACGCTCAACATCTGGACGTGAGATAGAATCCAATTCTCATACCTACATATATACATACGTGTTTGTTACGTACACAGATGTGTGTGTTGGATATATGTTTGTGTGCAGGCATTTAGGGGGATTCCTAATATTTGCCGGATTGACGGTGATGAGCTTGATGGAGAAGCCGGATATCGGAGGCGGCCTGCTTGGGAGTTGGTCCAGGTGAGAGAGAGAGAGAGAGAGAGAGGACATGCCTTTCATTCGGAAGTTTGTTTTGTTTCGTTACGCTTTGGTATTCGATCAACTTGCATGTTGATCACGTTGTGTGTGTGGGGACCAGGACTCCAGTTCCAGGGCCGTTGATGAACGTCTCCGTTAATCTAATCCCGGTGAGTTCTATTTTCTCTCTTCTTCTTCTTTTTTATTTATTTATTTAAATTTTATAAAGGGTATTTGAGTGTTTTAAATTTTAATCGAAAGTGGGTCCCACGTTCACGCAAAACAGTGGATTCTATACTGAAGTAAGTGGGGTCTTACGCCATGTGATATATAGGCGATGTTTGGTAGCCGCCTTTGGAGTAGTTTGAACGGTGGTGATTAAAAGGTGAAAAATGTGGGGCCATCTGAAGTGGACAGCCGTCTGACGTGGCTGTGGGGTTTTTGGTGTATCAGACTTTGTCCCTCAGGAGTCAGGTGACTTCTTTCAGGGAATATTATGACAACATCTACAGCGTGAAACCTATAAAAGTTATCCATTTTAGAACTCTTTTGGTGATTACAATTTTTTAAAGATCAATACGTTTTATCTTCAGTGCCATATAATTCTACTAATACAAACTTTTTTTTACTCGTCACTAAAAGATTTTGGGGGAATAAACCACTTAAAATATCACTTTTTTAGACAGATCACACTTGGTATTAACCATTTTTTTTTTCCCAAGTTCGGTTGGCACAGAGGTTTTGATTTAGAAATGTTATAAATTTTTTCTTCATAAATGCAAAAAATAAGCTATATGGAGGATGAACTATTTTACTCATTGATTATTGTACTGGACGTACAAAGTTTAAGAGTAGAAAGAGGTGTTATGCTTTTACCTTTTTGCAGGACTCGCATTTGAGACACATTTCACAGCCATCTGTTCTGCATCCATATAAAGAGGACGGTTCTTCAAAGACTATTCCGAAATGGCCTTGGTTTGTTTTCTTAGCAGGAGCTATGGGCTGCTTGATTTCCAGCTCTCTTTCACATCTTCTTGCTTGCCACTCAAAACGCTTCAACCTTTTCTTCTGGCGCCTAGATTATGCTGGCATTTCCCTTATGATAGTCTGTTCCTTCTTTGCTCCCATTTACTATGCCTTCTCCTGCAACCCCTATTCTCGTTTCTTCTATCTTACATCCATATCTGTACTGGGAATCCTTGCAATTATTACCCTGCTCGCACCTGCTCTCTCTACTTCTCGTTTCCGTTCCTTCAGGGCCTCCCTATTCCTTTGCATGGGCTTCTCGGGAGTAATTCCAGCAGCTCATGCTTTTGCTCTCTACTGGGGCCATCCACATATATTTGTTGCCCTAGGGTATGAGCTTGTTATGGCTGTTTTGTATGCTGCAGGAGCAGGGTTCTATGTTAGTCGGATACCGGAGCGATGGAAGCCTGGTGCATTTGATATTGCAGGGCACAGCCACCAGATCTTCCACGTGTTTGTCGTTCTTGGAGCACTTGCACACAGCGCCGCCACTCTGGTTATTTTGGATTTTCGTCGGGGATCGCCAATCTGTGTGTATTGACCACTCCACAATGGTTGTCTATTGTTGCTCTTGTTGTTGGACTTGCATGGTTTTAGTTGAAAGGGAGAGCAGTTCATGACGTTGTAATTGTGTCATCTCAGAAATGTATCTAAAACTTGTTTAGACTCTGTGTTTCCTCTGCATGCCTAACTGGACTCAAAATGAATGATTCTTCTCTCTCATTAATGAAGATCCAGACTGTTCGAGCGTAAACATAGACTTGGCCTTCCATGATTCTCTGTATCTTATCACCTCTGTTGTCTCACAACAATAAAAAAGTCATGATCCTTTTACAAGTTGTAACCTTAACAGTCTCAGGCTCACTAGCTGTCAGTTTTCCTCCACAACTGCAATAGTGCAAGTTTTCCTTGCCACAATAGTGTCATCAACCATGGAGTCTATATCTGTGGTATTTTCATCAATTTCTGTATGATTGTTCTCATCTTTTACAGCTTGAACTTTCTCAAGTGTTTGCTCAATTGGTTCCTTTTCAACAATAATGTCAACAATAATGACAACTGGTGGTGATTCTACTGAACTAATTGGAGATACTGGAAAACCATTTTGAGTAAACTGAATACCATTGGGTAATGCTGGATATCCATTTGTTGACATTGGAGCACCGCTTGTGGACAAAGGAAAACCATTTCGAGATACTGGATAGCCATTCGGAACCAAACTCAGCTGCATGTGGGTTCATTATTCTAGGGGGGCTGAAGTGATTTCCATCTCCAATTTGTTAACCATTGTGGAAGCCAGGACAGATTTATTACGTGCAACCCAATTTCCTGATCTATTGTAGCCACCAACACACTAGCTGTTGCTGACTGATGAAGTGACCTACGCACAGGATTTACTGACAGCAAAGGAGGAATATTAACAGGTCGGGGGCAGAATTCCTACATGATCTTTGAAATGGAGCATCGTTATCAGGCAAAATAGTGTGTTTTCAAGTGAAGCAGATTCTGAAACAGGGGAAGTAGTGGGGGCAACCATCTAGCACCACTGTTCCCAACACTTTCAATTTTTGAAAGTACTCGTGCTCGAATCCTTAGAGGAGACACTTCAGGCTTCTGCTTCAGGATCTGTAACAGTTTCACTCTTAATTCTACCTTTTCACATTCCATTACGATAACTTGAGCAACACTCTTTGCAATCTCGTGGGGTTCTGTTGAAGCAGAGTCCTCAACTTTTGTATCTTTTCTTGTTCTTCATAATTGATACTGCCTGTTGTCTCCTCTGAAACCTGTAGTTGTGTCTCTATTTTGGGGTTGACAACATTTTCATCATCCACATCCTTGACTGTTGTTAGTTTACCAGAAGTGACCACAGTACATCCGTGACTGTTGTCATTTTCGACTTAATACTGAAAGTTGCAGTCTTAACAAAGGCAAACACAACTATTAATAAAGTTCGACTTGAAGGGGGCAGGTTTTAAAAACTCGTGTGTTTTGTGTGTGTCCCCAATAAAATCCCTTCACTTTATCATTGAACTAATTGTGGAGTGTCAATTCCCCCCACCAAAAAATTGAATTTCTAGCTCTGCCTTGGAGACTTGCTTCTGAATCATCATTCAACCATGACAAAAGATCTCTGTTAACTTCTCAGTTTAACTGATATGGATACTATCCACAGAGAAGCAAGATCTCGGGACATTTGATGAGGAGATAGGATGCATATTGAGTGAATTAGGCCTGTTTGGATAGTAAGATGAGATGGTTTTAGATGAAAGTTGAATAAAATATTATTAGAATATTATTTTTTAATATTATTGTTTTGGAATTTGAAAAAATTGAATTATTTATTGTATTTTATATGAAAATTTGTTAAAGTTGTAATGATGAGATGATGAGATGAAACTGTTTCTGTATCCAAACGGGACCTTAATGTAATCATCTAGGGAGTTTACCAATAGATGAAAGATAATTAGTTCCACAATATAGACTGACGAACAGACATAATCAAAACACTTTAGTTTGTAAAGTAGTCTTTTGTCGATCAAATTTTTCTCTTCAGGCATCTGGTTTTGGGGTACCATGACGTGCAGATTCCTGCTTCTCCAAAGCCTTGGACTCTATATATGTATTCGAGCCATGCAGCCGCATCCTAAACAATTCCATTGCACAAAAGTATGGGGAATAATGATCATTACTTAAATTTAGAGCCAAAATCAAATGCCAAATGTAACACTACATGCATGTGTTCGTAGATCCTCAGACCCAAGTTTGGCCTGCATGAAATCTGTAGGGTAGTTTGTTGATGTTGAACACTTGAAGGAGTATGTATGCCTCCATCAAAGAGATCAGAACAATTGCTATTGCACGATAGCTGGTAGCAGTCTGGATAATTAAGCAAGAATTATCATATGGTAGATATAGTGTGGAGTACGTAAACACCGCACAATTCTTTTGAAAAATAATAGAGTCTACTATTAAAAAATTAGTTTTTTATCATGGAGTAATGTTATGCACAGTCCAATCGCTTTAAAAAAGAGTGAAATTCACTATTAAAAAAAAATTTTATGTGAATCTCGTATTTACTTACTTTTTCAAAATGATTGTGCAGCGCTTGCACATTTCGCCTCTGCAAATATCGTTTCTCTTATTCTTAAACGTCCAAAACAAGCTATCAACTACTTAATTCCAACAAAATTAAAACGTTTATATGTTTAATATATATAGTAAATCAGTATCTAAGACTATAAATATATATGTATATATACAAGGTTGCCGGTATCCAATAAATTAATTTCATCACACAAGACCCATGCTTGTAATCTTGAATATTTTCCACATATATTTGAGTATTTAAACTACCAATATATTTATAAAAAAATAAAAAAAAAAAACCTTCCACTTTATTGCAAAAAGCCTCACTTATAGTGAAGGAATACCGCATACAAAACAAGTATCAATAAACAACAAAGCAAAAACCAACCAATGAACATGTACATAAATTAAAATCTTAAAGAAGGAAGATCAATCTAGTCAAGCCGAACCATGCCCCTCACCCCCTGGGGTAATATCTCAGAACCTCCATACGTCCTAGTGATCCTAGATTCCCCTTGACGAGCAAAGAAATCTGCAACTTTGTTACCCTCTCTAAAAATATTTGAAATAGAATAACACATACCTTCGAGACCTTCAAGCAGTTGCTCCCGAAAGTCCCATAAATACCACACATTGCAGGCCTTTGAGGACAGCCAGTGAACAAGTAAGGAAGAATCACTTTCTATCTCTACTTGGAAAAAACCAAATTCCTTGCAAACAGCCATGCCTCTGAAAAAGGCCCTCAGTTCAGAGAATAGACGATAATGCTACCCAAACCTCCTCCTCGGTTGGTTTTGAGAGAGGGCAAGGTTCTCTTCATTCACCACCGAAGATATAAGGCTGTGTAAATCTGGACTCACATTTGGTCCCTCCCCCGTGAGGAACTTATGAAAATAATTAACGACTTCATTATGCACCTCTTCAGGAGTCTCCAAAACAACCCCATTAGACATGGTCATTTTTGAAATGGCTGTAGCTTTCCTGTGTTGATTCACAAAGGTGTGAAAAAACTTAGTGTTACGATCACCTTCCTCTAGCCATTTCCTTTTCGCCTGATGTGCTAACCTGAGCTCTTCTCTATTTTCCCATACCTCCAATTCAGCCTTGGTACGTAAATACTTATGCTCCACATCATAATGAAAACCATCTTGAAGTGAACACTCGAGAAACTCCATGCGTTCTTCTAAGGCCTTAATAGACTGATCTAATTGGCCAAAAACCTCTTTGTTCCAAGATCTCAAGATCCTTTTAAGATTCTTAAGCTTGGCGGCCAACTGGAATAACCGCATACCTTGAACCTCTTCCCTCCAAGCATACTCCACGCACTTCTTAAAATTCTCATGTGTACACCACATACTTTGGAAGCGGAATGGGGAAGAACCATAATTAGTCACTTCCTTATCGAATCGAATCAACATAGGACTATGAGAGCCCAATCTAAGCGTGCCCAACTCCTCGACATTCCCTTGTGACTATTACACCATGACATTCTGCACCTAGTAAAACTCATCTCCATGAGGCCACAATGATAAATGCACGAGTTAAAATCCGCCATAGCCAATAATGGCCTTGGATTACCTCCTACCCGGTCTCCATCCTCTCATATAGTATTAAGTCACCTACCACAAGCCAGGGGACATCATCCATTTGAACATCCTCAATATCCTGCCAGAGCTCCTTTCTTTCCACTTGAGTGCACTTAGCATACACAAACGACACATAGAGACATTTATCAACCTTAGTAAAAAGCCCATAAATAAATTGATTAGGCATGCCCTGCACTTCAAAAGTCAAATTTGCATTCCAAAATACCCAAAGTTTACCCCCCATTGCTTCATTAGAGTAATAAGAAGGATAACCAAGAAATCTTGCTCAAAAATCCATAGAAACCTCATCAGCAAAAGGTTCGGATGTCGTCAAAACTAAAGGATGAAAATCTCTAATCAAACGCTTTAATCTTCTTTTGGACATGCCTAATCCTCGCACATTCCACACCACTAGGTTTCCAATCATAAATTCAATTTTTCCAGACGGAAAATAACCCATCGAGATGGACGCATTGCTTGGTTTACTGATTTCTTCAAACATGAAATCGGATTATTCAAATCCGAGTCTTGAACCATAATCTTTCTCTTTGGCCAGCTTTTTGAATACTTTCATTTTCTTCCTGATCGAAATTGTGTGCATCATCTTCCGAAGCCGCTAGGAGTTTATTTTCCATTTCCAAAATTGCAAAAACCACATCCTGGTGACCCTATGTTATATGTCAATTAAAAGAAAAACCTTCTTGCATGGCCATATCACCCCTATCTCCCATGTTTCTCTCTAAAGGCTTAGTCAACTCCTTGTCTCCTATATTGCCCTCCCGCCTATCGGAAGGTCCCTCCTGCACCAAAACCCGCTCCTCTTCACATTGCACTGACTCAAAACCAACAACCTCATTCCCCTTGTCAACGGAGAAAACATCCACTACCCTGACAAACTCAATCGAACCATTAGTAAAAGAATCCTCCCTTGCTTGCACTACTTGGTCATTATTCAAGACGTCATCAGGCTCCTCCACTAACACAGTTTGCATCATATCTATAGGGTTCTCGACAAGCCGTTGCTCTTCCATCTCCTCATTAAATCCCGCTTGTTTGACTTTCCAAACTTCCGTTCTTTTTTCTTGTTTGTCTTGCTTCGGATTCACAGGATCTTTCTTTTGCATTTTCTTCACCCCTACGCGACATATAACTTCCATGTGTCCTTGATGACAACACCGTCTGCAGTAAGAACCTTGCTTCTCATAGCGCACCTCTTGCCAAATCTTCTTATTAGCGGAGACAACTATGGGGAAGCCTTGAATTTGTTCCTCAAGAAGACCAACCTCCACACATAACCTTGCACCTGATGCTTGAGTCTTGTTAATGGTCGCATTGTCAGTACCTAGGAACCTACCGAATCTCGATGCCAAAATCTACAGGTAATCAATCCTATACAAATGCAACGGAAGCCTTGGTAAGAAGATCCACTAGGGTGCCCAGGAAGGTTCCTTCTTAAGATCAAAGTCTTTCGTCTAGCGAAACAAATGAAATGTGCATCCATCAATAACTAGCCCTTCTCGTGCCCAAGCATGGACAAAATCCCTTTCAGAGTTCAACTTGATAAAGACATTATAGGCATCCATGAAACTAATGGTAGGGATCTCCAACAAACCCCAAGTTTTAACCATTGCAAGATGAATGATAGCAATAGAAGGACAAGAACGTAAGAACTTCAAGACTAGGGCATAATGGAAATCCTCCACAGCCTTAGTCATCTCTACCTCTGAAAAAATAAAACTTGGTTGGCCATCAACATCGACTGGATATCGCATAGGCAGTTTGAAATTGGAAGAGAAAGAAGGCTTCAACACTGCTTGGGCATAGGACAATGACGTATCAGGATTCCCTGCTAGTGAGGAAGACACCAGTGGGGCGGTGGTAGCAACCCTAGGCATAGAAAGCGATGAAAACCAGCAAAGGATATCCCTAAAATTGTGGAGCCAAAAAAAGGTGTCCCCTTTTAGACTACCAATATAATATTTAACATACCAAGAAGTTAGAACTAGCTATAAATCAATGTTTCTTGTTGCAATTCACATTTCCATAGAGCAAAATAAAAAACCAAAATATGTAAGTTTGCTTGTTTGTTTTTCATCTTTATATGTTTTAGTTTTGAAATAATTTATTATTTTTTAGATTATACGTGGCAATGCCTCATTAAGTGATGTCGTGTCATTTTGACAGATTTGTAATGATTTTTAAACGGAGAGATTGATTTGATAAAGTTAAAAATTTGGAAAGTATAGGACGGTTTGGATGTTTAGATAGTTTCATCTTAGTTTATCTCATCTCATTTTAATATTTAAACATCATTTAAATATAAATATTTTTCAATTTTAAATCTAAACTTTTTCATCTAATTATTACCTGACAATATTTTACCAAACTTCCAAACAAAATATAAAATATAATGCAAAGTTTTTTAAACTTCAAAATAAAAATTAAACTAAAAATTATATTTTAACAATATTTTAACTTTATAATATTTTATTTAATTTTTTCTTAATCATTTTTAAAAACTCCATAAAATATCTTAATTCAAAGTATTTCATTACTATTCACAAATTATTTCACTATTATTTATATATTTTTTTATCTATACTCATCTCAATATCCAAACCACCCTAAAATTTAAAATTTAAAATTCTTTTGTTTTTGTAAATAAGATGAGTTGAGATTAAAGTTCAAAAGTTGAATAAAATATTGTTAAAATATATATTTTTTAATATTATTTTTGTTTTGAGATTTGAAAAAGTTGAATTGTTTAGTTTATTTTGTATTAAAATTTTAAAAAAATAAACTATAATGATAAAATAAGATGAGATGAGATGAATTGAGAAGTTACTAAAACAAACAAGGCCTAAAGAGATTCATTTATAACTAAATTATTATTCTCTCTGTCTTTCCTAATGGGAGGATGAGGTGAAGTGGGGGGACCACACTTTTCCTAACAGAATAGTGGTGGGAACGAGAGTATGTACGCAGCAAAATGGTGGTTACGTAGCAGTGAGACAGAAGAGCACGATGGTTCACGGAGGTGACGAATCCCAAGGAGTTGCTTGGGCAACAAAAACTGTAGAAGTAGATTCAGGTGTGAAGGTGAGGGAGATTTTTTTTGGTGATGAATGACGTAGAGAAACAATGGGAGAGATTCTGTTTGATGGAGGAGGAAGGGGAAGCTATAGCCATTGATGATTCTATCAATGATGAAATATGGTTCAAGGGTGACTGTAGCTTAGTAGGAAAGCTATGCATGGAGAGAAGTATCGGTAGGATGGTTATCAAGAAAACCATGAAGAAGGTTTGGAGAGTTAGCAAACTTGTTAAGTTTGCTGAGATAGGAAATAACATGTTCTCTATAACTTTTCTAACCAAGCAGATAAGCAGCAAGTATGGAGGGGAAGACCACGGCTGTTTGATTCACATCTACTAGCCTTGAAATTGTTTGATGAATATACACCCCCGCAGAGAATGAAGTTCGAGAAGTAAAGCTTCTGGATCCAAATGCATAACACGCCTCTAGCATGTATGAATGAGGATCATGGAAAACAGATAGGGAAAACCATAGGCAAAGTAGAAGAGGTGGATGTTAAAGAGGATGAGAGTGGGTGGGGTAAGTTTCTAAGGGTCCTTATCAATATTGATCTTATGAAACCCCTAGCCAGAGGTAGGACAATCAGGATGAAAGATGAAAAGCTGTGGATCCCTGTTAAATATGAAAAGTTGCCCAAAATCTGTTTTGAGTGTGGTTGTATAATGCACGGCATAGAGGGATGCGTAGGGAACGGGGTGAGAAGCAGCAGTTTGGAGTTTGGCTAAGGGCTAAGGGCTAAAACAAAGATAGGGACTAAAGCGAAAACTAGAGAAGGAGTTGTAGAAGGAAAGTGGAGAGTAGAGAGTGAGGGAGCTGGTTGGGAAAAGGTAGACAAGTACAAGGCTGGGGGTGAGAATACTAAGGGGGATGAGGGAGAGCTAAATAGTGAAGAGGAGAAAAATGAAATGGAGAATTCGGAGACAGAAGGGGGGAGAGGAAGAGAGTATTGCAGGAGGGAGTAGTCATAATGAAGGCTCATTTGTAAAAGGAATGGAAGGGAAAGAGGGAAGGTTAGTAGTAGCAAGTGGGGTAGAGGAGTGAGGGGAAAAAGTCATAACTAATAAGGGCAGGTTGACCAATATCATTCAGGTGAAGAGAAGGTGGAAAAGAACACTTAGAGAGAAAGGGGAGAATACATACAAGATTGGTAACTAGAAAAAGAAGGAAGGAATAGGAGTTGGGGGTAGAAGCAGATTTAAAGATGAGCAAGAAAGGGAAGCTGTGTAAGGAAGGTTTAGAGATTAATTCTCAACTTTTATTAGTGGAGGTTGGTGACCAGCCCCGCCAATCCCAATGAAAACCTTAAGTTGGAACTGCCGGGGGCTTGGGAACCCTTGGACAGTTCAAGATCTCTACCAAATGGTGGAGGAAAAGATACCCGATATAGTTTTCTTAATTGAAACTAGGTTAAAAGCTAGTAAGTTTAATGGTTTGAAGAGGATAATGAAGTATGAAGGATGCTTTGTGGTAAAACCTATGAGACTAAAAGGGGGTTTGGCACTTTTATGGAATAGTAGAGTTCAGTTAGAAGTAATGAATTACACCCAAAGACACATAAATGCTTGTATATCAAGTAAGGAGGACAGATCGAGGTGGCTAATGACCTATTATTATGGCCATCCTGAAACTTATAAAAGGGCTGAAGCTTGGGATATGCTCTCATCACTAAAGCCAAAAGGTTCCCAAGGGTGGTGTGTGTTAGGAGATTTCAATGAAATCCTAACTCACGATGATAAGGTAAGGGGCAGACCTAGACAAGAGAAACTCATGGAAAATTTTAGAAAGGTATTGGAGAAGGGGAACCTGACAGATTTAAAGTGGATGGGCAGCAAGTTTACTTGAAGTAACAGGCATGAGGATGTCACTTTCACCAAGGAAAGGTTGGATAGGGCACTAGCTAACTCAATTTGGGTCCAACTTTTCAAGGTTGTTAGGTGGAAGTGTTAACTGGGAGGAGTTTTTATCACATGCCAATTTTGTTGGTTATGAACAAAAGGGACACAAACAAATGGAAGGGGAGCAAAGCTTTAAGATATGAAGCGAGTTGGTTTAAGGAAGAGGGATGTGAAGAAGTAATTAAGGGGGCATGGGTGGAGTTTGAAGGAAGGAAAGGGCCACAAAAACCTATAACAAAACAACTGGAGGGCTGCAGAGGGGCACTTACGAGCTGGAGTAAACAATTCAGCAAGGATAGAAGTAAGGAAATAAAGGAAAAATCTGAGGCTTTGAAGAGGCTAGAAGATGAAGAGAGTAGTCAAAACACAGATGAGATAAATAATCTACAGAAAGCAATTGATCTACTTGAGAAGGAGGATATTAAATGGAAACAAAGAGCCAAAAAAAATTTGGTATGCTTTTGGGGACAAAAACACAAAGTACTTCCATGCATGTGCAAACCAGAGAAGACAAAAAAATAACATTAAACAAATTGAAGATGGGCAAGGGAGGATTTATAAAGGTCAGGTTGAGATTGATAAGGCTTTCAAAGCTTATTTTGAGAACTTATTCTCTTCAACCCAGCCAAGCACAGTAGACTTGGAGGACTATTTGAAACACATAGAGCATCGAGTTTCAAGGGAGGCAAATGGTAAACTGCTTAGGCCTTTTTGCAAGGTGGAGATCGAGGAAGCTATTAAGAGCATGGCACACCATTGAAATCCCCAGGACCAGATGGCTTTGGAGCTTGTGTCTACCAAAACCATTGGAGAACAGTTGGAGATGAGATGTGTGCAGCAGTGCTTGAACATCTAAATGGTAACACTCATTTCCATCATATTAACTCAACCTACATTGCTCTAATCTCCAAAAAGAAAGACCCCAAAGTAGTCACTGAGTTCAGGCCCATTAGTCTGTGTAACATTTTTTATAAAATTGTTTCCAAAGTGCTTGTTAACATATTTAAATGAGTTTTGACATAAATCATCTTAGACAATCAAAGTGCCTTCATTCCTAGTAGAAACATCACTGATAACATAATGATTTCTTATGAGATCTTGCATAGTATGAAGGTGGGAAAGAATGGGAAGAAAGGGAATATGGTCATTAAGCTTGACATGTCCAAAACTTACGATAGAATAGAGTGGCCTTATGTGAAAGCAGTTATGAAGAAGCTTGGTTTTTGTGATGAGTGGACAGAATTAGTTATGAAATGTATCACCTTAGTTTCTTACTCTGTGTTAATCAATGGTAAGCCAAGTCCAAAAATCCTCCCTTTGATTGGCTTGAGACAAAGGGATCCCCTATCCCCTTACTTGTTCATTTTGTGTGCTAAGGGACTGAGTTCATTATTCAATAACTCAGATTTGCAAGGGGGTACAAAAGGGGTCACAGTTGTGAGAGGGGGCCTTAGAGTAAACCATCTGCTCTTTGCAGATGATTGCATATTATTTGGGAGAGCTAGTGTGGAGGAGTGGAGGACATTACAAGTTCTATTATTAATATATGAAAGAGCTCAGCGTAGTTTCTAAATAAAGAAAAGACTGCAGTTTTCTTTACTTCTAAGGGAAGAGGGGTCACTGGTACAAGGCAGTTTTGAAAAATACTTAGGTTTACCCACCATGATTGGTAGATCCAAGTATAACACCTTTAGATGCATTAAGGAGAGAGTGTGGCAGAAAATTAATAATTGAAAGAATTGTTTCCTTTCTAGAGCAAGCAAGGAGATCATGATTAAGGCAGTATTACAAGCTATACACTCTTACACAATGAGTGCCTTCAAGTTGCCTAATAAACTTTGCAAGGAGATCAATGTCATACTCTCAAAATATTGGTGGGGAAATCAGTAGAAAACCAAAAGAATTCAATAGAGAAGTTGGGAAAAAATGGAGAAAGCCAAAGGTAAGGGAGGATTGGGTTTCAGGGATATGGCAAGTTTTAACTTAGCCCTTCTAGCCAAATAGGCATGGAGATTGCTACAAAGTCCTCTTCATTGGTGGCCAAGATTTACAAAGAAAAATACTTTAAAAATTCCTCTATCATGGAAGCTAGTTTGGGGAATGCTCCCTCACTGATGTGGAGGAGTATTTGGAGCTCATTGAGACTTCTAAAGGAGGGGTTAAGGTGGAAAGTGGGGAATGGAGCAAAAATCAATATTTGGGGTAAAAAAATGGCTACAAACCCCGTCAACTTTTAGGGTCTAATCACCTATCTTGATTCTGGATGCAAATGCAAAGGTCAGAGACCTGATTGATGCTGATTTAAAGGAATGGAATGAAGGGCTAATTAAGGCAGTTTTCAACAAAGATGAAGCTGAGCATATATGTTGTATTCCAATTAGCACAATGGGAGTGGAGGACAAGATGATATGGGGCCTCTCAAGTAAAGGAGTCTTTTCAGTCAAGAGTGCTTATTTTTTGGAGGAAAACAAAAAGAAAGATGTGAATGGGAGTCTTCAAGAGAGGAGGAGATGGACAGTAGGTGGAAGTCTATATGGGACATGAAAATCCCTAGAAAGGTCAAGTTTTTTATGTGGAAGGCAGGGAACAATCTTCTTGCAACTAGAGACAACCTATTTGCAAAAAAAGTCACTGATAACCCTTTATGTCCTATATATTTGAGTGATGAAGAGTCAATTATACATGTCCTTTGGCACTGTCTAGTAGCCAATGATGTGTGGGCCGAGGCTCATAGAGCAACTTAGAAGTGGATAGTGAGTGAAGTAGAACTATTGAAGTTATGGGAGGATTTCGCAGGAAAATTAACAAGAAGGAATTAGAAGAAGTTGCAGTCATCATGAGGGATTTGTGGCTAAGAAGGAACATGTTTATTTTTTAAAACAAATTCTCTAGCCTAGGAAGTGTCATTAGAATTGCAAAAGAATTTCTAAGAGAATACCATGCAATAGAGGAAGGGGACAGCAGAAGCAGGTAGGCCTAACAACAGTAGTTCACCTGTAGTTTCCTAGAAATGGCTACCACCAGGAGAAAACAGTTTCAAAGCGAATTGGGATGCAGCCTATGACACCAAGCATAGGCAGATGGGTATAAGTGTTATCATCATAAATGAAAAAGTGGATGTCATAGCAGCTTATAATGGAGCAAGAGGTAATGTAGATCAACCAGTAATAACTAAAGGTTTTACACTCAGGAAAGCTTTGGAAGTTTGCAAGATTTGGGACTTAACAAAGTAATTTTTGAAGAGGATGCTCAGAACATTGTGAAAGTAGTTTATAACTCAGATGAAGACCTGTCTTACCACGGCGGCATTATTGAAGACTCAAAATCTATTTTAAGTATTTGGTCCAATTGGACAGTTCAGTATACACACACAAACACAATAACAACATCATATTCAAATATAGAGAAAGTTTGGATAGAAAAGGCACCAATTTTTATTTTTTCTTATTTATTGAAAGACAAGAAATTTTTTATAGACACTGTTCTATAAATGAATGAAAGCATGAAGTTATTTTCAAAAAAATCATCTATACAAAGAATTTAAACTAAAATAATATTTAAAAAAGAAAAGAAAAAATAAAAACATTTGGGCGTGATCTTTAGCGAGAGCATCAGACACCATGAACTCACTTGCACTGTCCTCTACCGCAGATCCCAAGAAAGATTGAGGTACCCAAAGCTTTATCCATTTGACAATCCACAGCACCCGTCACTCTTCTTCTTTTTCTTCTTCTTCGTCGACTGCTCCAAAAGCTTGAAGCGGAGCAATAGGTTCAAACGAAAATGGCTTGCGCAACCTTAACGGTGTCGTTGGGTTTCAAAGCCCTTCCCACATTATGTCCTCCTTCTGCTCGGGCCCCTCGCAGCCTCTCTGTCCAACTCGCTCCGTTCAACAAGCTGATTTCTCTCAGACTCAGTTCCTCGCGTAGCGTTTCTGGGTTCGGCTGGGTTCTTCCTCAGAAGCTCTGCACAATCGCTCCCCTCCCTCAGAGGCTTCACTCTCTCACTGTTGTCGCTGCCAAAGGCTACAAAATGAAGACCCACAAGGTCTCCCTTCCCCCCCCCCCTCTCTCTCTCTCTCTCTCTCTCAGTTCCGACCCGTTTGCTTGCTTAGAAAACTCGGGAGAATTAAAAAAAAAACGAATTTTTTTCGAGCTGATATATTCAATTATGAGAGTAGACACGAGTCCTACAAGTTTAGTTTCAAATACCCACAAATCCAGTATAAAAATACTGATAAAAAAAAAAAACACATGGTGCCAACTAGGTTTTAAAATGCCGTGGAATTTTCAGTTCCGAAGGAAATTCAGTTCTGGGCGAATGGTGATTAAATCCAGCGCGCGGTTCAAACTTTTGGGCTGCTTTCTCTTTCCAACATATTCTCAGCGTTCAAATTAGCTTCCTAATTAATAATTTTTTGCTAATAGGCTTCAGCGAAGCGATTCAGGGTGACGGGTAGAGGAAAAATAGTTCGGAGGGGAGCTGGAAAGCAACATTTGCTATATAAGAAGAACTCAAAGAGGAAATTACGACTGTCCAAAATGGTGCGCTTTTTTACGACGTATCTCTATATTTATGAGAAGAAGAAAAAAAGGATCTTAAATCCTTATGCGGGGTCTTGAGGAACACCATGTCCATCCATCGATTTTATAAATTATCTTGCTTCTATTTTTTTGACAATATTTTTTTGGGTGCTAAATTTGATGTAGATATATCTTTTCATAATTCACGCTCAAGGTCTATATTTTTCCGCATGTGTTGCATATCTATATACAATGGGAGCAAATTAAATTACATGTAAGGAAAATTGATGGAATATTTCCATGTTTTTCTGGAGAACACGATTTGTAGAGGATTGAGATGTTTCCTTTGTATTGCTGTTGGGGAAGATAAAGAGGTTTCGGGGCTCATTAAAACCCCAAGCTTAATACTCACTTTCAAACATAGAAACTTGGGCGAGGAGGGGTCTGTGGTCCTCAAGGGTCGAGAGTAAATATTTTCCTGAGCTTGCTTTAAAAAAACAGTTTGTTGAGGGATAAGGAGGAAAGAGTAAGTGGTGTTTGCTTAACATAAAGGGCCTGTTATCTGTTCTTTTTCCCTATCCTCTATCATTGTCTGTCCGTTTATACTGAAGTTTTGTGTATTTCCAACTTTATTTTCTGCCAAAATTGGGTTCTTAGTTGGATGTCTCGTTTGTTTTCGCAGATGAGATAAGATGAGTTGAGATAAAAGTTGAAAATTGAATAAAATATTATTAGAATATATTATTTTAATATTATTTTTATTTTGGAATTTGAAAATGTTGAATTGTTTATTTTATTTTGTATGGGAATTTGAAAAAATTGTAGTGATTAGATGAGAGGATAATGGTTGTGAAAACAAACGAGTAAGTTCAAATAATCATCACATTTGTATAATATTGTGGTATCAGTGATTTTCACTCAGGTGAGATTATGAATTACCTCTTATTTTATTGCCTTCTTGTTTTTGTTATTTGGTGATTTTGGTCTCTACACGTTATGTGGAGTTTCTTAGGTGGCTTTGTTATGTGACTTCTTTGGGAGTTATAAGCATATTATGGTGTTCAGTCCAGAAGCTCCAATTGAGTTTTTTTTTTTTTTCTTGGGGGGGGGGGGGGGGGGGGGGGGGGTGTAAAGGAGGAGCTTGAGGACTTCTACCTTGTAGTGGAAATTAAAAGTTATCGTCATATTGAGTGGTTTTCTACCCTGCTTCCATAAGAAAGATCTAAAAATAACATTGAGCTAAAATGATTTATTGGTAGCTTTTTTGTTGGAGGCCACCTGTCCTGTTGAAATTGATGAATTTAGTTTGCAACTTTGCATTTAGGGTCTGTTCTCTATCCTGCTCAGTTTTTGAATTTGTAAATTATTCTCAGCATTGAAAGTTATCCCTTTTAGAAGTCTGCATTTAATCTATTTTTTTGTTGAAACCTGACCGCTTGATGGACGGAACTGGGCATGATTATAACAATTACATCTACTTATCAAAAAATTATCTTAACAATACATCTTACAGGATTGAATGGATTACCAAAAAAAGGTAGTTGTACGAGGAGTAACTTTGGTGATCTTTTGCAAGAAAAGTTGTAGTTTGAGAGGTTAAAGTGTAATTTTTCAAATGTGAAAAAGATGTAAAAGGGTAAGAATATATCCAGATTCCAAAATCATCCCTGCCAAGATCTTACCTAAGTGGGACTACAACTGAGTGATGATCGTAAGGGATTATGAAAAAGTGAGATCTGAAAGATTTTAATGAAAATAGACTAGAAGTGGGCAAGATGTACTATGACATGTTTTTTGTGTTCAATATTCCATTTCAATTCCTAGTTGGTTTCTGACATGGATTCTCACAGTAATGGATAAGTAGAACATGCTATACTAAACTTCTTTTTGAAAGAAAACTTTAATGTCTTAACTTTTGAAGAATGGATCTTTTTATTATGTTTGGCTTGGAATGAAATGACTGTATATTGAATGATTTCATAACTGTTTACTTACCAGTAGTTAGGAACTTTTTCTTTCACATGTAGTAATGTTATTATCTCAGCTTTAAAATTACTGTGTCAATCCCAGTATGAAATTGCTTTCTTACAATTCTTTGGTTTATTTTCATGCACAGCATGCAGTCAGCCGGAGTGACTATGATAACGTGATTGGTGCCTTGCCGTATCTGAAAGTAGATAGAAATGCAAAGTAGACATGTTGTAACGTCCATCTTATGAGTCACTCTCACACCCATCTGGTCTGTAAATTGTTGATCATTTACTCAGATTTGTGAAAAAGGCAAGTGAAATTGTATCCTTCCATGCAAATCTAGGACAATTGGTTTTCCATTCCATGGAATTGCTATCTAGTCATAATCAAATTGAAGTTTCTCCACCATTCATAACCCTCACAGTTTGCAGTACTTGTAACAGAATTTGCTAGAGAATGATGGTTCTTTTTTAGTTGCATTCAAATGCTAGTTGGACATTATCTCTGAACAAAAAGCATGTATACATGTGGCCAAATGACTTATTGATCTTCCATCACTTTATAGCTCTGGAGAGGGAGATAGAGGAGGCAGGTGGCGGTTGTACTCTTGGAAATGGAGATGGAGGGGAGGGGAGGGGAGAGGAGAGCTTATCTCTCTAAAACTTCCCTGTTTTTGCCATCTCTGAAGTGCTATTTGTGAAGTTATTTTTTACTCAATTGGGAAAGTATGACTATGTATCAAAAGCTCTAGAACTAATTCTCTGTATCATTATGTGTTTTATTTATTTTTAATGAAATTGAATGCAAATAAATATATTAATCAATTGGTAAAGAAGTTGTTTGGTCTCATATTAGGAGCAATAAATAGTCTCATGACACAATAGATTGGAGGTTGGAGGGATATGAATAGAGGAGGATATTGTTGTGTAATGAAACGAATTTGAAAAAGAAAACAATAAGGGTCTGGGGCAGGGGGTATTGGGTCATACACCAAACACAAGTGATGCATGTTCAGCTTAAAGTTAGTGTAATTTTCAAACTTTTCCCTGGAAAAGTTCAAAAAAAAAATGATATGTACTCTTATCTTACTACATTATGTGACATTATTATAAAAAACAAGAATCGACAGTTGATGGATGATATCACATCAATAAATTGGAATGAAAAGAGATTGAGGTTGAGTTTATAACACAACCCAAAAAATAAAGTTATTCTGTTCACATCACAGGTTCATTGAGGCCAAGAGTATAAGTCTTGTTTGTTTTTACTGACGAGTCGAGATAAAAATTGAAAGTTGAATAAAATATTATTAAAATATATTTTTTTAATATTATTTTTGTTTTGAGATTTGAAAAAATTGAATTATTTATTTGATTTTGAATGAAAATTTCAGAACGTTATAATGATTAGATGAGTTGGCAAGAATTGTAAAAACAAACGTGGTCTAAGCATTACATCCTTTTTACAAGAAAGCAGAGATGCAGATATGAAAGTGAGTTGAGTTCATGCAATGCAATGGTTTCTTTCTTTCATACAATAACATTAGATTGTTATCTGCTCCGTGAGTCATGATCGATGGCCTCCGTTGGGGTAATTTCCGTGCAGCAATCGAGTTTTCATCTCTCAAAAGTCGTCTTTTGCTGCATATATAGCTGCATGAGCTCCCCCCACTTGTAGCAGTGCGTTTGCACCAAATAACACATTTGAAACAAAACCATGTTTGGTAAACGAGAAAGAAGTCTTCGCTTACGACAGAGGAATGTTATGTTATATAGAAAATGTCCGGGAAGATATTTGGCTGATTAAACCAAAAAAACAATCAAAGAGGATTCAAATATGACAACTAAAAATACAAATTTAAAGAGAAATAAACAGAAATGGGGGAAATATAATTTTTACAACTAAAAATATAATAATATAGAGACATGAATGAAATATTTATAAGTTTAATAGTTGGATTACAAGTGAAATGTTTCAGCTTCATGCATTATTTTTTTGATCCAGTAAATAAACCAAAGTTACGCAATAAATTAGATTTTATTTATTAAAAAAAAAAACCTAAAATCTCTTGAATTAGAGTGAAAAATAAAAATAAAAATAAAAAAGCGAGTCATACCACATTTATGATTACGTGGATGAGTTTGTGGTAAAATAAATATTATAAGACCTACTTTATATATTTATATCTCTTCTTTTAGATTATGTATGAATTAATATTACAATCCGTATCAATGTCTGTTTAAAATTAAAGTTTTTTTTTTATTATTTGTAGAATATTAGAAATCCCAATTTTGTGGGTAAGTGTTCCAATTTGTTGGAAAATCTTATGGTCTCAAAATTTAATAATCAATTCTTTTTCGGTATATTGATCATAAATCTAAAGAAAAATGCTTTGTGTAACGTTAAGATAGGTAAGTTTCCTCTTTAAAAAAAAAAAAAGAAAGAAAAGGTAAATCTCACATAAAAACATACTTTTTATGGTACATCCAACTATTTTCAAAAAAATTCAAGAGACTTAATTTGTATTTAATATTAGAAAAATTCTATTTATAAGCAGGTGTAGATAATACACCTAATAAAGTGTTTATATGTCATTATTTGATTTGAATAAAAAAATTTAAAATTTAAATTTTACAAATAAAATTTTACAATTTAAATGATATGAATAATGTGTGTACATCTGACTAAAAAATAACTTACAGTTATATTTGAAGAGACGTTTGAATTGAGAGATGAGTTGAGATAGTTTGTAAATAGTAGAATAAAATATTTTTAAAATATTATTTTTTAATATTATTATTATTTTAAGATTTGAAAAAGTTGAATTGTTTATTATATTTTGTGTAGAAATTTAAAAAAATTATTTTGAGATTTAAAAAAATTGAATTGTTTATTATATTTTGATGTGAGAATTTGAGAAAATTATTTTGAGATTTGAAAAAAAAAATATTATATTTTGTAAAAAAATTTGATAAAATTATAATGATAAAAATAAGATGGATTGAGGAGAGTTGTAAATATAAACAACTCTTAAAAATATCTCAAATCATGTATGAATTGTAATGAAATAAAATATACTTTATAAATAATAATAATAATATATTTATAAATAATAATAAAATAGTACGATAACAATTTAAGTCTCATACTTTTGCCAGTAGTAGCAAAAGCTCACAGTAATTACCAACACCCGCCCATACTTCATATTCTCTCGCCTCCAACTCAACAGTCCTCGTGCCGGCGAAAGATACCGTTCGTGACAAGTAAATATCGGATCGATCGCCACGTGTCGTTCCGACAAACTCCGCCGTCATTTGAACAGACTGGGCCCCACGTTAATATCCATTGAATTCATACGTGTCTGCCAGAGCATGCCCGCACAACCTCAACCCGAATGATGAAACTAGCCTTGATTTTCTCGCGATATATTGATCGTATTCCCTGAAACTACGAGGCTGTTTCGGTCATTGAATTACGCCCAGTTCAAAACAACACGTGCTCGCCGTCACTCTCTGGCACCGTTAAAAAATACGCCAAGTCTTAGGGTTTACAGAATCTCCAAGCTTTTATTTCGGGTTTCGTTGTAAATTACTAAATTTTGTTAGTTTCTCGGGAATTTGATTCTCTTTTTCCTCTGGATTCTGTTTCGGTTCGCTAAGGGGAATTTGGATGGTGCAGTCGACGAAATCCGTGAATCTCAGGCCAGAGTCTGAAACGACACCGCCGACGACGGCGTCGTGTCGTGACAAGCCGCTGGTGAAGTTGGAGATCGAGGACTCGTTGGAAGAAGAGCACAGGCCACTCGCTAAGCGCTCGAAGAGTTCTCAGGCTTCTCAAGAGGTACAGAATGAATTGGTTTGTTTGGTTCCAAAGAAGACGGGGGAAACAGTGGGGAATTGTGAAACTTTATGTACATAATTAAAATATACCTGAGGAAAACAGGGAATTATATCCAAATGAGTATGATCTCTAGTTGTTTTGATCATCTGAAAAATTTAAATCTTAATTCGGAACTGGATCAAAAAATTTCTCCTTGTTTGATTCTCAGCTTCCTGGGAAACCAAATGGTGGCTTTGGGTATGGTGATTTGGGTGTTTTTCATCTTGCTATAAGAAAATTTCGTTCTGAGTGATTTATGTTACTTTTATATATGATTATTGACAGGGTTGCTAATTCCCTGTGTTTTTTTACCCTTCTCAAACATAACTTTCTGAGAGCACATGGTCAGGTAGATTCTTAGATCATATCATCGTAAGTTTGATCCCTGGGAGATTGTGGGAAAGCAATTAGAACTGTCTGTATTCATTAAATATCTTATGGTTCATTCTAATGGAATTGGGTGTTTATGCATGAGTTGATATTGGTTAAAGCTTGATAGGATTTACGTTTGCATCCAGCCAAATTGGGCATTTTTATAGGAGTTGATCTTAGTGAAAATATTTTTTTTAGTGTTTATTTGGGTTTCTTGTGCTGTAGCAAGGAAAAAATAGCGTTCTTTCGAATTTGGTTTTAGCTAAGATTTGTTGCTTGTGACGACTTTAATGGATTTGTTGCAATAAAGACTCAAAACCGTTTCCAATACTTTCTGTTGTAATTTGGATTTCCCCTAAATGCTTCTGTGAAAAAATTTGTATCTTCTGCAATTTCAAGAATTCCTTAAATTATGTCGTTTCTACACGACTTAGTTGGGGATTGCTAATATATCATGACACTTGTGAGGAGCTCAAGAGCTTTTGTTTATGGACTAGTGTTGGTTGATTAGATCAATACTGCATTGGGTTTTTTGTTGCCTGAAAAACTTAAGAGTTCCTGTTGCTTTCCGTAGTAATTGGGATTCTTTTATCGGTTTGTTTTACATGGTTTCCTTGTTGACTAATCAGCAATGTAGTTATGGAAGTAATGCATTCCCTATCCCTCCTTCACAATACAACCCGCTTGATGAGCCTAGCCCGTTGGGTTTGCAGCTGAGGAAAAGCCCATCACTCTTAGATTTAATTCAGATGAAGCTTTCTCAAGGGAGTGGTTCTGGTACAGGAGCTATGCCGAGTGAAAGTTTCAGTGCAATAACCAAAAAGGAAAGTAAAGGAACTGCTGTATCAAGTAGTACTGACAAGCTAAAGGCTTCAAATTTTCCAGCTTCCCTTCTGAGGATTGGGAGTTGGGAGGTATCTTCACTTCCTATTCTGTTACCTGAACAATAAATAAGGAAAAGAGAAAATCTTCTAAGATTTTGTGCCACACACATTCTGAGAGTTTAGAGAATCTGACTGATTTTGCATGTAACTCTTAACATTTGCAGTATAAATCAAGATATGAAGGCGATTTAGTAGCAAAGTGTTACTTTGCTAAGCATAAGCTTGTTTGGGAAGTTCTTGAAGGTGGTCTGAAAAGTAAAATAGAAATCCAATGGTCAGATATTATGGCTCTGAAGGCCAATTGTCCTGATAATGCACCTGGAACATTAAATGTCGTGGTATGTATAGCCTTCTGATCTTCTCTCTCTGTTCGTGCATGTCTGTACCTGTATTTTAAGTGGTATGAATTTCATTAAGACGCCAATGAGCACACATGTATAAATGGTTCAATAAGACACTGCTGATTCTCCTGTGCAGCTAGCTAGACAGCCCCTTTTCTTCAGGGAGACCAACCCTCAGCCTAGAAAGCACACCTTATGGCAGGCTACTGCAGATTTCACAGATGGGCAGGCTAGCATGCACAGGTAATTGTAGTTCAGGTTTCTTTTCTATTTCTCTTTACATTGGACATTAAGACTGCCAAAAAGTGTTCTTTTTCTACTCTTGCCTAATTAAAGCCTTGGCAAGTTAATTTTGCGAGGACTTGCGTTGTAAAACGGAAAAAAAAATGAGGACTTGTGTTGTTCTTGGTGGCTTATAGTTTGCTGGATGATATTTCAGTCTCTTTTCCCATACTTCATTCAACAAGACGTGAATATTTTGCTTTTATTGTTCTCAACTTTAATTAAGCTTGTATGTTTTTTTTCCATTCAATCTTTTCCTCTTTGAAAATTAATCATCTCATTTTCCTTCAGCCCATTGAATAGAACATTTTGCCCTTTTCTCTAGTTTCTTAACTTTGTGTGTACCTCTGAGCATATATGTAAATAACCTCTCTCTGTCTCTGTCTCTCTCTCTCTCTCTCTCATTATGGTATCTTTAGAGCTCTTCATTACTCGCTCATTGAAAAGACCCTCTTTTAAACATGTGAGCTGCTTCATTTCATCGTTTGTGACAAGTTACCTAGATTCATTTCTCTCCAGACATTCTATTTATTTTGTGAGGCTTTATTGATGGAAAATTTTGATGTTATGGGTTTATAGGCAACATTATCTGCAATGCCCGCAAGGCTCGTTAAACAAGCATTTTGAAAAGCTTATCCAGTGTGACGTGCGCCTTAACTTCTTAAGCCAACAGCCAGAGAGGGTTTTGGATTCACCATACTTTGAACCACGGCCCTCTGTTTTTGAAGACCCAGAAGAATCTAAAGATCATAGTTTTGATAAAGTGGATAGCGGTCAAGGATCCATGTCTGGTTTCCAGGATGTAGCATCACCAACTACTACACAATCTTCTTCATGGAAGATCGAACAGAAACTGGATTCTGCTGGTTTGACATTGGAAAGTCGGTTACGAGAAATTCCTTCCCCCAGTTCAGGTACAAGGACAAGCTTGAGCATTGTTTTGAGCATGGTGATCGATACTGTTTTACTATTTATTGCCACATGATTTCATAAGTGCAATAGATTTTTTTCTCTGATTGCCCACACTTCAATTAATAGTTACATAAGAGCCTATATGCACTGAAGACTGCTTAATATTTGACGTACTTTTAGTTTGATGTAATGTAACGCCCTAATGGAAGGCCCAAACCACCTGGCCTATACTCCAAAAGGACTAATCAATGATACAATTGGAGTCTCATTGGAACCTTATAAAAAGCAAGAATTTCTCCTTCCCAATCAATGTGGAATCTCATACACTACCTACTTTTTTCATTATCATATATCACAATCTACCCCCCTTAAATTTCCAACGTCCTCGTCAAGCCAGTCCATCGTAGGTGGCACAGCTTAAGTCCCACATTTTTGGTTGAGATAGGATATGATACCATTTGTAACGCCCCGATGGAAGGCCCAAACCACATGGCCTATACTCCAAAAGGACTAGTCAATGATACAATTGGAGCCCCATTGGAACCTTATAAAGAGCAAGAATTTCTCCTTCCCAAGCAATGTAGGATCCCATACACCACCTACCCTTATCCTTATCGTATGAGATATCACATATAACTTCTTCTTCGTTGTTGTAGCAAGCACATCAAGCATGAATGAATGATGTGCAAGCCAGATCATATTCTGTCAATTTCCATGTATACTTGGAGATAACTTTGGCAATTAGGACCTGCATGCATGTTCTGAAGGCAATTTAATATCTTTATCTTATCTGATATTAGTGATTTTCTTTTCTGCATGATGCCCATCTGAACAACTGCTTCTAAATTATTTGTTTGTGTTTTGTACATCTAATATTTATAATTGTGGTATTACTTATAAAAAAAATATTTATAAATATGGTATTGAACTTTTTGTTATTAATAGAGTAAAAGAGTGCGATACTGCAAAACTAGAGCTATCAAGGCTACTTAAACTCGCATGTTGATTGCCTGATCATTTTAGAATGTTTCAAATTTGAGAAATGACTGCACCACAAAGGCCTTTGGTTCTCAATTTTAATCCTTTTAACGTTTCTGGATACCTAACTTATGCCTAGCCCAAGGTCTTGGGTGCAAACATTTCTCATCTTCAAAGGGATATTTAGTATTGTTATGGGCTCAGTAATACTGGTTACGTATTCTTCCTTGTGCGTCAATTGGTTAATTGATTGCCTCTCATGTTAGTGATGGACATTCGTGCAATTGAAGGTAATGGAAGTTCGGAAGCAGTTGATTCCATGGGTCCAGGAAACCGGGACCAGATAAAACTGAATGGGCTCCATCCGTCCATTTCAATGAGTGATTTAATGAGCCATATTGGACAATGTATCTCAGAACAGATGACTTCTGGAACTCTACCAACTGCTGATGAAGGTTCGGAATCTCATGGCATACTGGCGGACATTGCTCAGTACCTGCTCAACGACAATCAGTTGACGAGCACTTCTGATGAGAAATCCCTTATGTCAAGGGTCAATTCCCTCTGTTGCCTTCTGCAGAAGGACTCTGCTTCGGTCCAGAATTCCCAGGGTAATGGGGAAAGTTGCACCGATGGACTTGAGGGTGGAACCGGCGTTGAAGTTAAGCACAAGCCTGAACAAATGCATGATGCTAAATATAGAGCTGATTTGAAGGTTTATGAAGCGGACACAAGGGATGTATCTGGCAGCAAGCAGGTACCAGCTATGTCAAGGAAAGACTCCTTTGGGGACCTGCTGCTCCAGCTCCCTAGAATTGCATCCCTCCCAAAGTTCTTGTTTAACATTTCAGAAGATGATGGTGGGAGTAAATCTAGATAGTCCTTTTATTTAACATTCCAGAAATTTCATGAATGAAATTAAATTGCAAAAGCTCTCTCTCTCTCTCTCTCTCTCTCTCTCTCTCTCTCTCTCTCTCTCTCTCTCTCTCTCAGGTGTGTTTTCTTCATGTTTACTTCAAAGCCATTTTAATTTCGCTCGCTTTCCATGCCCTATCCCCCAATAGAAATTAGAAATCTGAGAACATCCCTATTAATGGCAGATTAAAGATGAACTGACATTCTTGATAACACGTTTGATTAAAACCAACTTTCCTCCACTATAGAGTAACCGAGCCTTCTATTATAACCTGCCAATTTCTTCTTAAATCTTCCAACATTCCAGCTGTAAGCCCCCCCACTACGGATTGGCACTCCTAGATAAGAACAGGGAAAGGAACTGCACTTCCACACCCAACCAGTTGGACTCCGTGCAAACTTTTCCTTATTTGACCTCTCTCCTCGACTTGGTCAATGAATATGAGTCTAATTTAACGATCCATTGTCATTTTTTTTCATTTTTCTCTTGTTTTTGGATTTTTATTGAGACTTTTCATTCCACTGTATTCTTGATTTAATTTGAATGCAATCAATGAAAAAAATCCTCAATAAGTGGCAAACAGAGAGTTGGTAATTCAGAAAAAATGGCCCCTCCCACCATAATACAACAGATAAATATATTAAGAAAAATTGAGCCAAGGAATTAACGCTACAGCTAGCCAGAGACCATGGTATAAGTTGCGATTAGACATGACATGAAAGTTGCATTCATGATATATATATATATATATATATATATATATATTTATATAGCCATTGGAGTTGACATAATTCTATCATTCCATTCGATATCCTTGAATATCATTCCATCGTGGAATGCTGCTTTAAACGAATAATTAGCATGTCATGAAAGGATCAGTAGTTTAAATAATTCGACTTAATTTATCATTTACATTCTTAGAAGATGCTTGAACTAATTACCATGCACGCTCCCTCGAAGAAGACTGTCTCCACTAACTTTGGTTTTGAGATCATGAATCAAGGAATTGCACCTGATTGAAGCTTCTTGTTGAAGTCATGCCATCCTGTCCAACAAAACCATACCAGTTAATTGCATTAGATCATGATCAAGTTGCTCTCAGTTAGTTTTCTTTATTATGGAGGAAAGAATTACTTATATCATGTCCAAGTTCATGATAATTTTTTCATTTTTGTATATACTAACTTCTTTGGTCCATTGCGATAAGAGCTACTGAATTATAATTCGTAGACAACTAGTGATTAATTCAAACCCATAAAAGTTGCATGAACAAAGCTCAGTTCTTATTGCCCATTATACTTGGTTGAAGTTTCTTCTAAATTAACTGACAAACTGACGGGGTTTTTAAGTGATATGTTAAATCTACTTTACAATCTAATAAACCACGTCAAGTCACATAATCTGTTTGTGAGTGTAGTTTTATGAAATGCTTTTATGACTAAAACATTTCTCATAATAATATTAATATATAGGCTCAAAATCATGAATCAGCTGCATTCATGTATCTTTTTCATCTTCTTCTTTTTCACTCCGTTTTAAAGATTCAGACATGATAACCAAAAGTACATGAATATAAAGACAATAAACGGGATTAAGATCAGTGATGTTGAGAAAGAATTGATTACCCATAAAAGGACCATCGCCAAAGAGTGCAGAGAAGTAATGCTGAGGGGGTATAAAAGGTGGAAACTTGGGCAGCGCATACAAATTGTATAAGATCGGCGGGGGACAACGCGGCAACTCAAGAAGATAAAGCATTTCATAAACATAAAAATGCCTTTCCTCGGAGGTGTCAGGGGTGTGACAATGAAACAGCTCCTTGTCGACATGATACGAGTACAAATTGTTTTCCAGAGAAAGGTAAAGTATTTTGTTGTCCATTCTATCCGTTGCCATCAGCGGCCAAAACTTGTTTGTGAGATGTGCCGGTATATTGTTCATCGTGATCTGATACCCAGGAATCCACCTGCAGCTATGGTGATTCTCAAGAGTCCACAAAGATACGATCCTATCAAACACACCTGCGAAATTGAATTGAATGAAGATTAGACGCTCTCTTGATTTTCCCAGGTACACACCTCCAGGAGTTTTCCTTTCGTTGAATATGTATCCATTTACAGGACCTTCCATTACAGAAAAGCTAGCTCCTTTTACATCATAGGCAAGAATGATTGACCAAAACGAAACCCAGTGAAGCCTTCCATTGAGAAACGTAGAAGGACCATATAACCTGAAATATTCGCTCTCCTTTTCTGGGTCAAGCTGGTTTGGCAAAGCTAATTCATGATCTTTGAAATCCCACCGTCGAGTATAAGACGAGTAGGAGATTACTCGTAAAATGTTTCTGCGCATCCTAAGGATTTCCATTACAATCAGATGGGGTGGGTTTGTTGAATGATCAAAGGCGAAACCCATGGCTTCGCCGGTCGGTCCAAATCTGATCAAAGGGGGCCAGAGCACTCCATGAGGCTGCACGGGGATTGGAAAGTATTGATCCGTGACAGGGTTTCGCAGAAAGAAGAAGCTTTTGAGCTTTTCTGCTTTTGGCTTGAAAGGGTCACTGTCGGTGGAGTGGTAGAGTATCAAGCCATTGGAGGAATCAATAATGGAGTTATAACGTCGAGGAAAGTTCTGAAACTCCACGACAACAGAGCTAGCGCGGCCATCGTCGGAGAGTGATGGTAGCTTTATTGGATGGGCTGTACGCTTCACTTTCACGTAGAACGAATACAAGGAGGGGAGATTCTTGGTGTCGTAGTCTCGAATGAAAGAATCAGCAGATATGATTTCAAGCCATTGTTTCGAGACAGCCTTAAACTGAGTAAACGATTTTCGAGGCAGTCGAAGAAAGATTTCTCTGAGTATATCTTCACAATCTATTGGCCGTGTAACGTCGTTTTCGTTATCATCTGCCTCTGTTTCCATCCGCTGGTTCTTGGGGCAGCCGAGACTACGACAAAGGGCGGCCATGATCAAAAACCGACGTAAGGTTTCTTTGATTTTATCTTTCCTCTCTATATGCGCGCATGAAGATATACTTCGACTTTTTTGCCTTCCGTTCAGCAGAGATTGAGATAAGATCACGAAGAAGTCGGGAAGCTTTATTGTTAGAAAAAGAGTTCTGCAAAATGTTGAAGAATATTAAGAAGTTTACTCACAGAAAAATCTGGAGGAGTAGTCGTTGATTTTGTTATTATTGCTTATCAGTTGTAAGTGATCAGCCTATTGAAGAGATGTTATTGCAGTGAAAGACTAGTTCTCAAGAAAATTAAGGATTCGTCAAACTCGTACACCAAACTAGGTTAATTTTGTTATACAAATCATGTACTTTTCTTATAAATTGTTTATAATAATTTAACGACGTTTGAGATTATAAAAAAAGATTTTACTATGTTGATTAAGGATTTATGTTTAGCAAAAATTGATAGAGGATCATGAAGAAGTGAGAAGGTTTTATTGTTAAAAAAAAAGAGTTCTGCAGAATCAGGATTGTAGAATAATATTAAGAAGTTTACAAAGAGAAGAAATCTACAGAAGTAGGTCAATGATCTTGTTATTATTGTTGATCAATTCTAAGTGATCAGGCTACAGAAAAGGTGTTATTGTAGTGAAATACTAGTTCTCTATCTAGTTAAGAATTCAACAAACTCATACACCAAATTAGATTAATTTTGGCGTATAAATCATTTACTCTTAGAAAATTGTTCATAATAACTTAGATACGCAAGGATCATGAGAAAATATTTTACTATGTCGATTAAGGATTAATAATTAACAGAGATTGAGAGAGGATCATGAAGAAGTGGAGAGGTTTTATTGTTAGAAAAAGAGTTCTGAACAACCAAGATTGTTGAAGAATATTAAGAAGTTTACAGAGAGAAGAGATAATGCAGAAGTAGGTCGATGATTTTGTTATTATTGCCGATCATTTCTAAGTGATCAAGCTGTAGAAGAGGTGTTATTGTAGTGAAAGACTAGTTCTCTAGCTAATTAAGGATTCATCAAACTCATACACCAAACTAGATTAATTTTGGCGTATAAATCATGTACTTTTCTTAAAAAATTGTTCATAATAATTTAAATACGTACGAGATCATGAGAAAAGATTTTACCACGTCGATTAAGAATTAATGTTTAGCAGAGATTAAGAGAGGATCATTAAGAAGTGTGGAGGTTTTATTGTTAGAAAAAGAATTCTACAAAAACATAATTGTTGAATAATATTAAAAAGTTTACAGAGATAAGAGATATGCAGAAGTCGTTCGATGATCTTGTTATTATTGCTAATCAGTCCTAAGTGATCAGACTGCAAAAGATGTGTTATTGCAGTAAAAGACTAGTTTTTAAGTTAGGACTCGTACACCAAACTAGATGTATTTTGGCATATAAATCATGTACTATTCTCTTAAAATTATTCAAATACGTACGGAATCATGAGAAAAGACTTTACTACATCGATTAAGGATTGATGTTCAGCAGAGATTGAGAGAGGATCCAGAAGAAGTGTGAAGGTTTTACTGTTAGAAAAGAGTTCTTCAAAACCAAGATTGTTGAAGAATATTAAGAAGTTTATAGAGAGAAGATATATGCAAAAGTAGTTCAATGATCTTGTTATTATTGCTAATCAATTCTAAGTGATCAGATTGCAAAAGAGGTGTTATTGCAGTAAAAGACTAGTTTTCAAGTTAGTTAAGGATTCATCAAACTCGTATACCAAACTAGACGTATTTTGGAGTATAAATCATGTACTCTTCTCTTAAAATTATTCAAATACATACGGGATCATGAGAAAAGACTTTACTATATCGATTAAGGATTGAGGTTCAGCAGAGATTGAGAGAGGATCCTGAAAAAGTGTGGAGGTTTTACTGTTAGAAAAGAGTTCTGCACAACTAGGATTGTTGAAGAATATTAAGAAGTTTACAGAGAGAAGAGATATGCAGAAGTAGTTCGATGATCTTGTTATTATTGCTAATCAGTTCTAAGTGATTAGACTGCAAAAGAGGTGTTATTGCAATGAAAGACTAGCTTCCAAGTTAGTTAAGGATTCATCAGACTCGTACACCAAACTAGATGTATTTTGACGTATAAATCATGTACTCTTCTCTTAAAATTATTCAAAATAATTCACATACGTACGGGATCATGAAAAAAGACTTTATTACATCGATTAAGAATTGATGTTCAGCAAAGATTGAGAGAGGATCCAGAAGAAGTGTGAAGGTTTTACTGTTAGAAAAGAGTTCTGTAAAACCAGGATTGTTGGAAAATATTAAGAAGTTTACATAGAGAAGAGATATGCAGAAGTAGTTTAATGATCTTGATATTATTGCTAATTAGTTCTAAGTGATCAGACTGCAAAAGAGTTGTTATTGCTGTAAAAGACTAGTTTTCAAGTTAGTTAAGGATTCATTAGACTCGTACACCAAACTAGACGTATTTTGGCGTATAAATCATATACTCTTCTCTTAAAATTATTCAAATACGTACGGGATCATGAGAAAAGACTTTACTACATCGATTAAGTATTAATGTTCAGCAGAGATTGAGAGAGGATCCTGAAGAAGTGTGCAGGTTTTACTGTTAGAAAAGAATTATGTACAACTAGGATTGTTGAAGAATATTAAGAAGTTTACAGAGAGAAGAGATATGCAGAAGTAGTTCGATGATCTTGTTATTATTACTAATCAGTTCTAAGTGATCAGACTGCAAAAGAGGTGTTATTGCAGTGAAAGACTAGCTTCCAAGTTAGTTAAGGATTCATCAGACACGTACACCAAACTAGATGTATTTTGGCGTATAAATTATGTACTCTTCTCTTAAAATCATTCAAAATAATTCACATACGTACGGGATCATGAGAAAAGACTTTACTACATCGATTAAGGATTGATGTTCAGTAGAGATTGAGAGAGGATCCTGAAGAAGTGTGGAGATTTTACTGTTAGAAAATAGTTCTGCAAAACCAGGATTGTTGAAAAATATTAAGAAGTTTACAGAGAGAAAAGATCTATAGAAGTAGGTCGATGATCTCTTTATTATTGCTGATCACTTCTAAGTGATTAGGTTGCAAAAAATGTGTTATTGCAGTAAAAGACTAGTTCTCTAACTAATTAAGGATTCATCAAACTCGTACACCAAACTAAATTAATTATGGCATACAAATCATGTACTTTTCTCATAAAATTGTTCATAAGAATTCAGATACATGCAGGATCATGAGAAAAAATCTTACACGTCGATTAAGGATTGAGGTTCAGCAAAGATTGAGAGAGGATCCTGAAAAAGTGTGGAGTAGAGAAGAGTTTTGCAAAACCAGGATTGTTGAAGAATATTAAGAAGTTTACAGAGAGAAGAGATCTGCAGAAGTAGGTCGATGATCTCTTTATTATTGCTGATCAGTTCTAAGTGATCAGGCTGCAAAAGAGGTGTTATTGCAGTAAAAGACTAGTTCTCTAACTAGTTAAAGATTCATCAAGCTCGAACATCAAACTATATTAATTTTGGCATACAAATCATGTACTTTTCTCATAAAATTGTTCATAGGAATTCAGATACATGCAAGATCATGAGAAAAGATCTTACACGTCGATTAAGGATTGAGGTTTAACAAAGATTGAGAGAGGATCCTGAAGAAGTATGGAGGTTTTACTGTTAGAAAAGAGTTTTGCAAAACCAGGATTGTTGAAAAATATTAAGAAGTTTACAGAGAGAAGAGATATGCAGAAGTAGGTCGATGATCTCTTTATTATTGCTGATAAGTTCTAAGTGATCAGGCTACAAAAGAGGTGTTATTGCAGTAAAAGACTAGTTCTCTAGCTAGTTAAGAATTCATCAAACTCTTACACCAAACTATATTAATTTTGACATACAAATCATGTACTTTTCTCATAAAATTGTTCATAAGAATTCAGATACATGCAGGATCATGAGAAAAGATCTTACACATCAATTAAGGATTGAGATTCAGCAGAGATTAAGAGAGTATCATGAAAAAGTGTGGAGGTTTTACTGTTAGAAAAAGAATTCTGCAGAACCAGGATTGTTGAAGAATATTACGAAGTTTATAATGAGAAGAGATCTGCAGAAATAGGTCAATGATCTTGTTATTATTGTTGATCAGTTCTAAATGATTAGGCTGCAAAAGAGTTGTTATTGTAATGAAAGACTAGTTTTCTAACTAGTTAAGGATTCATCAAACTCAGAGACCAAACTAGATTAATTTTGGCGTATAAATCATGTACTTTTCTTAGAAAATTAATCATAATAATTCGATTACGTATGAGATCATAAGAAAAGATTTTACTACGTCTATTAAGGATTGATGTTCAGTAGAGATTGAGAGAGGATCATGAAGAAGTTGGGAGGTTTTATTATTAGAAAAAGAGTTCTGCGAAACCAAGATTGTTGAAAAATATTAAGAAGTTTACAGAGAGAAAATATCTGCAAAAGTAGGTCGACAATCTCTTTATTATTGCTGATCAGTTCTAAGTGATCAGGCTGTAGAAGAGGTGTTATTGCAATGAAAGACTAGTTCTCTAGCTAGTTAAGGATTCATCAAACTCATACACCAAACTAGATTAATTTTGGCATATAAATCATGTACTTCTCTCTTAAAATTGTTCATAATAATTCAAATACATACATGATCATGAGAAAAGATTTTACTACGTCGATTAAGGATTGATGTTCAGCAGAGATTGAGAGAGGATCATGAAGAAGTTGGGAGGTTTTATTATTAGAAAAAGAGTTCTGCGAAATCAAAATTGTTGAAAAATATTAAGAAGTTTACAGAGAGAAAAGATCTGCAGAAGTAGGTAGATAATCTCTTTATTATTGCTGATCAGTTCTAAGTGATCAGGCTGCATAAGAGGTGTTATTGCAGTGAAAGACTAGTTCTCTAGCTAGTTAAGGATTCATCAAACTCGTACACCAAACTAGATCAACTTTGATGTATAAATCATGTATTTTTTCCTGAAAATTGTTCATAATAATTCATATACATACAGGATTATGAGAAAGGATCTTACACGTCGATTAAGGATTGAGGTTCAGCAGAAATTGAGAGAGGATCCTGAAGAAGTGTGGAGGTTTTACTGTTAGAAAAAAGTTTTGCAAAACTAGGATTGTTGAAGAATATTAAGAAGTTTACAGAGAGAAGAGATCTGCAGAAGTAGGTCGATGATCTCTTTATTATTGCTGATCAGTTCTAAGTGATCAGGCTACAAAAGAGGTGTTATTGCAGTAAAAGACTAGTTCTCTAGCTAGTTAAGAATTCATCAAGCTCATACACCAAATTAGATGTAATTGATCAAAGTAATTATTTTATATTATTTTAGTGAAGTGCATAAAAAGTGTGTAAAAGTGACTAAACATAAAATTTTTGTATAAAAAATTTTAAAATTTGATATCTCTTACAAATCAAATATTGTCATATCAAAAGCATGAGATGTGTGTTTTACACATCGACTTAAGAATAGTATTTTCAGATTTTATTATTTAAACTAGATTTGTTTTTAGGTTTTAAAAGTCTGCAACAGTTTATTATTTGTTTATTTTATTTTATTTTTAGTTAATAAATTCTTTCAAGTTTGTTTATCCAATCCAATGACAACGACCATTCAATTATCTAGCCATAAAAGAGGTGCTCTTCGGTTCTGATCAATCCAGTGCATAAAATTAGGAGTTTCTCACTATTATAGCCAATCCAAAAAAATACCTTTCAGTTTTGACGAATAAAAATTAGTTTAGTATTCTAGTTTTGCTGTGAGTGCTCTGAACTTGCTAGACACAATTCTTCGGCCAAAAGACGCATAACTTAGATACCATATTTCAGTATTGAGAAATACTTTAACCACGTAGACATATCACAAAAATAAACTCACAAACTGACGTGATTTGATATAGTATATTAGATTATAATTTTACATTTTTCATATAAAGTAAATCTAACGTATCTTATGAAGTCATGTCAATATATAAATTTATTTTTATAAGATCTCTTTATGACTATAACAGTTATCTTCAATATTTTAATTTTTTATAGTGAATGTAAAACTTCATTTCATCAAGGTAAAAAACCTTAGAATCTTCAATATTTTAATTGATGTAGTACAAAAATACATGATCTTTCTTTGTGGTTTGGAATGTGATACAGGGATGTTTGTTTTCAAAACTCTTCTCAACCTATCTTAACTCATCTTCATCTTCATCTTCATCATTACAACTGTTTTAAATTCCTACACAAAATATAATAACATTTTTTTTTAAAATCTCAAAAGAATCTTCCCAAATTCTCACACAAAAATATAATAAACAATTTAACTTTTTCAAATCCTAAAAAAAATCTTCTCAAATTCCCACACAAAAAATAATAAACAATCCACTTTTTTAAATCTTAAAATAATAATAATATTAAAAAATAATATTCATAAAATATCTTATTCTACTATTCACAAATCATCTCAACTCTTCTCCCAATTCAAACAGCCCCGTTAGTGATTATAAGGATAACATTAATTATCAAATGGTACCGCTCCAACTCTAACAGGGATTGGGTATTTTGCCTCTACTTCAGTCGAAAGTATGATCAAAGTTTTAATAGATGAGACCAACTCAAGATCAAGAGCTGGATAGTATTCACAATAATTTCTAATTTTAACAATAGTAGTAGCCATATATACGAAGGATAGACTAATTGGATAATCAGCTGTACAAAGAGGAAATCAAGTTCAAATCCTACCAAGTGGGTTCAAGCTTTGAATGCCATATGAAATATGTACACTTGGATTCTTCCATCACATCAATCTGCCAAGACAGGGATCAGGAAGGAGATGGTGAATGAATGGTGGTATCAGGTAACATGGCTATTGTCACTACAAAGTATTCACAGCCAATGGGGAGACCATACGGATTCAAAGTTGATCCCGAATTCAAGATCAACCGATCAGTTCCCAGATCAGAGGTTAGGTAATCCGTTTGATCCACTCTACCATGCTCATGCCGTGTTGGAGTAGGCGGCATCGGCTTCACAGTTTGACGTTCGATATGAACAATCTGCCCAACAATGTAGTTATAAGGGTTTGGGAGATGGTCAGCAAACAAGGCCACAGATTCAGCAGACAAGTAGTAGTTTGAGCAATTCCGGCTGATAGCTTCATAGTGCCCGTTTGGGTTGAGAACAAATGCAGCTAGCTCATGAACCTCTAAGCAGCCAAAAGATATTTTCTCTTTGTTTGCCTGTAGCAAAATCACAAGCAAGACAAAGCTGCCCATTATATGGTGGCTCAAGCAGAACAGCCATCAGCCCACTATTAAATAGAAAAAAGTGTCTTCCAAACCACAATCAAAAGTAAAGTGTCTTCCAAACCACAATCACAAGTAAAGCACTCATTTTGCACCCAGGCATTCCATGCCAAAGTGGTTAAAAAGTGATTTAAGGGGTGGAACGCCATTTTTAAAGTCAATCCACCACATTTAGTTTAGTTAGCAGACCATCCATGATTATCAAGTCAATTAACAAGTTACCTGCTTCTCGAGTTGGAGCTTGGTGTATAAAGTTTTAACCAGTTCTTTCTTCTCTTCCAATTCTTTCCTCAACTGTTCATTCGCAGCTTCAACCTTTAGGTACTTGCTGAGTAGCTCTTGACGGTGCCTCAACAAGAAACTAACTTTCTCTGCAAGGACTCGGACACATTTTCTAAAATTGGCAGCATCCTCATCTTCATTATCATTGATGGAACTGAAAAAGTTCATATCAGAGAAAAAAGACACGATCATGAAGTGTGTCAATGCATCAATATATATCTATCTATCTAGAGAACCTACTTTCTAGTTGAATTTGATAGAACCTCTCTTGCACCAAGCTTCACATGACAATTGTTTAAACTCCTCTCACTTCATCAGAAAGTTGAAATCTGAAAATTTGACGCATTGATTGTTTTGAAAGCATAGTGACTGTCTCAGGAAACCTTATTATATGCAAATACTTCGATTGTCATTTAATCCTATGCAAAACCTCTCAATCCCATCCAGCAGGGATAGAGACAAGGGGATGGGGAGGACTGCCAATGTAAGATATATTACACATACATTATGCTTTGTATTCAGGCAAGTTACTTACTTGGCCAAAGATTGAGCCAAAGTATGCAAGGACTCTGCGAAGGCAGCCACTCCACCTGGTGCATGAATACAGCTCCGAAGTCGTTCAAAAACACCACGCATTTTCAAAGCAGAGGCACGCAGAGCACCATACTCTGAGGCCCTCCGGTCAGACGCACAAAGATGGGTCTGGGCTTCCTCCCTTGCTTCATGCAAACAATTCTCCAAGTGTGCACAATTCATCTGTCATGCACGGGAAAAACTAGTAAAAAATAGAAGCCAGCAGGACAAAAAAGGCAAACAAATTAAAATTGTGTGTAAATGAGTTATAGAAGACACCCAATAATGCATCCAGACTAAGGCCTATAATTCACAAGAAAAAATTAAATGAAATATAGCATTAACAATTTCCCTTGCACATCTAAATGTCATATAACAATTATACCTGGCATTTTGTGCTGACACCGAGTAAGCAATAAAGTAGCAAAATTCTTAAGACTACCATTGACAAAATAGTGATAAAAGCAATGACAATTGAAAGGCGGTGGAGACTGTCTGCTGAATCAGTGGAGCAGAAAGGAGGGAAATGGAACCATCTGAAATCTAGTTACAAGTGTGTGTGTGTGTGTGAGAGAGAGAGAGAGAGAGAGATTTAAGTTTGCTAAAGAATTAATAAACAATTCTTAGAAGCATTAATCACTTAATTCCCACAAAACAAAACAGTAATAAATGGAAGAAAGTAATTTATCGACTTGCTAGGACCTGGGATTCATCGAGGAGCTTCCGACTCGCTTCCAACTCCCTCCTAAGCAAGGAAACCTCCTCCATGGTAGCATTAAGCTTATTTTCAGTTTCAGTCAATTGGTCAGACTTATCTGCAAGTGAACTTTGTAATTCCAACAAAAGATCACTGCTGACTTTGGAATCCAAACCCAACTCAATTGGTGTGTCAGAGGGGGAAACAGTCAGAGGTTCAGGCATGCTCTCAGCAGTATAACTGTTTGTAAAGGACATGCCCAACTGTCCCACCATTTTATCTTTCCCTTCTTTATCACTAAGTAGCAGTTCTTCACGGTATGGCTCCACCATTGCGGAACCAACCTGAGGGTTTAGTGTTCCAGAGGAATCCATCATATTCTCATCCACCCCCTCTCGAGCTTTGCCTGATTGCCCCATAAAATGCCCCAGTTTTGCATCCAAAGGATTTGAGATACAAGAAACCTCATCCATGGGCTCAGAAGTAGATATGCAAGGAATGTGACCTCCACTGCCCAAAATTTCTGGCTTGCCATCATCAGCCTTCTCAGCCAAAAGGGAAAAGTCAGCTGTATCTTCCAGATTTGAGAGCTTCTGCCCTTTTGCATATTGATCAGACAATCTCTGCTCCAATTCTTGAATGCGTTTCTCATAAGACTCGCACTGCATCTGCTTCATCCTAAGCATAGATGTAAGATGTTTCCCATATTCATCTTTCAGATGCAAGGCTTCAGCTGTCTTCTCTGCAGCATTCTTCAATATACCATCTAGTTTATCATCATCGAGTGATTCATATTCAACATCAGGGCAGTGGGAACAAATCAAGGCAATTGCAGAAGCAAGTTCGGCTTTCAGTTTTGCATTCTCAACTTCCATTTTGCTAGTTCCAGCAATCTCAACCAACTCACAGCTTTCAAGAAGCTCCTCGGAGTCATATTTCTCAAGTGTCCCCAAAGAAAACTCTTCAGCTTCAGAGGAATGAGAACTATCGTTAGACAAAGGAAATGGACCTTTGAAGCTTCCATGCTTCTCACTCTTCGAAGGAAGCCCTGCCAAATATTCGGGAGCATATCGATCCAGGTCTGAAATGTCAATATCAAGCAAACCAGTGTCAAAAGGAGCTATATTGACATCACACTGATTGGGGCTATCATTTAAGCCGATGGATGCTAATACATCCCTAGGTATGTAAGAACTATAAACCTTCAAGAACTCCTCACGTCTCCTCACCTCAACCTCTCTCTTTGAGGCAAGCCTTTCAGCCAATTGCCCGGCCATGCCCATGTAAAGCTTCATAGAAGCCTTTCGTCTCACAACTTCTGCAAGGCAGGCTCTATAGGCTGGGCCAATTCCACGGACTAACTTCAAGTCCATAAACAGATCATCTTGACGCACCATTGCCTCTCTAAAAGCGGGAAACCGTAACTTAGCATCTTTGATGACATAAGAGACATAGGCTATCTTTTGCATGTAATTATGCACAAAGATATTCATTTCATTCTTCTTATCCCTACAAAACTCTTGCAGCTTAGAAATCGCACGATCACAAGCCTGCATCCTAGGCAGGTGATTCTTGTCATGGACATCATACATAGGACCCAAGGCTGAAACTGCATCATGAGGACGGAGTGATGAAGATAACTGGCAGGACCGACAGTCGTCCACAAGTTTCTTCACTGTATTGACATCTTTGCTGCATGGATATGCACACACGTATTTATTGGTCAAATTGATAGCATATTTAGAAAACATATGATTACAGCAGAACAATGCATCATTAACATAAAAACCATAGAATACAACCTGTGAGTACAAACTGCACAGAGTTACAACAGTGGCTTAAGGCAAATTTGGTTACAAGTTTTTTCAAAATTTTTAAAAAATCTTCAAAGAACTTGAAAGTTTCAAAACAAACATCTTCAAATCTCCAAAAAAAATCTATTTCAACTTTTCATCCAATCATTCATTACCCAAACACAAAAATCAAGACTATTTCTTACTTATCAAAAAAAAAAAAAAAATCAAGACTATTACAAACACCAAAACAAAAAGTACTATTAAAAAATTATATTCAAACAACCTTTTCAACTCTACCTATACATTTTCACAAACCCCAATACAAAACTTATTTTCAAAAAAAATTCAAGTATTTCTCTCTCCTTCCCAAAACCCAATAAACGATACATCTCAAAAAAATTCTCAAATATTCTAAAAAAATTTCATAACCAAGCATACCCTAATCACGCATTAATGCAGTTTCATCACATATATGTTTTAGAGAAAATCCATATGCTTATATTTAGAGTACCTTCACGTACAAATTCAAGGCAAAATTCACCTAGTCACAGGGAACATGATAGCATGATTCAAAGACAAAACCCTCAACAATATCCATCATTCACGCCACGCATGCAATTGCACTAAACGCCCAGATGATCCAAAAACATTATTTTATTGAAACATCGGATTTAGAGTTCAACAACTACGGGCATTTAAGAGTCAATTTCTCCTTTTGGCCAAACCTCAAAGATGCCTTCTGCTTTTACCCTTGGTTCCTCCATCCTTGTTCCCAATGTAATCATGTTTTTTTTATATACAAGTAATTCCCAATGTAATCATTTTTTTTATAAGTAATTCCCAATGTAATTGTTAGGTCCTCCATCCCTCACTTTTCCTGATCTGCATATAATCACCATACCCTGCCCTGCTGTCCATGTAAAAGAAAAATACATCTAGGACAGGGATCCCAAAAGTTCAAGACCATGACATGGGTCAAACATAAACGAAAAGAAAAAGACACCCTCACACACCAGGTGCTTTACCAGCCAGATGATGTGACATGTAAACTGAATCATTCCAGAATTTCAAACAAATACCAACTAAAATAAGAAATAGATGCATGCCCATTTGGCAAGCATGAACTTGTAAATTAATTTGAACCTCAAAATCCTCAACCATACATAACATGCCCCAAGAGAGGCCCAAACCATATATGGACCTATACTCCAAAAGGATTACTCAATAGTTCAATAGGAGCCCTATTGGAACCATTGTATAGAGTAAGAACCCCCTCCTAAGCAATGAAGGATCTTATACACCACCTATAAGCACCACTCAGTATGGGGTATCACAATCTCCCCCCTTAAAGTCCCGACATTCTCGTTGGCCTATTCCATCATAGGTGGCATGATTCAAATCCCACATTTCTGATTAGGATTGGCTCTAATAACATTTGTAACGCCCTGATGGGAGGGCCCAAGCCACATCTGGACTTATACTCTAAAAGGCCAATTCAATTGTATAATTGGAAACACATTGGAATCATTATAGAGAGTAAAATTTAGGAGCTTCTCCCTTTCAAGCAATGTGGGATACCATACACCACCTACACTCACTACTCAGTATGGGGTGTCACAATACATCCATAAAATGTTTTCTTCATACAAGATAAACTGAGATAATTAATCCCAAGACGAAAGAATAGCATACAAATGACAATCTTGTACGCATCAAAGAGGCATATATGCTTGCGACAAGCAATGAGGCACGAATGGGTTCAAACATATGCAGAAGAGCTAAATAGCACATGACTGGTAAGCCTGAACCTTTAGTTAGTTTGGGCATCAAATCTTGAACCAGACCAAAAAAAAAAAAAAGTCCGCAAATGAGAAATGCGGCATTTCACACTGCAGCAATAGGGAAAAGCTCTAGAACCAATTCTTAGCAATTATCTAGCTTGAAATTTTTGAAATGATCAATTACCCCCATCCAGCAAGCATTCGAATCATGCCTGGAGTGAGGAGAAAAAATGGGCATTTTGAGACGGAACAGATAAGCAAAGAGGAAAAATACAAAAAGTAGCTGAAACTATGTCAACAAGGAAACAAATAACCCACCCCAAAGATTGTAGTATACTCATTTGTTCGCTGAGGTATTGCTGGTGCTCCTTAATCATCACCTCCAAATTTCTGGTAGGAAAAGAAGTCCTGCTAGCAGACAATTCCTCGACCTTGCGTTTCACTTCACCGAACATTTGCTTAAACTGTGAAACCTTGTTCTCAAACTGCTTGTGGGAGCTGCTACAATTATCAGCTGATTTCCGCAAGTTCTCTTCCTTCACAAAATCCAGCAAGCACTTGCGAGTAGCAGTCTGTAAAGCAGGGGGAAGTTTGATGGATCTCAATCTCTCCATGTCCCTCCCAAAATTCATCAGGAGATCCGAATGTATCCGGTTCTGTTGTGAATAACGCTTCATGAAATCCATGTAGTTTTGGCTAATCATCTTATAGTATTGATCCAAATTACCCTTAGCAACCTCCAATGCCCTCTCTTGAACCTTTTGCTCCCTCAAAAGTCTCTCACAGTTCTCATATTTCACTTGGCTACGATTACAAAAAACATGCCCACGGTGGTAATGGTACCTGAATTGCCGCTCATACGAAGGTAAAGCCTTCAAGGCAGGATCAGAAGCATCATCCAAAGGATGGGGATTATGTGAAGAGGACGGTGACGGAGGATCCGCAATATCCCGAATATCAACTTGCTCAGGCGGAGGCGGCAGCGAATTGGTTTGCAATCTTCCCTTATTGAATATGAAGACTTCCCGGTCATCCAAAGGAAGTTTATACGCAGAAAGCGACCGCTGAGGCTCGAGTTTCATATCCAGACAGATAACAAGCTGGTCACTCAAACTAATCATCGACACGGACTCGACGAAGCGCATGACCGCCTCGACTGGTGTGGTTTCATCACAGTCGAGCTCAAATGAGTGCCCGCTCTCAGCAATATGAACCAGAAGCTTGCCTCCATGAACCAAACCGTCAGTTATAGATGAACTCATTTTATCCTCAGAAAAACTATCCTCCACCACAAATTCCCAGAAACCACAGTGACAACACCTTGTTTATGCAATGGAATCCTCAGCCCAAACCGCAAAAATGGTCGAAGCGAGCTCTCAGTTAGAGCAGAAACACCCAAAAACTATACAATTCAATTCCTTTGACAGATAATCCACACTCGATGGAAAAATTCCCAATTTTTATACCTTAAGCGTCGATAAAACGCCGGATTAAGTCAAACCCACCACCAAATTCAGCAAAAGAACCCCACTTCCAACAAATCCACCAAGGATTTTATGGAAAAGAAAAACTGTCATCGACCCAGCATTGAAGCCGGCCAATACAAGTTATCCCCCGGAGACTTTCCCACAAAAGGAATCCCAACCTTAATCACAAATTGTTCCCAAAACAGTAATCGACCCCAACGCACTGCAAAAATCTTCAAAATAACCACCACTTGCCAACAAAGCAACCAGTTCACCCAAAAAAAATCACCGACCCACCATTAAATAGCACAAACTTACCCAAATCCATACAGAAACACCAATTCTCACCGCAAAATGCCAAATTTCATTTCCTCCAAGGCCCCCACACTTCCCTAAAATGACCACCCCACAAACAAAACCACACAAGAACGCGAAACGACCAATCGAATCAAATGCGAATTACAAGCAAAGTGTTAAGGAGAATCACTTGGATTGAGATACGAAAAGATAATCAAAGAAAGCAAAGATAAGGGTCTTTTAGATTTTTTGGTTTTTTTTTTGCTCCACTCAAAGTTCTCACGAACTCTCTCTCTCCCTCCCTCTCTCTCTCTCTCTCTCTCTCTCTCTTTGTGGTGATTGTTATTTACTGTAAACTGCGAGATTCCCTTCCTCTTCCTCTTCCTCTTCCTCTTCTTCACTGGATTTTATCTGCTGTTTCTCTATTTCTTTTTTAGCTTTTCAATACACAAACACACAGAACCTTCTGCGGGAAGTAACCACCGCTGCGTGACAGAGGTAAGAAGAGCTCTCTCTCTTTCTCTCTCCACAATAACTTTTGCAGAACAGAAAAGCTATCAGCTTTATTTATTAATCATAGTTTAGATTCTCCTTTGTTTATTTCTATAATTTCTTTTTTTAGGAATAATGCTATTTAATCATCTGAAACCGAATGCCTCGTAATTCTCAATTTATTAAAAATAATTAAAAATAAAAATATTAAAAGAATAGAAAACTTAGAATTTTAATTTTTTTTTTTAATAAATTACGTTGAACAATACAGTAGTGTCAAGTTAATAGAATTATTTGGCCATAGGGTTAAGAAAATATTTCATTTTATTTCATTTTATTATTATTATTTTTTAAAAATTTTATATAAATTATAATAAATAACTTAATTTTTTAAAATTTTAAAATAATAATAACATTAAATAATAATAATATTTTATTTTTATTTTATCTAGACTCATATTATCTCGACTAACTATTCAAATTACATCTAAATTCCAATAGTCTACTCTTTTGTATTACAATTTTGTATATATATGATCAGTAATTGAAAATTTTAATTAAAAAACAAAAACTGAAATTTGTTGCACTGAAATCACTAAATATCATCTAGTACTATCTATAAAAGCAGAGTCATATAGTTTCGACGTGGCATTCTACCTATAAAAGTAAACATTCTATCCACTAAATTTGAAGTGTTATATTTATAAAATAATAAACTTTTTAAAAGCAATATTTCATTATGATCCATTGTAACTTTTAAGTTTCATTTCATTTCTTACATATAAAGATATAAACCGATTCAAAACTCCACCCAAAAATATTAATTCAACATTTATATTATTTTGTATTTTAAGTAGAGTCATATGACTCCAATGTAGCATTTTACCCATAAAAGTATGCATTCTCCCTATTAAACTTGAAATGTTATATATATAAAGTGATAATCATTTTAAAAGCAATGTTTTATTATGAACTTTTGTAACTTTTAAATTTCATTTCATTTCTTATATATAAACCGATTCAAGTCTCCATCCAAATGCACTATTTCAACATTTATATTGTTTGGTCAAATAAACCGCCCTATAAACTATTTCATATTTCTCCACTATAAAATCTGGTCTCTCTCTAAATCTCTCTCCCTCATACATAACATAAACAACAATCCGCATATTGCGCGGGTTATAGGCTCATTAGAATAATGATGGGCTTATAACCCAACACAATTTATTTATAATTTTTAATAAATAATATTTTTAAAATATTAAAATGCATCAAATTAAAATAAAATTAAAATTTTAAAAAATATATTTTCTCAATCCATAATTGAAAAACAAATTGCTAATAATTGTTAATCTATCATTTTCCATTTTTTATATCAGAAACTGCCCTAGAGTTCCTCTTATAAACATCAGTTTTGCACCAACCATTGGATTTTGACATGTTTTCAATTTTCATATATTTTGGGCTCATCAGTCATCTCTATCATGTTCTATAACAATTTGAATCCAACTCAATGCCATAACAATGTAATGCATTTATTATGAGTCTCATTTGCTCCTTAATCTTAGAATACAGTTTTAATTATTAAATTTGTATAAAAAATAAAATTATAAAAAAAATTGTATATATATATATATATATATGTATCATTACTATTTATGCTAACTGATAGTATAGGAACTATAGGGCACTTTTTAAATGTATTATTTATTAAAAAAGTAATAGTAAAAACAGTTTTAGGGTGTGCATCCTTTGAGAAAAATAGAGTCTATTATTAAAAAATAATTTTTTTTATGTGAATCCCAAATTTACGTATTTTTTTTAAAATAAATATCCGAAACTTGCACACTTTAAAATTATAAATATAATTTCTCCTAACATAATTCTCCAATCACATCTCATTATCTTCATCCGTCAAAATTGTTGGTAAATGTTTTGCATACACGTATTAGTTGAAGCTATTAAGGTTATGCTTGGAAAATGAGATAAGATGAGAATTTTTAAAAATTTTATGAATAGTGTTAAGATAAAAGTTTAAAATATTATTTTTTAATATTATTATTGTTTTGAGATTTGAAAAAGTTAAATTGAAATTTGAAAAAGTTGAATTGTTTATTATATTTTGTATAGGAATTTGAAAAAGATGTAATGATTAGATGAGATAGAATTGAGATTAGATTTTTCATCTTGCCCCCAAACATAATCTAAGTGTGTTCATCACGTGTTTTTATATTTTAGTATATAACATCAGCCACCCTTTCATATTATATATATATATATATATATATATATATATATAATTTATATATGTTTAATTTTAGTTTTTCATTAATGCTAACATTTTAGTGATCTCAAAACCATACAAATTATATTCCAAAGTTTTACTACTCTAATTATTCACCATCGGTTATGTACATTGTCTCAAAACAAATGGATCATTTTTTATGAACAGATGATGAGTGGCTCTTTAAAATTTAAATAATAAAAAGAAGACCGAATCGGAATAGAAAATAGTTGTTCCGATCTGGCTTAAGTCATTTTTATAAAAAAAAATTCATAAATTGACATGATTTGATGTTATATTAGATTATAAAATTACTTTTATTGTAAAGTAGATCTAACGTATCATATATATATAATTATATCAGTTTGTAAATTTATTTTTATAGTATGTCCGTAAAGATGTAGGACTCTTGACGTACGTTTGGTGTTACATTGATAAACCAACAAGACCGAGCTTACAAAAGTGATGCTACATAAAAGAAACATGTGGCACATGATCATGCATTAATGTCTCTGCAGTTTCAACCAAAATTCATGTATAATGATATACTCTCAGCACACATGCAGACGGGAAAACAGCTGGAAAAATAAAGGAGTATAGGTAAAAGTTGAGGGCTTTGGGCGTTAAAGTGATTTCAGATCATGAGATATTTTTGTATGGATGGAAATACACTCCATCTAAATATAAACAACTTATTTCATCTAAAATAATCTTATTTTTTATTTTTATTTTTATTTTTATCTAAACTAAGCACTGTTCATTGATCGAGTTTTTATTATTATTCCGTCACTTCAACAAATTAATCATTGTCGAGACTCATTATTTTTTAAATTTTCATAAAAAAATTAAACATATCTCAATCTACTTCATACATCAAAACGCATCAATGAAATCTGTAAAACTCACTTAAACATCTTAATTCACTATTATTTACAGATAAATTCAGATTATTTGAGATACTCTTATCATTTCAATGGAGGCTGAGTCTTTATATTAATTATTTACTTATTATTGCCTACTTAATTGGTTCAGATTGCACATCATGCAAGTATGAACTGGGAAAACAATCAAAGATGTTCGTATAATGATCCATCGAGATGGTGCGGAGAAGTCAACAATTATGGGTAGATGATAAAGATGCCGACGGTTGAGAATATTTTGCCTCTTTCTTTGCAGGAAAAGGTCGGAGAAGTGTGAAACGTGCGAAGAAGTTTCATGGTAGAGTCAAGTGAACAGAGAGAGGAGATCCAGCATTCGTGCATGCAAAGTGTCTGTACGTAGAGTGGAAGCTGGGTCCCATTTAGTAAGGAAAGGAAATAGTTAAGTTTCGGAAAATGATAATGTATAATTTAGAAGGGAAAATTGTTTTATCTTTAAAAAAAAATGATAAATTTGAGATTAAAAAAATTCTATTTTTTAATAATATGTTCTACTTTTTCTAATGTAAATATATAAGAATTGTACGTTCTAAAACTGTATCTAATATTATTTATAATTTTTTATTAAATAATGTTAGGGTACGTTTGGATTCTAAATTAAACTTAATTTATCTCAACTCATCATTATAATTTTTTTAAATTCTAATATAAAATATAATAAATAATTTAATTTTTTCAAATTCTAAAATAATAATATTAAAAAATAATATTCTAACAATATTTTATCATCTCAACTCAACTCAATTTAACATACAAACGCAACCTTAAATGTGCAAGTATAGTTCTTTTTAAAAAAATAGGACTTCCACATAAAAAGTTAAATCTTTTTTTTTATATATATAAATTCTAGATATTATATTGAAATAAGTAAACGAGATTTATACATTAAAAAACTGTAAAAATCATTTTGTCTTTTTTGATATTCCACGTTGAAGAGAAGCTGATTCGAAATATATTGAAACCGAAGGGTAAGTTCTTGGCAACTTCGCAAGCTTTCTGGGATGCCTTTCCTTCCTGCAACTGTTTGTCTGTGCATGAATATGTTAAAGTAATATGAAAGTATGCCTAACATTTCTGCTCCCCATCTCAAGTAATCTTGTCTATCCATTCATGTCTGTCCATGTCTTTGTTTTTCTTTTCCTTTTCGTTTGTACAATTAAGATGCAATTAAACAAGAGAATGGTTAGATTTATAAAGAGAGATTATAAAATAAAATTCATAAATTTATAAGATTTATTATTATACATTAAATTATAAAATTATTTTTATTATAAAAATAGATTCAGCGTGTCGGGTCGTACCAAGCAACATCAATTTATAAACTTTATAATGTTTAAAATCAAACGATGCGGTTGGAAATCTCTTAACACTTGTTTTCAAACCAATTTCCATGATGTTACGGGAGAAACAAAAGTTGAAAATAGACCAAAAAAGGTTATGTTGTGACAAATTATACAATTAAAGGGACAACTGAGATATCAACATTAATAAGTATAGTATTCATGTATTATGAGACAGGGTGTATTAATCTGATCAATACTAGTCTAAGGTGATTGAGATAATTAGCCCAAGAAGATGGCCACTTCTTGGAATAAGAAAGATTGAGATTGCCATTGGTGCAGAGAATACCTCAGATAATTTCCTACAAATTAGAATATTCAAATCTCAAATGCACGCAACTTATTTCACCTCAACTAATAGACTTATCATTTTTTCAACTTCTCATAAAAAGTTAAACATATCTCAGCTTACTTCATACATTCAAATTCATTACTATTTATTTTTTCAACGAGACTCGTACTCTTATACAAAACTCATTTAGACATAACATTTAATTCATTATTATTCACATATATTTTCAGAATATTCTGAATACTCTTAACATCCAAGCAGAGCAGTTTAAACTTGCTAGCTTTTTGACAAAAGTAAACATGATATCAACAAATTGTCAAGCTACAGATAACCAACATTTTTGCTACCTATAAATAATTTCATATCCATTCTCCTAAAACATGTTTTTTTTTTTTTCATTAAATTTGTGAGGTTAATCATTCCACTGAAGATCGAGGGTTTAATAGTTAACAAAACAACTTGATTAGCTGCATAACTGCGAATGATAAGAAGGGTTAGTCCCACATTCGAGGATATATATTAATTTAGGACTCAGAGATGAGATGATTTTAGATGAGTTGAATAAAATATTATTAGAATATTATTTTTTGATATTATTATTATTTTGAGATTTAAAAAAGTTGAATTATTTATTATATTTTGTATGAAAATTTGAAAAAATTATAATGATAAGATAAGATGGAATAAGATGGTTTTGTTTGGTTACAAACTCATCTTAACTTATCTCAACTCATCATTATAATTTTTTTAAATTCCAACACAAAATATAATAAATAATTTAATTTTTTTAAATCTTAAAATAATAATAATATTAAAAAATAATATTTTAACAATATTTTATCATTTCAACTCAACTTAACTCAACTTATTTCATTATCCAAATGCAAATGAGATGATTTTTGTACCTAAATAGATCCATTAACAGTTTTAAAATTGCAAAAATATGCTTTATTTTTTGAGAAAGCCATTAATTAACAGTTTTTTGTACCTAAAGGGCCGATCGGTTCGCTACCTTTGAATAAGAACTTTTGAGATGAAAAAGGTGGACGATTTGACAGGGAATATATAGTCTACAATTGCACAAAATGTGGCTTTTAAAGAAGTTATGGGATTATCAAAAAATATAAAAAAAAAGGAAGTTATGGGGAGTAATCGTACGTCTGAGTGATAGTACATTACAATTCTTTTTACAAAATTTTATATAATTAAAATTTAAAATATAGGTATTTATGTAAGGGAATAATGCTATTCTCATGGAGAGTGGCTACCGATTATTTTTTAACTTATGGTTAGGAAGTGTTTTTTAATGATTTTGTAATTTTTTTTAAAAATATTGTTTTAAGATGTTTAAAAAATGTCTGAAAAAAGAAATTTACGCTATCGGTAGAAATTTTTGATAGTCATTCTTGAGAGTGTAGCATTACCTTTATGTAAAGTGATATTACTTTTATGAAAAATTATTCTTATCAGTTACTATTTACTATCCCACATCCCATATTTTATAAAAAATACTCTCACATCCTATAAAAAAAATATAAGTATGAAATATGAGATTGAATAATGACTAATGCGTAAAATTCATCTACTTTTATGAGTTACTCTACAAAAATGTCTCTCATTTAAAATATAGTTGTACAAAAAATTGTAAAAATAGTTGTATATCTATCTTTTTTTTATATGGACTCAATTATAGTAATATCTTGCTAGTTGGGAATCAAACAAGGAGTCTAGGTAGAGTTGAAAGTTGCAGACGCTTCTTCAGGTTAGGTTTGAGCCATAAATTAAACTCAAAATCTAATAAATTTCTAAATAGTTAATGCTAATAGTTTAAAGTAAATCCATATTCAGATTCAAAAACATGATCTGGTTTATGCCAAACCATCTAAGAGGAACCCAAAGATCTTTAAACAACTATGCTAGTGCTATCCGGCCAAAGCAAGTGTACCAAACCATTTGGCTTTACAAGCTCTTGCCTTTTTACTTTTGTTTTGTTTTGATCGATGAGATTGAACCTTCACCCACTTTAGATATGTCAGTACTCGCGGTAAGGTTGTTTTTGTCCTATATATTATAGTCTAAATTATATAACTCATTTTATATATCAATCGAGTAAATAATATATTAATTATTACAGTGATACATTTCGGTAATCTGAGGTTTCTTTCTAATTCCAACTAATTAGTGGGCTAAAACAATATATATATATATATATGAGAAGTACAATAATCACAAATGGATTACATAAAAATAATCTTATTAATTGTGAACAATATTACTTTTATGTAAGAGAAATGCTACATGATACAGTCACTTTTGTGTATTCATTACGCACTCACATATATGGACAGTTATTTTATATTAAAAAAAAGTAACGCAATCAATTATATTAATGGAGTGGGCAACAAATACACAAAAATGACTGCATATAAAATTTTGTTATAATAAAAATAATTTTATAATTTGATGAACCATATCAAACTATACTTTTATGTAATCCCTTATAACTAAAGTATTCGTACATATATCCTCAAAGGCCGTCTAATTCTATTAAACAAATAATAAACATAGTAATAAGTAAAAAATAAAATAAAATAATAGGACTGTTAGAGATACAAAAGAATCTCACAAAAGAATTACACACACTGATGTGGCGCACTACCATTGTGTCACGTCTCTTTTTTTTCCTCTCTCCCTATGTCTCTCCCCTCCTCCCCTTTCCCTCGCTGACGATGTCTGCCCCCTACTATTGGCCATGCAAGCCGCAACCACCTTGGCCACGACACAGTGGACCACGACACAGTGGACCACAACACAATACAAAAAATGCATACGACAAGCTCATGACACTACTGTGAGCTCCTATGTCCCCACCGCTAGTGCCGCTTGTACTGCCGGCAGTTTTTGCCCACCCTGAGGTGGTCCTTGCCCACCACGGTGGGCATAGGGAGGTGGGAGAAAAAGAGGGAAGGGGGGAGAGGCATAGGAGAGGGGGAGAAAGAAAAAAAAAAAGAAAAAAAAAAGAAAAGAAAAAGGAGATGTGGCAGTATGTCACATCAATGTGTGAAATTAATTTGTGTCTATATTTTTTTTAGGTTTTGTTATTGGGAGAGTGGGTTATTGTGTCCGATAAATTCTATTTGCAATTCTAAGTAGGAGATTGTGCAGTTCTATTGATAAATAAAATATATATATCATTTAAAAAAAATATTATCATAATTTTAATTTTTTTTAAACATTACTATATAAACTTGTGGATAGTATATTTACTTTTTAGACTAACTTATTGTGCCCAGCCCTAAGATTTGGGAGAGCATGGGAAACAACGTAGTGAGCCGATTTTTGTACCGTTCTGACCGGGGAATCAGGCTGGGACTCCCACCAAAAACAAAAGTTTATTTATTTATTTATAAATAAATAACAAATAATGGAGATGCATAATTCTTAAAATAAAAAAATATTAATGTTACAAAAATATCTATAAAAGTAAATACATAAATTGATATAATTTTGTATTATACGTTATATCTACTTTACAATAAAAGTAACATTATAATTTAATATATAAGTTAGTTTGTGAGTTTACTTTTATGATATCTATTTGTAATTAAAATATTTTTAAATGAGAAATTCTACATGAAAACTTTACACAATACACCTCCACCTAATCAGCATGTGATTGATCATTTTTATCATTCTATCTTAATGTTTAAATATATGTACATTTCAATTAAAAGAAAAAAATAACAAATCACATATTGATTATGTGGTAACGTGTGATGTAAACTTTCTTTGTAACATTTTTCTTCTTAAAAAAAGTATTAATTCCACTTTTCTTTGTTTTATTGTAGAATTAATTTCAAGCATTATAATTATTAGATCTACACACGACCCTTTGTTGTTTTTCGTGATAATTAATAAGATTTATAATATCTGTTTCAAGTCCTCATTATTCCTTTCATACCGTATGAGAGTACTTTGAAATTTCTTGGTCAACTTAAGATTATGTTTGGAAGTTTCATTTTTAATAAAATTCTCATCTCATCTCATCTCATCATTACAACCTTTTCAAATTTCTATATAAAATATAATAAATAATTCAACTTTTTCAAATCCCAATACAACTTTTTCAAATTTCAATTTAACTTTTTCAAATCTCAAAACTAAAAAATAATATTTTAAACTTTAAAACAAAACACAAAATTCTCATCTTACCTTCCAAACATAATCTACGACTGCTACAATTCTAAGAACATGTTATTATGAAGCAACTAGCTATGGTTAATTATTCATAAAAAAAAAAATTAAAAATAAAGTGGGTATGATTAATTGAGGGATCACTTTCATTAGAAATTCAATGAACTTAATTTCCTCGTGTACCAAGAAGTACACATGCAATTTTAATGCATGTTCTTATTTTTCTCACCATGGGTCATTATCAATTAGTCATCCGTGATCTTTCATTTTTTTTCCCACGTTTTCTTGGGTTAATGAATGTACTAACACAAAGAATTAGAAAAAAAATATGATTCATATAACTTGTTTGATCATATCTCTAATAATTTGAAATATAACTTGTAATTAGTTTTCATTGTTACCATCGGACCACAACATACACTTGGATGTTAAGAGTATATCAGATTATTTATAAATAGTAATGAACTATTTATTATAAAGTAGTATAAGATAGTCTAAACTCCTAAACATAGCCTAAGATTGTATCGCGTTATCTGTATTTATATATATATATATATGTAAAATGATGGTTGTTTGAAAGAGTAAAGCGTATGTATATTTACAATAAAAGTAAATTTATAAATTAATATAATTTTATATATTTATTTTATAATAAAAATAATTTTATAATCAAACATACTACATTAACCAACATCAATTTTTAAATTTACTTTTATACAATTCTTTTATAATAAAGTATTTTTTAAACTGTAATTTAATATATGAAAAGATAAAGATAAACAATACTTATGGCTAAAAAAAAGGCGGCCACATATATATTTCCACGTGCTTTGTTTTTGCAAGACTTTCAAATTGAACTTCAAAGGCTGCTCGAGATAAAGGACATAGACAAGGTAACTTGGACATCCAAGTTTTCTTGGTACGGTACAAATAAGGTAAACTCAGTATATCTCACACCTCATATTTTATAAAAAATATTTTTATATTTTATAAAAAAAAAATTTATAAATATGAGATGTGAGAATAAATAATGACTGATGTATAGAATTCTTCTATTTTTATAAATTACTCTACAAAAATATCTCTTATTTAAAATATAGTTGTACAAAAGATTGTAAAAATGGTTATATATCTATCATTTTTTTATATGGACTTAATTATAGTAAAATCCTACTAGTTGGGAATCAAACAACTTGAACAAGGAGTCTAGGCAGTCGAAAGCAAGTGTGCCAAAACATTTGGCTTTACAAGCTCTTGCCTTTTTACTTTTGTTTTGTTTTCATCGATGAGATTCAACCTTCTCCCACTTTAGATATGTCAGTACTCAGTAAGGTTGTTTTTATCCTATATGTTATAGTCTCAATTATATAACTCATTCTATATATCAATTGAGCAAATAATATATTAATTATTACAGCGATACATTTCGGTAATTTGAGGTTTCTTTCTAATTCCAACTAATTAGTGGGGCTAAAACAATTTATATATATAAAAATAGAAGAATTTTATTAACTGATGTGTTTTGATGTGATTGGATAAATCTATTTTACAATATCAATAATTTTAAAATTTTGACGAATTACGTCAAACTATACTTTTTTATAATCCTTATGACTAAAGTATTTGTATATATATCCTCAAAGGTCGTCTAATTCTGTTAGACAAATAATAAACATGACAATAAGTAAAAAAGGAAAACCCTAAGATTTATGAGAGCATGGGAAACAACGTAATAAGTCGGTTTTTTTGTACCGTTCTGACCGGGGAATCAGGCTGGGACTCCTACCAAAAACAAAAGTTTATTTATATATTTATAAATAAATAATGGAGTTGCATAATTTTTAAAGAAATAAAAAATTGTTACTGTTATAAAAATATCTCATAAAAATAAATATATAAATTGACATAATTTTATATTATACGTTATATCTATTTTATTATAAAAATAATTTTATAATTAAAATACTACGTTAATTTGTGGATTTATTTTTATAAAATCTCTTCGTGATTAAAATATTTCTAAATAAGAAATTTTACGTAAAAATTTTACATCGCACACCTTCACCTAATCAGCATGTGATTGATCATTTTTTACTATTCTATCTTAATGTTTAAATATGTATATTTAAATTGAAAATAAAAAATGACAAATTATATGTTGATTAGGTCGTAGTATCTGATGTAAACTTTCTTTGTAACATTTATCTTCTTAAAAAAAAGTTTTAATTCCACTTTTATTTGTTTTAATGTAAAATTAATTTCAAGCATTATAGTTATTAGATCTACATGACAAGAACCTTTGTTCATGTTTTTCGTGATAATTAATAAGATTTATAATATCTGTTTCAAGTCTCCTCATTATTCCTTTCATACTGTATGAGAGTACTCGATTCATTGCATGTTTTGAAATTTCTTGGTCAACACTAACTGCTACAATTCTAAGAACATGTTATTATGAAGCAACTATCTATGATTAATTATTCACAAAAACAATTAAAAATAAAGTGGGTATGGTTAATTGAGGGATCGCTTTCATTAGAAATTCAATGAACTTAATTTCCTCGTGTACCAAGAAGTACACATGCACTTGTATTGCATGTTCTCATTTTCCTTCCTATGGGTCATTATCAACTAGTCATCCGTGGTCTTTCATTTTTTTTTTTCCACGTTTTCTTGGGTTAATGAATGTAATAAACCCAAAGAATTAGAACAAAAAATATGATTCATATAACTTGTTTGGTCATACCTCAAATTATCTGTGAATAGTAGTGAAATAATTTATAAATAATAATAAACTATTTGTAAATAATAATAAAATAGTACGAGTTGATCTAAGCTTCCAAACACGGGCTAAAATTGTGTCACGTTATCTGTATTTTGTCCATTTTAATGATTGGATTTTAATAAGTAACACATGACAACTTATATTTTAAACTGAAGACTTTAACGGATAATTAGGTTTATTTTATAATAAAAAATAATTTTATAATTTAACATATCATATCAATTTACGACAATTTATAAATTTACTTTTATATAATTTTTTTACACGAAAATATTTTTTAAATTGTAATTTAATATATAAAAAGATAAGATAAACACTATTTATGGCTAAAATGGGTGGCCACATGTATATTACCACGTGCTTTGCGTTTGCAAAACTAAACCCATTTTATCGAGGCATATATGCATTCAAATTAAGCTTCAAAGGCTGCTGGAGATAAAGGATACAGACAAGGTAACTTGGACATCCAAGTTGTCTTGGTACGCTACAAACAAGGTAAACTCAGCTCGAGAAATAAATAATTTTTTGTTTTTTTTTTAGGAGAGAAATAAATAAATTAATAGTGAAGATTTTCTATTAAATTTACTCTCTTAAGGTAAAACCTTTATTTATTTAAAATTATATCACGCTTGTTTTATCACCAACTTATGGCAGTAACCAGAAGGAATTAACACAATATTTTGAACAGCTTGGGTGATGGACCCAAGAATATCATGGACTTACTTTTGAGGTAAAAGTTTGCATGAAATAAAAATAAGCTAACTTTGTTTAGATGTTTTGGAAAAGCCAGCCCAATCATTTCCTATGTCTATGTAGGGGATAAGAGGTGTTTTTAACTTTTTATAGCAAAAAGTTCTATTCAACATTGTCACACGACACACTATACATAATTTTTTATTTATATTTTTTTCTCTTACTAAATATATAATGTATGGATGATGAGTAGAAAAATTCAATTAATTTAAAAAGAATGTATTATTCCTTATTTTATTCTCTCTAGTTCCATTCAATTTTGAAAGAAACCAAATCTAGCTGTCTAAATAACAATGAAATTATGTTACTTCTTATTATGATAACAAAAATGTTTTAACGATAAAAATATTTCATAAAAGCAAACTCATAAACTGATATAATTCATCAGTTTGTAAGTTTATTTATATCTGATATCTTTATAGATGTAGCAGTTCTCTTCTTGTGTTGTCATCTAAATATATAATCTTTTGAACAAGAGCTTTGTTCCTATTAAGTATTAGAGTCACGTCATCCAATCTTGCATTAAATGATCATAGTTTAAAATAATTTGAAAGATTGTGTTAATATATATTAAAAATATGAAATTTAAAAGTCTGGAAAATTAAAAATTATTTCCTCTATAATAGTTTTTTTCTTTTTCCCCAATGTTTAGTTTACTTTGGTTTTTAGTGAATTTATAAACTTTAAAATCGTATTATAAAAAAAAAAAATTATGGACCAAAAAAAAATGAGATGTGAATAATAACAAACCTCAGACCGAACATGAGCCGGGCCACATTCGGCCCATTCTTCCTTTTCATCTAAATTACAAACCCGTTCCGTTCGCCGACGGTTCCAAAATTGGTATCGGACTCTGAAAGCGGCCTGTTGTTACCTTTCTCTCTCTCCGTGGTTTCTCCAGGCAGATCAGAAATACTCGGTATGTGTTTGTTTAATTGTCTGAACCAACTTTTTTTTCATTTTTCTGAAAAAATCCAGCACCTTTACATTTACCCGAAGGCAAATTAGCGTGCTTTGAGGGCTTAAAATCTTAGAGCTGCCTGCAAAAGTTGTTTCTCTAGATGTATGAGTCAAGCAGTTTGATTCTATACGTATGGTAATTGCTTTTGCTTTAGTCATATAGCACTGACGGACCTTTTGAATGCTTGAAATATGTAGGAGCAGAAGGAAATTAAGCAAAAACAAGCTGAGGGGCAACAGAAATGGTAATCTCCAGTTCTAATTCCCACAACAAGGAGATTGCCATCAGGAAGAGGATAGCCAGCATGTAATAGCTCTCTCTCCGTGTGTCTGTTTGTTTTAACATGTAAAATTGAAAACCCGACAAGTGTCATGTGAATGCAATTGAGCCCTGTGCAAAGTTAGTGCGTATGCATTTAACACTGGCTTTTACCACGCTTATGTGGAACTTTCCATCGAATACCTGAAGCTTAATAATAGGATAAGATGTGATTCAGATGTCAACTGGGTCTCAACTGCAATGTAAATTGAACTTGGGGTCTTCTGAAATGTAATGGAGTTAAGGCATTGGATCTTGCAGATATTTGGATACTTTGTTTCCGAAGGTGTTCTTACTGATTATTTTGTGTAGAAGAGGTTTACTGCTTTTTATTCAAACATTGATGTAACGGGCAAGGGTGAATCCATAGCCGATGTTGGCTAAAGCTGTACCAGTTGAAGCGATGATATCTGTTTATGGTTACTGCAACATTTGATCAATTGTGCTGTAATGAAAATGTCAAAAGAAGGTCCCCTATTTTGGATTCTGTACTTCAGGATGCCATTTTAAGTTTTATCTGAATTATAATCTAGAGCATCAATTCTTTTCTTAAAGGGGTCTGTGGCAAATGCAAGGGCCACCCCTTTTAGAGTGGAAAAGTGCCTGTCTTGGAGTGATTCAAATTAAGGGTTCAAAGCTTTTTCTATTGGATGGATGCAAATATTTTGTTTTATTAACTTCTAGTTGATAGAAGTCGTATGAATTACAGAAAACATTTCATTGTTTTGTGCTCTTTGCATTGGATTCCAATTTTTGTGTTCTTTGCCAATTTATGTATCATTTTATCTATTATCCCTACTACAGTTCACTCTCTTACAATTTCATAGATTCAATAAACGAGAAGATGATTTTCCATCTTTGAGGGAATACAATGATTATTTGGAGGAAGTTGAAGACATGAGTAAGTTTGTTAGCTGTCACTCCTGAAATTATGTACTTTTGAGTATATATTTTGACAGAAGGAAAACCATTCTTTCAGCATTTAACTTGATTGAAGGATTTGATGTCCCTGCTATTGAAGAAAAAATTGCAAGGTACCAGGAAGAAAATGCTGAACAAATAATGATAAATAGAGCTCGGAAGGTACACTTGTAAAAATATTATGTTTCCTGCTCCTAACATCTGCCACTTTTGTCCCTCACAAGCGGATGATATTTCCATTCATGCGTTTTAATTAATGCCTTAGAGAAGAAAATTTTTATACCATATGAGTTCCTCATGCTAGCATTGGTGAATTTTGAGATAATTTCCTTCATGTTTATCTAAAGGTTACTAATTTTCGTTATATCAATCAAATAGGCTGAAGAATTGGCTGCAGCACTGGCTGCAAGTAAGGCACATCCTGCTCAGAATGATGCCGATGGGGTGAGAATAAGATTATTTTGTAAATATCAAACTTGTCTTGAATAGATGGTTATTGTGCATTTTTTTCATTAGTCTCAAAAAGACTCAAGGTAATTTTTCCTGCAAGAGCCTTTTTTGTACTTCAATTCGTTTCTTTTTGTCTAATTTTGGAGTTTAGGTTGTTGTTAGTAGATTAATTGATTTCTGTGATGCTATGCTCAAATGACTAATACATGACTGATATTTAATTTTTGTGATGACACTTCCAGTATTCCAGATATAAGAAATATAATGTAACATTCACTCTATCGGTAGTGAACCAGGCAACTCGCTTCTCAATTGATAGGGAAAACAAGAAAATGGGAAAAAAAGGAAAATCAGTAGACAAACTTGGGAGCCTTTTGTAAATGTTTGACAAATTTATATGATCACTTTTTTGAGACCTGAGGGGTGGGGGGCCTACTTCATGCAAAAATACTTTTAAAAAGTAACATATCTAATCCATCTCTTGTGAGTTCCAGGACCCCATTTAATTTGGACCAATGAGGAGAGATGACACTTCTTAATGGATGTTAGGCCCTGTAACAGTTGCAACTGTATACCTCTCTTTAGAATGAGTCCATTTGTGGAGCAATTCATAAGTGCCGCATATACAGAATAGAAAACTTTGACTTGAATTAAATCATGTTATGACTTCCTTGTATATGTGTTACTCCAAGTTCAGAGATACGATTTAGACCATGCATACTTACTGTTTCTAAATAAATTTAAAGTTGATACTTAATTTACTGTTGTCATGCTATTTTGGAGCCTTTAGCACTTCATCTCAGGTGAATGATTGGAGAGGGAAAATGTATTATAAATAATCGTGGCAAGCATCCAACTGTGAAAACATGAGCTTGTATAAAGCATCAATGCATTAGGATAATTACATTCAAACATTCCACGATGCTCACTATGTGCTATTCAGTTTCAGTGTACTTGCACCCATTGGTATGAAGGACATTATAATTGCATGTAATTAACTAGGATAAGTCTTTGGTTTTAACTACTAATTGGTTGCTTGCTGTTGCCTTGAGAAAACCAGAGTTACCAACTCGAGTCACTTTGTTACTCTGATGGTTCTAAAGCCTTGTAAAAAATATATATACGGGTCAAAGGTCAAGTGCTTTAAAATTTGTAAACCGTAATATTGGTGGCTTTCTATTTTATGGTCTTTATCATACTTTGAACCTGTGATCATATGCCATCCCTACAACCTGTGAAATAATGCTTAACTATTATGTCTAGCTTAAGCAGTTAGACCTGTGATGATGTATCGTTTGGTGATGTCTTTTGACGTATTGAACTCCTCTTTTATTCTCTCTCTCTTTTTAAAAACAAATCACAATCAAATTTGGTGAACGTCTTTGTGGAATCTTGTTATTTCACTGACCAGTAATTCTAGGATGTAAGAGAATTTTGATGTATTGGCATTTGAGACTTAACCAGATACTTCGAGTTTAATATTTGCGGTATTAAAATTTCACGATAATTTGAGTTGATACCTTTGAATCAAACTAATTTTTCCAGCCTAACAGAGAAGAGCAATATTTAAACAAGTTTCTCTATTTTTTTGAGACAGGCTCAAAACCAAAGCTCTCAAATGGGATACAGTATAGGTACTCAGGGACAATATGCACCCACATTTGCCGGAGGGCAGCCACGACCTACAGGAATGGCCCCACAACCAATTCCTCTTGGAGGGGGACCTGACATGCTAGGTTATGCCACTGATGATGAGGAGATGATGAAGCTCCGAGCAGAGAGAGGTGGAAGGGCAGGAGGGTGGAGTGCAGAGCTGAGCAAGAGGAGGGCCCTTGAAGAAGCATTTGGAAGCATCTGGATTTCTTAGGACCATTTTTTTTTTTTGTACTTCTAAATCACACAAGGTCTTCCGTGTAGGGATGCACAATTTTCTGTCAGATTATGACACATCAATCTTAGCTATAACAAATATACTTTTCTCTTTTTATTTAATCCCTTTAAATTCCCTTTTCCATTGTATGTTCTGCAATTTTTCTTTCTTTAAATTCTTTTCTAAGCACATTCTACCAAAGTTTCTCCCAAGGTACATCACCTTCTTCCAAGAAGTGAAGTGAGTTCCTACTAAATTTTGGACCCGTATAGTTGCTCATGTCAAGGAATGCATATTACCTCCAAAAACTACCTCTTGGTGATAAAAGTTTGAATCCAAAAAACATTATCTATCACCCATGACTTCTATAGTCTTGTGTGTTTGACATCTTCAATCTCATGATTAAACCAAATTCACACGTTTTACTTACCATTTTCGAGATCGAGATTCTACTCTCTAGAAGACTGATGGTTGGAGAAATTTGAAATGAAGGGGTAGAGTAAGATCATTTTTTTAAAAAAACATTAAAAACAGAGTTCAATGGAAGAAGTTTTTAAAGTAATGTAGGTCAAGAATTTGCAGTTTCTTGTGCACGACAATCTGAAATTCCGTGCCTTCGTAAACTTAATTTGACAGTGTTAATAAATTAATAATATGTTATCAATCTGTTAAGCAATCGTATCTTAACGGATCAATTTGTTTTGATTTAAATTCGTTAAGACAAAATCTAAACTCACTATTATCGTGTTGTGTTTGTATTTGATTAACGGATCGTATCAAATATTGTCATCCCTATTTTTTACCTAATATAATTAAAAAAACATATATAATTAGATATATGTAATATTGATAATTAGATATTTTTGGGATATGCGAAAATAAAAGTTATAAAAAATAAAAGAAGATATTTTGGTCCCTTCGCGAGCAGCTTCCGCATTTGCTTTGTGCTCTTCCACTCAGTTCGCAGGGTATTTAAGAGCATGAAAAGGAAAAAAAAGAAAAAAAAAAAATCAAATCTTGTAGCGGTTGCTTTCCTCCACTGCTTCAACCTCCATTATCTCTAATCTCGAAGGTATGCCTAAACATCACACAAACGCTATTTCTCTCTCTTTGACAAACATTCTCAAACTGTGACTTGCACTTTCATTTACGGTCCCTGAATTTTACAATTCCAGAACAAACTGATTGATGCACGGAACTTTTTAGTCAGTAGGTCGCTGTGAATCATGGCCTTGCTTAAGCTTTCCATTTCCTTGGATACATTTGATTCAAAGAAGTTCAATGTAAGTCCCGCTCAACCGTCGAATTGGTGCTCGGTGTATTCTATCTTTAGTTACATTCATGTAAGTAGAGCTTGTGCGAGTTCAATCAATCCATTGAATAGGAAGCAGATTAATGTCTCTCGATTCAACATCGAATTGCCTGAAACCTCCGATTCTAATCAAGCTAACAAGGACATTGTTTTGTCTTCAACTAAAGGTTTGGTAAATGAGAGCGTGATTGAGCAAAAGCCGGATTTTAAACACAAAGTTGGAAAAAGGTTTCTGGGTTCAAATAAGGGGATTAAAAGGGAGGTGGGCTTGGAGTTTAGGTTCGGAAGGAATGATACAGACAGAGAAATAGAGAACTTATTTGTGGGTGATGGTGAATTAGATGTTGACTACTCTGCTATTGGGTCTGACTTGAGCTTGGAGCATTGTAATGCCATTTTGAAACGGCTCGAGAAGTGTTGTGATAGCAAAACTATGGTTTTCTTTGAGTGGATGAGAAGCAACGGAAAGTTAGAGCAGAATATGAGTGCTCATAATATAGTTCTTCGGGTGCTGGGTAGAAGAGAAGATTGGGATGCAGCAGAGGCCATGGTTCGGGGTTTAAGTATTAAATTGGCTGGTGAATTGGACTGCCGGGTTTTTAATACGGTTATATATTCATTTTGTAAACTAGGTCGAGCAGAGTTGGGTGCAAAGTGGTTTCGTATGATGCTAGAGAATGGGGTTCGACCTAATGTTGCTACTTTTGGGATGCTCATGGGACTTTACCAGAAGGGTTGGAATGTTGAAGAGGCAGAGTTTACTTTTCGCCAAATGAGGAATTTTGGAATTGTATGCGAGTCAGCATACTCAGCGATGATCACAATTTTTACCCGTTTGAATTTGTTTGACAAAGCAGAAGAGGTTATTCGCTTGATGACAGAAGATAAAGTGGTTTTAAACTTGGAAAATTGGTTGGTGATGCTGAATACGTTTAGTCAGCAAGGTAAACTAGAGAAAGCTGAACTAGCCTTATTTTCGATGCATGGAGCAGGGTTTCCCCCAAATATTGTAGCATACAATACATTGATAACGGGGTATGGGAAGATAAAAAATATGGATGCTGCTAAACGCATTTTTCTGAGCATTGAGGAAATTGGATTAGATCCTGATGAAACCACCTACCGATCCATGATTGAAGGTTGGGGTCGTATAGACAATTATAAGGAGGCATACTGGTACTATAAGGAGCTCAAGCGATTGGGATACAAGCCGAACTCATCTAACTTGTACACACTAATAAACTTACAAGCCAGGCATAAGGATGAAGAGGGTGCTGTTAGAACTCTTGATGATATGTTGAAGATGGGATGCCAATGTTCGTCCATCCTTGGAACTCTTTTGCAGGCATATGAGAGGGCAGGAAGGATTGATAAAGTGGCACAGATTTTGAACGGTCCTTTGTATCAACACATTCTTGTTAACCAGACATCTTGCTCCATTTTGGTTGCTGCATATGTGAAACACTGCTTGGTGGATGATGCTATAAGAGTGTTGGAGGATAAAGTCTGGAAGGATTTACCTTTTGAGAATAACTTGTATCATTTGTTGATTTGCTCATGCAAAGAGTTGGGTCAGCTTGAGCAGGCTGTTAAGATATACACTCAAATGCCTAAACATGATGACAAGCCGAACTTGCACATTTCATGCACAATGATTGACATTTACAGTGTCATGGGTCTGTTCCCAGAAGCTGAGAAAATTTATCTGAAGTTGAAATCTTCAGGAGTTTCCCTGGACATGATTGCTTTCAGCATTGTTGTAAGAATGTATATTAAAGCTGGATCTTTGAGAAATGCGTGCACTGTTTTAGACATTTTGGACAAGCAGAGGGACATTGTCCCAGACGTGTACCTGCTGCGTGATATGCTCCGCATATATCAGAGATGTGGCATGCTGGAGAAATTAGCTGATCTATACCATAAAATCATGAAGATTGGAATGACTTGGGATCAGGAAATGTACAATTGTGTGATAAACTGCTGCTCTCGTGCTCTCCCAGTTGATGAGCTTTCCAGGCTTTTTGATGAAATGCTTCAGCATGGGTTTTCTCCTAATACGATTACCGTCAATGTCATGCTTGATGTTTATGGAAAATCCAAGCTTTTCACGAAAGCTAAAAGGTTGTTCTGGCTGGCCCAAAAACAAGGATTGATAGATGTGATCTCGTACAATACTATTATAGCTGCATATGGCCAAAATAAAAAATTCAAAAACATGTCATCAATGATTCGAAAGATGCAATTTAATGGCTTTTCAGTTTCCCTTGAGGCCTACAATTGCCTGTTAGATGCTTATGGGAAAGATAAGCAGATGGAGACGTTTAGAAGCATCTTGCAGTTAATGAAGGAATCAAATTGTGCTTCTGACCACTACACATATAATATAATGATCAATATTTATGGAGAGCAAGGATGGATTGATGAAGTTGCTGGCGTACTCACAGAATTGAAAGTGCATGGACTTGGACCTGATTTGTGCAGCTACAACACATTGATCAAGGCATATGGAATTGCAGGAATGGTTGAAGACGCTGTATGTTTGGTCAAGGAAATGAGAGAAAATGGGATAGAACCAGATAAGATAACATACATCAATCTGATAACTGCACTGCAGAAGAATGATAAGTTTTTGGAGGCTGTTAAGTGGTCCTTGTGGATGAAGCAGATGGGTTGGTGAAAAAGTTGATTGATTGGGTCTCTTGTTTTTTAAGCCTATTTATACCTGAAAACAGCCTGAGCCCAGTGCTTTCCAGTTACATCTTAAACAGAATTCAGAATTTTGCTGCCTATGGTAATAGTTATATGGTTATACATTACTAATAAAAAAAAAGTTATATGGTTATGCATTGAGTGCTATTATTTGATCAAGAAAGCCCCTGATTTCAATAACTTATTTATTGTTTTCAGTCGTTAAACCCTTCATTTTTCGATTAAGCCACATCATTTATTCATATATTAAATGTTCATAAACTAAAAATCATTTCAAATTCATTGAATTTTAAAGCTCGAAAACATTTAATCTTCTTTTGTCTATAACCCTTGATCTTCTTTTCTCTATAAGCAACGATTTTGCTCATGTTAAGCAATGTCATCCATTCATGTGCTAAATGAACATAAATTTAATATATTCTGATGGTCATGGAATTTTAAAGGTAAAAAGCTCGGTATCTTTTTTCGTCAATAACATTTCCTCTTCTTTTGTTTATATGCATTTTATTAAGATTGATAATAAAAAAAAATCATATTCAAACAACTTTACAATCAAGTTATACAAAAATTAAAAGAAAATGAATTGAAATAATTAATAATTTTCTCCCACACATCGTACGGGTACCCAACTAGTTTATTTAATTTAGTAACCCTCATTTGAAACAAGGTACAATTGTATGCTTTCTGATCAATGCATATGAATGTAGTTGGCATTAGATCTCTTTCTCAAAATCGTCTTTTATAACCGTGTTTGATGTAAATAGTGTGCAATTTTATTTCTGTGCAGGCTGAATGATTTTGCTGATTCTTGCATGAAGCAATTCTTAATGTTCAGGAAGCATTTCTGCTGATAATATAGTTTCTTAATGTAGCTGAACTGACTGTTCTTGATTCCCAACCAACCGGAAGTACTGGAAGTTGGTTGGCATTTGCTGTAAAAGAAGAATAAACGAGAGGTACATGTCACCAAAGGTCTCAACAAATATGGCCGCAGATGTGATCTCTTTCTTAAGAGTAGCTGGGAGTCCCTCCCGCCTTTCTGTGGTTGTGCCAACAGTGATAACTTTGGGGAACACCAGGGTGCTGCCTGTTTATCCTGTAAATGTATTGCAATTCACTCTAGGATTGGTGGATGTAATTGAAAGTTGACTATTTTACCTTATAAATCAAAATGGTTTGGAACATATCCGTAGAAATCTTCAGCACTTAGCTTTGAGCGATGTCATGTGCTTGTGTCCGATATTTAGATCACTTCTTTCTGTTTCAGTGGGAATAGCCAATCATTTGCAATGGACTGTGCGATGCCTAGGTTTTAGAAACTGTTCTTGTTGAAATCAAACATAGTGAGCAAAGGTTTAGTTCAAGTTATACCCGGCTTTGATTATTTTCAGGGACCAATGACTTGTTACATTTGAGCTGCACAGAATGCTGAAACATGTACAAAGCATCCACAGTTTTCTTTTATTTCTATTTCAGCATAAGTTATGAAAAATGAGCTTACAGAGTAAAGAATTCCTTTAGATCTGATTATGTCGCCCTTTAGGCATGTACATGTACAGAAATCTCTTCCGGGCCTTTCAACTGCCCTTTTCTTTCTACTTTGATACAACGTGTTTACATGAAATTCTTGGGAACAAAAGAAATGGAGCTCGTAGAAATGCTTTGCTTCAAGTGTTTGCATCTGCATCTATCTCTTTATCTGCCAGCCTGCAGTACATCGCCTTGCCTCTGGATTTTGAGAATTTTTGTGTTCCTTCTCGCTCTGGCTCAGATCCACAATCAAAATATATTTCTAATATTTAATCTTTGCTACAATCCTTTCCCCTTGACACTTGCCATCCACAGGACCCAGAATCACATGATATTGTGAATGTAAGGAAGATGCAGTAGTGTGACAGTTCAAGAAAATAATTTTTATAAACTGCTCAAATAATTAAGGGACTGATTTAATTTTAATTTGAGAGAATATCATTGTTGTAGTGCATGTATTAGCTTCATCGGATGATTACAGAGTGACTCATCTCCATTGCTAAGCAAGAGGTGATTTGCACATTATTAAGAAGGTTGGATTAGAACACAAAAAACAATAAAGTTTTCAATGCATATGTTGATATATCAAGAACTGCAATGCATATCTGTTGACTTAATTCAGGATTTATGAACAAATAGGTACTAAACACAATATTTGAGGAAAGATTTCATTTGGTGATGCACAACATGCCTATTTGCATTGATATGAAAAGGAAAACACAGTATCCTTATTGAAAAACAAAGCACTCTCCAAGAAAACACGCTTTGTATGTTACTCACAACCTCTATCTCAAGTTTAGAAGCAAAACATGTCCACAAAAGCTTGCTGTGATATCCACCTATTGCCTAATGTAATTGTAATGTACAGTATGTAAATCTCTTATCATCTACTTTTTGTATGAAAGACATTGAAATCCAATCCAAAAACCTAAAACTGTTTGTTCACACCATTCATTGGAAAGATCAAAGATACTCTTTACTTAAACTTCACGCCGAGCACATCTGCAATGATGCGCGAAAGTTCATGGTTTTCATCTGAGATGTGGCCAAACGATTTCTTAAATCCAAAAGTATAGCATTGCCTGTACATTAAAATTGTTCATGTTATCAAACTTTTATATGCAGGTCCTCTGATATCCAAGATGAGAATAGCAAACACAAGAGATGAGTAAAATAAATAACAAAAATGAAAAAAAGAAACAAGAAAGAGAGCTATACCTCAGTAAGAGAATTTAGAGCCTGCTCATCTTGCGGAGGGGATTTCTTAGTTCTCCAACTTCTCACTTCGCTCTGTATCATATTTAGCTGCTCATGTATCTCCTTCAACAACTTCAACCCTTCTTCTTCTCCAGCCTCACTAATTTCTTTCCTGAAATAATGTCTATCTCCCTCAAGTCGCTCAATTCTCTGACACAACTGTTGAAAATTGGCTTGAGATTCAGAAACACCCATTCTTGGGGGAAAACAAGACACATTGCAGTCATCACCTGCTCTATTTCTTGCTTTAATTAATTTATTATCATGGTTTTCACAATGCAACAATTTCTTTGTCCATTCTATTTCATCTTTAATATTCAATGCACAGGGATCCTCAGAGACCAAATCTGGCTTTCCTAGCCTGTTCTCACCTTCCAATATCAACTTACTCCGTTCTTCCTGGTAGTCATGTGCTTTACGTTTCTCATTATTTTGGGGGACTTCAAGAATATCCTGGACGCTTGAGGAGCAAGGATAATTAACAATTGCCTCCCTTTCCTGTCTATGTTCGTGAAGTTTAACTTGCTCCAGATTAGTAATCATTTCTACACTTGTTCGGTCACATAATTTGTCAATGCTTACTTGTGGAAGTAAAGAACAAGGCATGGACTCACTCTTCAAGCTTGCAGAATTATCTATACCAGAACCTTTACAATCAGATACCTCTTTTACTCGTTCATCTAACTTTCTGATCTGCTCCCAGTATGAATCAAAGGTTCCACTAGCATAGTTTCCCGCTTTCTTCTCTAAATCCAAGTTTTGAACATTAAATTCCTGGTCTGCTTTTAGTTTCACTATCTTTGGAATCAAATCTGACAGGGGGATTCCAGATATTTCTCTTTCCAAATTACTTTGTTTCTGGTAGGAATCTTTGAGTTGAATTGGAGGCAGAGAGTTCAATCTTCGTACAATGGTATTAGCACCTATTTCCAACTTGCATAAATCATTTCTTTGCAAAAATGGATGCTCTGGAAATCTACTTTCATAGGCACCCAAATCACCACAACCCATGCTAAGAAGTTTCCACCTGTGAGCCTGAACTTGAAACTCAAGAGATGCAATTTCCATTTCTTTCTGATTGATAACATCTTCAAATACTGAAAGAGAGTTCTCGACGTAAGACATCCTTTCCTCCGCGAGTCTCTTATATTGACTTGCTTCCATCTGTACAGCAGCCTTCTCTCCTTGCAAACGTAGTATCATGGATAGAGCTTCACTAGCTGCGGTAGATGAGGCTTCTCTTTCCTCATCCAACTCAATGTACAGTTTTTGCAGGAGTTGTTGTTGAGCTTGAAGAGTATCTTTTATGGCTGTAATATCAGTTTCAGACATTGCAGAACACTTGCCACTTTCAGCCATGGCACACTTGATTGTTTGTAGAAGTGAACAAATTAAGTTCTGAGCACAAAAGGATGGTAGTTTCCTATCAGCATCAGTGGCATATTAACCATTATCACTCTTAACAAAAAATGAGATCAATTTTCAACATAGCACATATGATGTCTGCTGGTGAACACACATAGGATAAAGCATTAATCAGTAAGAAATTTCTGTTACTAGGACTACATATTTCATATTATTATCATTTAGATGCTGTCAAATAGGTATAAGTGGTGTTAGTAAGATCCATTAAGTGTGACTAATTCAGTAATATGACCAGGCTATTGAACATCTCTATAAGCAAATAATTTTAATCATAATATGTGCATTAAAGTGGTGCAGGCCTAAATTTTCTGTAGAGACTAGTTTTAAAGACCTGTTTCAACTCCAATTGGTATGATGAGATGGAACTTTGGGCTACAAGTATATGCATGGCTGAGGTCTCCACTACATCCCTAAGTAGTTTACTCACACAAATAACATCACTGTGTAAGATGAGAAACAAACTACATCATCCACGACTGCAGGTACACTTCCATCATTATTTTGTTCAATGGTTTGACATGGGATCTCAGTTGAAGGGATTTCTTTTGAAGTCCAACATAATCCTCTTCCTCCAAACTTGTATACAATGTAAGGTTCTTGGATTTCTTGTTTGGCCATGCATGCACATACACATCGTTGGTGAGAAACAGAAAGAGCACCTTAAGTTTCCAGATTATGTTGAACCAAAAATACTCCCAGAAATTCTTTTTCCAAAGATTGGCACGATCAAATCTATTCCAGAAAAAGGTTAATCGAAAGGGAATTTGAAAAGCAGGCTGTCCTTTGATATCTTGAAAATGGTGCTTTCTGCTCCAGTTCTATGTTTCTTATATGGAAAAACGAAACAGCCGGTAATTATTTCAAAGTGTTTCATCAAACAGGGCCAGTTTTCCCATAAATTGTCTGAAAAGAAGAAATGCAATATTTGAAAGGATCATGGAGAAAAAGATAAATCGTAATATCTATCCAAAAATCATCCAAAAAAAATTAAAAAAAACAAAAAAAAAAAAAAAAAACAGAAAAAGGAGAGCAGGAAACGGAGAAAGGAAGGTGACTTTACCTGGTTGTTACAGGCCGATCAAAATTTGATCCTCGGAGCAAGACCCAAAAGATTAAAAGAAACCTCTCTGACTCTTTCTTGAGAACTGTCCACAGTCAAACAAGACAACCAACTTATTCACGAACAAGTCAGAACCCAAACACCAACCATATAAGCTTCACAACCCAGAAAAGCATTAACTCAGATATTAACAATGCTGTGGTCTCGAGGAAGACACGTGAAACTTATTTCACGCAAATTCTAATATGGAAAGAGAGTAATAAAATCCAAAATCCAAATCACACCCAAGTGCCAAGTTGATAGAAAACACCATGCCCATAAATGCAAATTCGCACTCCCACCAAAGATTTCAGACTCTTGCCTTAGAGGGTCCTTTGGGATGCAACAAAGGCTACAGATTTGCAAGAAATTACACCAAACGCTGCAAAGAATTGCTTTGGCTTCTCCAACACAATGGCTTTGCTTTCTTTTTTCCCTTGCAAAAGAAGTTTTGGTTTAGTAGATATCGGGAGAAGGAAGTAACTGATCACAAAGTCAGAAACTGCTCCTCAGATTTTAATTACCAACCAAGAAGTGAAAAACAAGACAAATGTGCTTCCAAGGCTCTGTGTTGTTGGTCAAAAAAAGGATCAAAACGAGGTCGTTTGAATGTGTTTAGCACCTAAAATGGCTCTAATCCTGTCACTTCCATATAATTCTGCTTTGATAATCCAAGACTGATCTAAAGCTTAATTCTTTTAAGTATTTTCATTATCGTCACTAAAAAAAAGGTTGTTTTCATAATCATCGCTTTGTGGGTCCAATCTCATTTTAGAGTACAACGGCGAATGAGGTGTTTTTTCTTTTTAAAAAGATAGGCAGTGGAGAATACAACGGCTAGAAACGAGGCCCCACGGGCTTATGTGTGGGGCCGTGGGGCCCAGCCTTTGCCGACCATTTTATCTGAATATATTATTCTTTGCCTTTGGTCAACTTCCAACTTCTAGTTAGTTTTAGGAAGACTTCTTATAGCCGATCGGCTGAGATTCACCTAAAAGCAGCCCTCCACTAATTTAATCCCATGTAGACATTCTATTTACACTACAATGAGACAGCATCCAGGAAAACATTCCAAGGGTGACACACAGATCTCCTCCTCTCTGCACAAATCTCTTCGTCGGCCAAGCTTGCATCATTCTCAAAGCCATACATATATCCACTTATGGGTATGCATTGCAAAAAAATCGGTGTATGAAAGAAAAAAAAATATCTATCGAGGTATTACCCTTCTCCAAACGCCTAAAATTTGAAACCAAGTCTATCCAAAAAAATAAAAAAATGGAGACCAAGGAAAAAAGAGAAAGAAGAATACTATATACTTCTCGAATTTGTTCAACATAAAAACAACCCAAATTATTACGAAGATCCACTAAAAGGAAAGAAAAAAAAAATCTACCATGCAAGGTATTACCAACCCTATATTCCTAAAATTTGAAACCAAGGGTTCGTTTGGAACCTAAAAGAAGCTCAGCTCAGTTCAAATTTAAACTAAGCCTGCCATCTAAACGTAAGTTTAAACTGAGTTCTCGTCCAACCCAATTTACTGTAGATAAACATTGCTTTTGACTTTTGACTTTTGGCTTTTATTGCAAATTCTGACTTCTTTTGATATTGATTTTAACTTTTCGTACTCTCTCTCTCTCTCTTAGAGTTTGATTTCAGCTGCACACCTTTTACATATTTTTTTTTCCTTTCTCGTGTTTGACGACAGCAATTTCAGATAATTTCGACGGTACATGTCAGATGAATAGTATTAATTAATAGTGGGACTATTTTTTTTACAACTTTCTATAAATATATCTAAACTCATTTTAACATCTAAACACAATAAAAACTCATTTCAAGTGGACCCCACCAAACTCATTTAACAATCTTAACTCACTATTATTCATAAAAAACTCAATTCAGTTCAACATCCAAACATAACCTAAAAAACCAAGAGGAATAAGAATGTTATTTGCTTCTTGAGTCTATTCAACATGAAAACATCCCAATTGTTATGAAGGTGGCAATGGGAAACCTCTAGGGTTTGGAAATTAAATATTTTTCAGTATATAAGAACCAAGGCATAGGCCAAGAGAGAACAAATAGCAGAATATTGCATAGGCCAAAAAAAAGTCTCTTGAACCATGTACACAACACCAACACCAAAAATTCTGCGAAGATCCAGACGCCATCAGTAGAGAGAAGGATCGAGATAGGTGGGTGGCTTTCTAGAGAGAGAAAGTTAGGGTTTTTCTAGAGAGAGAGGGGAGGAGTCCTTGGGCTTTGTTTGGGTAAGGGGGCTTTTGTGGATTTATAGAATAATAATCACAATGGTAGATTGTTGGGGTTTGCGGTCAGATAAGGATGATGCTTATCGACCATGGAAGTGGCTGAGGAAGACGATGACGGACGCCTCTTGTTTCTCTATGGTGGAGCCTATTGAAATTATTGTGTATTTCCTTATGTGTCAACAGGTGAATAGAGGGCTGCTTTTGGGCGATTCACAGCCCAACCGCTTAGAATCGGTTTTGTACCTTTTATTTTAGTATTTTTAAGAATCCAACATGTATCCTCGGCATCAAGCTCACATATATGAGTAATGCTACATGCAGTCGTAAAATACGTAAACACCATGCAGCAGCTTTAAAAAAGAGTGAAATCTACTATTAAAAAATTAAATTTTTTATGAGTCCCATATTTATTCATTTTTTTCAAAGTGATTGCACGACGCTTACGCATTCACAATTATAACTATCATTTCTCATATATACATGTTTGTAAATGATGAGATATCTAGGTGAAAACAGTTGGTTATTGTGCTAAAATATTTACATTCATATAGTTTTTTTAGTAAATTTTCACAAATTTGAATATTTATTTTTTAAGAAAGTTCTATACACCACGTTACCATCTTATTTTTACCTATTATGTAAGATGTGATATATTTATCACCATTATATGATCATTTATTAGATGATTATTTATCATCCTAATGATAAATGTCACATCTTATATAGTAGGACGAGAGTGTGGTGTGTAATATTATTTCTATTTTTTATTAAGAAATTCTCAGATATTGCTATACAACCTCCCCACTGTAGCACAACCTTCGCACATTGCCTACATGTAATTATTTAAAAAAAAATCAAACGTTCATTTTAATGCAGTAAATCAAGCAGTTGTGTTATATCATATGCTGTAATTCTCTGTGTGGGAAAGTAAGTTCTTTCACCATCTGCCATTTTCGGCACCAACCTTACCTTCAGTAACACTTCCTGTTGAGGATGACAACTCCTCTATGAGATTGTCAACGTTTTCCTTTAATGCCGTGACATCCAAAGCAGCAAGAATCCCCTCATTTATCTCTGCTGTCAGTTTTTCTACATCTTTTGCACTTGAGCCTTTCGCTATCTCTACCTTCAACTCCCTAAGTTTGCAACCAAGTCCTCCTTCATTTATTACTCTCTCATTCTCGTGGCCAATCTCTTCGTTCAAGTCTCATATCTTCTTTCTTAAATCTGCAAATCAAGTGGCGACCTTTCTCTTTGTCACCCCAACAATATTCAAGTTAGCTGACCTGAGAACCTCCTCTAGATCTTTCTTTTCTCTCTCCACTTCCTCTATCAAATCTTTGTTCATGGAATCCCCTCTCACCATTTTTTCCTGAGCATTCTTCAGAAGGTCCATTTTTTCTTTGATCTTAGGTTGAAATTTTTAGGCAGAGAAGGGAGACTGGGTGGGGGTCTCATCTGGGTGAGGGAGAAGGGGAGGGGCTACGCAAAAAAAGGAGAGTGAAGGTGGGGGTGCTGTGCAGAGAAGGGAGAGTGATGGCTTTGGTCTTCGTCTGGGTGAGGGAGAAGGGATTCCTCACAAAGAAGGGAGAGTGAGGATTGAGGCGTGAGGGAGAAAGGCAGACCGTGACGTGGAAACGAACCGGATTGATGAGTAGGCATGTGTGTGGTGTGTGATAGGAAGACCGGAGGTTGAGTAGATTTTTTCTTCTCAAAAATATAATTAAGTTGACTAAAATTCCTAAGTTAGTAGAAGAGACTTTAACAATGGAGTCATGGAGACAACCCCAGTCCATCCCCTGCATCTTTCCTTTCCAATGCTGTCAAGTTTTTCATCTCTCTTTGTGATGATAAGCTGAGGAACAACGATGGTTTTACTCCAATGAGTAATACTCTTAATTCATGCTAATCTTTGTCATCCTCAATCATACTTGGTGAAGTGGTAGATTTCAAAGGGACGTCGTTTAAGTAATTGATAGAATAAGTCACTTGAAATATGACACATTATCATGAATAACTGGGGATGATAGGATTTAGGATGAAGAGTATTATTGTTCCCAATTTCCAGAAAAACAAACAGTAATGGGCAACTCTGTTAGGGACAGCATCTGCAGAGTGCCTGCCACCATAAACACAACCATCAGTAAAAAAAGGAAAGGAATGCCTAATGCACTGCTGAGGACAATACAATTCAGAGGTTGAGAGTTTATTAATGAAGTACATATGCAAATTTTGCATTGTTTAACTCCGTTTTTTTGTTTATAAAAAAAGATTTAATCAGACACATTACAACCATCACCTTGCCATGGCTCTATTATGCGAATGATGGAAATATGAACTGTGAGAAATGCCTATGGACCACCAAAGGGAGACCAGGAGAGCAAACTGTAGAGTTGTTGAAAAGCACTTATTTTTGTTACATTAATCCACTAGAACCTCAACCTCCATCTTCAAACCATAATTGCCAAGAATCTGCAGGCAGCAGGGACAAACTTTTCTTTCAAAAGAATAGAATTAGTATAAATAATGAAGCAGAAGGGCAACTATATGTATTTGTTTTTTCAGAGTCTAAAAAAGAGTAAAGAATTTAAAGTATTTAGCTAAAGCGCATTAGCATTTAGAAAAAAGTGCTAAATTAGAGGAATGCAGAGTCATTCCAGATTTGCCACTATTTATGCAAGTAACTAAACTTTCAAGAACAGATTTTGTATTTGTTCTAAGTCCTTTTTCCTATCTTCCTTTTCTGTTGATATTGTTGAAAATCTCCAACAACCATATCACTTTCAAAGCAAACCTGAACCCTGTATGCACATATCATGTAATTGAAGACCATTGCTACGATATCCCTGTATTTCCAAGTTCATAGATTCAATATTAGAAAAAGCCACTGACAATAACCAACACAATTAAGTTTCATGTATATAGCCTTTTAAACTGTTTGCGTTGCACCTTTTGCGCTTATTAATAAAGATTTCTTACTGGTAAAGGGAAAAAAACCTTTAAACTGTACTACTAATTAAAAAGAAAACGCATATGAATTGCATAGCCCCAAACCTTTCAAATAAGGCCACTAATCAGAAGATTCATTCTTCAAACATTTTGTAATTAATAACTAACCTCCCTCTGTTGTTCAGATATATATTGTCCTGTCAAGTCTCGCAAAACTTCGAGCATGTCATTCATTGTAGCTCTTCCATTGCCATCCGAATCATAAACTCTAAAAATAACTAGGAAACAAAGAGACGCCATCACCCCAATAGGTGAGATGTGAGATTTCAGAGAAGATACAATTTCTAGAAACATGACATCACAAAAACTAAAGAGTCATTACACTCAACTTTCTGTTGTAAAGTCGCACGTGTACTGAATGTGGACAAGAATGCCACGAATTCCTTAAAGTTCAATCCGTCCAACATCCTCAACAATCTTTGGAAGATAAATGTTACAGCACATTATCTCAGTAAGAAAATTGCACAAAAGAAGCGCATACAACCATAACCTAAGTTTTTTTTTGAAAGTATAACCTACGTAATTACATAGGTAGGACGCGTAAACGCGTAATTACGTATGTAATTACGTAATTACATACGTAATTGCACTGTACTACTTAAAGTCGCACGCGTAAACGAATTGAACCCAAATAAAGAGTTTCATACATGTTTATAAGCGTAAAATATATTTATAGATATAAATGTAAACATGCACAGAGAAAAAGTAGGACCTGGGAGAGAGGGTTGACGGCAAATTCAGGAACGAACATGAACTCCTCGGAAGAGATGAAACCACCGCTGCTTCGATCGAATTGACAGAACCTTTGGTATAGTGACACTATTTCCTGCTGCGAAACTACGCACCAAAACCAAATCAATGGGTCAGAAACCCTAAACTTCACCATCAATAAAACATGAAAGTCATCACCATAAAAAAGACTGCAAATCAATGCGTAAAACATACACGTGTGGCTGTAGTGTTCCTGGACTTCTTCGATATCATATTGTGTGAGCATTAACAATGTGTTGCCCATGGTGTTCAAAGTGAAGATTCCAGACAGTAAGCGGATTGGGTGTTTATGGGGGGTCTAATCGGAGCTGTGGAAAGCCCGATGACGTTAGAAGAATGTTAAATAAGGTTAAATCGAATTATCTTAAGGAGTGGAATTTTTACAAGGTCGAATCTTTACTCATCTTACAGCTCACGTCACTTTGTTGTTTGCACTTCTACGTTGTTTAGGAGGCTACTAGAGTCGCCTAAAAAATTCAACGCTTCAAGATCAAGAGATCTAGATGGTTTCTCTAAAAAAATAAAGAGAGAGAGGAGAGTATTTTTCTTTTTCAGGACTCATTTATACTTAATGTACGTACGCTTATCTAAAGAGTCTTCACTCTTAGAAGTTAATTAACTTTCCTAAATTTGTGGAAGTTAAATAACTTCCTTAGAGTTGTGATACTGGTTGGGAGTTAACAAATAACTTCCCTACCCATGTGGACACTACTTGATCATGGGATTTACCCACTACCAACAAAGAAGATGGACGAAATTGGGAGAAACAATGTGCCCACATCTCTAATAGGTTTGGATAGTGAGATGAAAATTTTTTCTTTTCGATGAAAGTTTTAAATATTATTTTTTAATATTATTATTATTTTGGGATTTGAAAAAGTTGAATTGTTTATTATATTTTGTATGAAAGTTTGAAAAAATTGTAATGATGAGATAAGATGAGATAAAAATTTTGTGTCTCATCCCACTTGCTAAACCTATCCTGAAACTACCTCGGTGAGGCCGTTGGTCGTTGGAGCATGTGTAAAAAGCGCACGGTTGCGGTTGGTTCTTGTGTTGGCGTAAGCCTAAGCTTGAGTGACGTTTTTAGGTGGGGGGTTTTGAAATTTTTTTTTGGTGAAATTTGTTTTAGACGGATTATTAGAAAAAAGTGGTGGGATAGATTAAAAATATAATTTACAAATGGTATGAATTTATAATAAATTATTAAAATTAAAGTTAAAAAAAAAAAAAAAAGAAATTACAAACGAAGGAGACGTCTAGTCATCAAGTCAATGCTGTGATGACTCAAGCCAATGATTGGCCACCTCTAGCAGAAGAGAAGAGGTGGCCGATCTGGCAAAATTAGATTATTTCAATCTATGACTACAAATATTCTCGTGGATGCCAAAGGGGTTGGGGTCGGGCTTGGTGTATTTTAGGTTGTTTTTCACAGGTTTTTTGGGTCATTGGGGTCAATGGGCAAGGTGTTTTCTTGTATACATCAGTGTACTTGGTTATTCCTTTTTTATATATATAATATTTTTACTTATAAAAAAAAAAAAAAATCTCGTGGATGCTATGTCAATCTTTCGTCGAATTCAATAGCTATGGTCATATCTTGATTAAAAGAAGAGGCCTTTTTTTATGAGGTATTTATGTGTAACTTCTTAGTTTGCTTAAAATATTCCAAAATGAATGATAATCATTAGAAGTAGTGTAATTTTCCCTTTTTCAAATAGGGCTTGTTGTTCTATATGTTTAATTCTGTTGCCCAACATGACCTAGCTTATTGTAATCAACAAGGGAGCCCCATAGGTTTGGCAAATATATTGAATGGCTAGTAGATATTAGCAACAGAATTAGACCTAGAATGTGTTCTTGGCTACAATACAGGCCCTCACTCCATGCATTTTTCCTACAAACTCTTGATCAAAATCCTGGATTATAAAACTGATCAACCCCACCCCCCCCCCCCCCCCGCGGGGCATGTGGGGTGGAGTTCTCACATGTTATCAACGGTCAACCACTCAAATTCTTGTTACAAATTGCCACCATCTCCATCATGAGTTTGGTAGAAGCCGTTTGACCGTACAATGTTCACCTCCTCAAACTCATTATGATTTGGAAGCAACAAGGGAAGGAAAGTCAAAACGCATACCAATCAGTACACTCATGCCAAAATTAAAAATACGCAAAAGGCCAGTTAGCACACAAGAGATGCATAAAAATGAGAGATAGAGCAAAGTAAGAGGGAGGACTTCAGACAACTACATTTTATCAAGGTCAGTGCCACAATAGCATCATTTTCAGCCTGAAAAGGACACGATGCATCCATTGACAGAGTTACAGCATATTTGAAGCCCACACAATTAGAAACAGAAGCTTTTGGGGTCTCACCAGAAAACAAGTTCTTGAATATAAAGCAGGAGAAAAACAATCAAACAATAATTTGTAATTGATGGAACCTTTTGATCCGCCAATGTCTTTGAATCCTCTACTACTTCCCTGGTACCAACTAGGATCAAACACTGATTGTTAACTTGTTGATCGATGAGGACATGCAATTTCTCCTTTATGTCAGTAATTGTTTCAGTGATCGCACCGTATAAAGTAAGTTGTCTTACCATGCTTAACACAGAACGAATATATATAGCCTGCACTTGAAGCACAAGTCAGTCACTGAGTAGTATGAATGTGTGAGTAGGGCTTCTTATTCTTTTAGAACTCTAACAATAGTGGTTAGGAAAAAGTAGAACCACAACAAATCTGGAGATGCTAGAATGTAGACAAAACAAAAAGATGAAATTAGATTATTAAAAACATAATTAGTTATATGTTATACACTGCTTCACATAAAACGTGACCTATATACTTTCAATGCTTTCACATATGAATTCATTATCTTGATCATGACAATGCTAATCTGACATTATCACTTAAATATAAAATAGATTTATGATAATTATTTCTTGAACAATGGGGTTCAATGAATCAATGTAACATGCCTAATTATATCATCAATTTTTAACTCATAAAAGAATCATGAATTAATGTAACATAAAAGTAACAGTCCTAGAAAAAAATGATAAATGGAAAAATTACATTTTAAACCCCCCCCCCCCAAAAAAAAAAAAATATATATATATATATACACTTCATATTGCCTATCAGAAAAGTAGTGACATCCATGGCTGCTCTTCTAAGCTCAGTTTCCTTCAAATTGACTTTAAAAATGCTGCTATTCCACATCTAGATTATACGTTTTTAAAACGAGATCTGTCACTGTACCATCGTTTTACATAATCTTCAACTGCTCATACAACTTCTAATGCTTAAATCACATTTATTTGTACAAACATAAGAACAAGTCTGATACTTATAGTCTCCAAGTTAAGATTATATTGAATATGAAAGAAAATCCATACCTCCAGCTAGCCAATACCAGGATACATGCTAATAGTTGGCTCCTCTAACCAATACCAGGATATATGCTTTATAATGAAACAAACAGAGTTGCTAATAGTTGGCTCCTTTAGGATGACAATTACATCAAGCAATTGCCTGCTCCTTACATTCCAATTACCGCTAATATGTATGGATCAGTAGTTAGCTTTGAGTTTGTTCTCATAACCATTACAGGATAATCTACCAATTACTCCAATCGACAAAAATTAGGGATGCACATACCATATTGACTGTGCTCCAAATAAAGCTCTAAATCACAATGCTTCTTTCTGATGATAAGGCACACCTGCAGAACAACGTGTTTGGTGCAAGTCAAAAAAGTCTGACATTGATTTCTTTTCAAAAAATAATAAACTAAAAATTTGAAAATGCTCAGAAATAATTTTTGAATAATTGTCTCGCCCTAATAGACTTTCTCTCTAATGATTTCTTTTGAGGAGTATACTTTCTTTATAACAAATAAGATAGTAAGATACTCTATAATTCATCAAAAATAATTTGAGTCAAGTTAAAATAAAGTTACAGTCAATTCATGAAAATACAACAATGGCGTGAAGAAAAGTTTGGGAGAGTTAGAAACTAATTTGCCCAAACCAGTCCAGTGCACTCAGATGGCTCACACTGTCTATCGTTTTTCTTTCTTCTTAGAAATTTTCACGTTCTTGTTTCTCCTCTCATCCCAATTGGGTGCCTTATCTTGTATACTTCTAGTGTACTCGGATCGCACATCTTTGTGCTTTACTGAAGTTTAGACTTACAAAAACAAGAACTTTATAGGTTATCATAAAGATCACATCGCAAAAGGGTCATGAGATTCATGGATCAAATGATTCTCAAGGTCAAGATGCCTGTGCATGCGCATGTATATGCATATATATGTATGTGTAAGTATATTGGTTTTCTACACCATCTAGGCCAAGGTCATGATGCTAATTATATAACAAAATTAGCTATGCATCAGGGATCCCACTCTTTGCAATGGACATATAAGAAATCCCAAATATATGAATTCGTTACGTAGATTTTATGTCAAAATGCATTAAGTTTGTTCACACATTTTATTTAGAAGTTTGCTCTTAGCCTTCTTCTTAATTACCAACTGACTGCCATAATCTGACATAAATAGTCATCAAAATCCTAATTTATGACTTCTTTTTCGGTTGTTCTAAGGTGCTTGAAAACGCCTTTTCCTACGCACCCTGCTAGATATCATCTCTGCGCAATCATTAATACTGTTGTCTCATTGCCCATAATCTAATGCAATAGTAAGCTCACAGAACCGAACTAAAACACTCCCCTTTTTCGATACATTTTCAACACCAAAACACTTTGGTTGCCATGGCACAATAACCTTAAAAACTCCAGCTTTTTTATATAGTTGTTTTGGAAGGTTCACAAAGGAAAAGATTGGACAACAGAGTGATTAGGGGTTTCATTGGCGAGCTCGAGCTCAGGCACCTCCATCCCCAACCATCCCGCACCTCCACTACCAACAATCACGGCAACTACTAGAACCCACAATCAAGGTAACAAACCACCATAGCTGAGTTACAATAGAGAGAAGAAGAGAGTGTCACCTGGGATGTATCGGAGAAGCGAGAGCGTCAGAATGCGAATGCGAACCGAATCATATTAATATGGCTAGGCGGGTTTGGAGTCACGAGCAGTCCGACTGACAAGTGTCGATGATCTTGCACCAAATGATCCCAATCTCACTCTTGACGTCGAATCATCGATGCCATGATGATCGATAGGACTATTTGATCAGATCCGATGGATTTCATTCCCATATTTAAAAAAAAAAAAAAAAACAAATTAAATATGTCCTAAATATGGGATTAGATCCTTAATATTATCGAATGTGCTAAACGGGAGACAAATTGATAAAGAACAGTTACAACTAATCAATATGGCTCTTTATCTCACAAAAAGCGTATAACCCTTCGGTTATTAAGTACTAAATCGTCCCATTAATCACTTAAATCCTTCCTTATAAGTCGTCCTCTTTGTTTTTTTTTAAATTATTATTTTAATTTAAGAATGTAGTAATGCGAGAATTATTATTTTTTTATCTTTTCAAATTGTTTTTAAACTTTATTTAATTATTTTTACATGTGACATGTTATATCAGCAATACTGTCTAATAATTGAGTGACAAAAGGATTGATTTAATCAATTTAATATATGGGTTTGAAGATAAGTAATTAGCATGTGTTGGGCACCAAGCTTTGGGTGACAATGGAAGTTATGGTCATCAAATGTAAGTCTCATGCAAATCTTTTATATATATATATATATATATATATATATATATAAAGTAAGTCTCATTATAAAAAAAAATAAAAATATAAAAAAATTCATTTTTTCTTAATAGAATCCACTTTTTACAAAAGTTTGTGCATATAAAATTTATTCCTATCATTACTCTTTAAAAAAAAATGGGGCAAAAAGGCTTGAAAGCTAATGAAAAGGGACATGTTGGAGAAGAAACGGGAACATGGCAAAGTCATGGCATATGCATACTGCATGGGCTTCGATCACCATAATTGCGTTGCATCTTTTGGCACATGAGTGTCCATCATCTGGTCGTGGAGTTGCTGGCCTTCTCGGTTACCATTTAATTTGTTATTTTATCATGTTTTGATCATAATTAATTTTCTTTTCCTTTTGTCTCTTAAGCTAGCTACCTAGAAAATCTCACAATGTGAAACCTACGTACATCAAAACCAAACTTCTAACCTTTTTTTATAATCCCTTATACAATCACGTACATTTTAAAATGAGAATATTTAAATAAAATGATGGTGTTTTTTATAAGTTTGTTTAATAAAAATGTCTCTCATTTAATATATAAATGTATAAAAGGATTGTGAAAAAAAAAACAAAAAATGAAAAGATGTTGATATACTGACTTATAAATAGCAGAACTCTGTAATTCCATGCGCAATCGAAATTGGGTTTGCTTGACATTTTTCAAAGAATAGGTTATGCTTGGATGTTTTATCTTACTTAAAATTTTTATTTCATCTTATCTCATCATTACAACCTTTTCAAATTCCTATATAAAATATAATAAACAATTCAACTTTTTCAAATTCCAATTTAACTTTTTCAAATCTTCAAACTAAAAAATAATATTTTAAACTTTAAAACAAAATACAAAATTCTCATCTCACCTCCCAAACTAATTGAATCTAGTTGGAGGTGAAGATACTATATATCCAATGCAACTAGAAATGCCTTGGCGTGAGAGAAGGGAAAGGGAAATTGAACACACTGATCATATAAGACTGGAAAAAAGGCCCACAACGTTTGTTGTGATCGATGAGAGTTACATGACATACCATACGTGATACGTCCGATTCATTGCATGTGGCGGCAAGCTAAGACAACTCCGTCGACCAATATTGGAAACATGTTCTTTGAATACATCGCATGCACCAATATTGTTGGCCCTTTCATGTCATATATAGCTCTAACCAAAACTTTTCACGAACTTTTATATATATATATATAAAAATTATTCTCATCAGTCACTATTCATCATCCCACACTTATAAAAAACACTTTTATACTCTATAAAAAATACCCTTACACCTTGAAAAAATATATATATAAATGTGATATGTGAGAGGGAATATTAACTGATTTATATATATATATATCATGTTTTTTTTTATACTATAAAATTCTCCGGCTAGTGTTTCAATCAGTTAATGTTACGTACATAGCAATTTAAGGAAGACTCAAAGAACATTTGGATCTATATATATTTTAATGAGTAATGCTATACTACATACCACCATCCTATTTTTATCTCACTCTGTAAATTGTGTCATATTTATAATAATTAGATGATAAAGAATCATCAAATAAAAGATCATCTAATGGTATTCATGATAAATGTGTTACATCTTACATTATAGGATAAGAGTGAGATAGTAGTGTGTTGTATAAAATTTTCTTATTTTAACTAATGGAAAAACCGATATGATTAATTAGTTGCTTGACATTATTATAAAGGTAATAACTTTTCCATTTCAAGCAGTGTCTAATCTTATTCTCCATTTACATCCTCGGGATATTTACACGTTTTATGTATTAATTAGAAAGTTATTGGATAAACTCTTGATGTTCTAGATGGATTTATTATTCTAGGTAAGTTTCTTATCCAAATGTCAATTCTAAAACCAGCTCCCAGCCAGCTAGCTGTAGGGTTTTACCTTGTGATCTTACAGGTTTTACTAGATATAGACAAATATGTTCTATTGTCTCTACCTTTCGTATGTTATTATGATAAAAATGAAAGGAAAACAATAGTACATGGAAAAAAACTGGGAGCATTTTTAGTGATCTTTGATACTCATGTGGGTTATTTAGTTGGGGAAAATTACCAATCAAGAAGAAAAAAGTTCTTGTTCAGGTTCAAATTTGGGTAGCTATGATCATGGATGCTTCACAGCAAGAGCACAAGGGGTACTGTAATGCTTATACAATATCAGCTCACTATATAAGAAAAATGAGTATTTAATATGAATTATTTGAGATGAAAATGACTATTTGTGACAAGAATAGACTTATTTTAATAAAAAACTTGCCACATATAAACATTTTTCTAGTAGTAAACTTTCTTGCATCATATATATATTGACTACTAAAAATTGGTGTTAGAATATAAATTAAATAATTTAATTTAATTTTTTCAAATACTAATTCGTTTATAGAAAGAAAATTGTTGACATGCATGCATGTTTTAGGGGTGGTTTGTGAAATTATCCAAGTACCCCTATAACGCAGTAGAAATATCAACCAATTCACTTAACAAATTAGTTAGTCGTCAAACATGCAATTAATTTAATAATTAAGTAATAACGTAAAATAAATAAATTACATAACAATAAGATTGGTATCGAATGGAAACTTTTTAAAAAATTATTTAAAGATAAAACCCTACAAGGCAGCCAAATCCAGAAAAATCAATTTTATTATTTGAAAATCAATTACAAGTAAAGTTCAATTACAAAATCTTTGTCAATTGACACTCTTATTTAACTACACAAATGACCCATTTGTTTTCTACCAGAGTAGCAACTAGAACTTCTGACGATTTTCAAACATTGATTTTTCTCTTGGAACTCCTATGGCTGAAACTCAACCAATCAATTCTCAAACATGGAGTATACACACACTCAAAAAGAGAGATAAAGCACTAGAAAATTCTCAAGATTTTCTCACACTCAAGTAATACTCTCTGAGAGAAACAGTATGAAAATTCTCCAATGAATTTTCTCACCAAAATATGTACTGAAAAATGCTCTAGAAAATATGCAAATCTGAATCTCTATTAATCCTAACCAATAGGATCTCTTAAATAAAAAATTTGAAAATTAATTCCAATTGCAGTAGGATTATGCTAACGGAATGAGTCTAGTAGGAATTTGATCTGCAGTAGGATTCTGCTAACGGTCGTGAAGCGTCTCCTAATGGAATGTTGGCATTTCACGATAACTCTTCACTATAGTAACATATTTCAAATCAACCTTTTCTTTGGATAAGTGTAGATTCTTTGGGACTCGATTATTCCACTTATAACTTATCTAAACAACCTCTAATACCTCTTAGATAAACTTAATATTGTTATAGATAAAGTCAATAAATAATTTACATTCATCCAAAATTACTAACTTAATGATAGAATAAATTCTATCATTTGTAGTCGCCTAATCCTATCAAACCTTATCAACTTAGTCACCTAGTTTTAGCCAAACTTTTACATCTACAATTTGGATTCAGAGATGAGTTGAGATGGTTTGTGAATAATAGAATAAAATATTATTAGAATATTATTTTTTCATGTTATTATTGTTTTGAGATTTTAAAAAGTTAGCTTGTTTATTATATTTAGTGTGAGAATTTGAAAAAAATTATAACGATAAGATGAGAAGAGATAAATTGAGATGAATTGAAGTGAGTTGATTATTTATTTTTCTAAATACGGCAACAAACCTGCTGAGGGAGACATGTCCAAGGTTCCAACTGATCATCACATATTCTTTCATGAGTTACATCAGTCATCAAAACAGTTGCTAATTGCCACTAGGAAACTGAATATCCTCATGTACATATAAACATGTTTCCTGGGTTGGTTTGCATTTTGCCTGCGCTAGGTTTCAAACTTCGCGCTTCTGTAATAATCTTTTGTGGATCCCCAAAACTTCACTTTCCATCGCTTATTATATATGTTCATTCAGTAGCTGTAAAATGGGACTATCTTCCACCTTTCGGCTAAAAAGGTACTCAAAGCAATTATGATCGTTTCTTCTCTCAAATTCCTCGATCTTTCGATCGGCTCGAATCCGGCAGGTTTGCAGAGTGGTGAAAATTTTTTAATTTTAGATAAAAATTTAAAATATTATTTTTATTTTAAAATTTGAAAAAATTAAGTTATGATTAGAAAAAATTAAATTATTTATTATATTTTTTACAGTAATTTAAAAAAAGTTAGTAATGATAAGAAGAGAATTTTATATTTTGACTTTAGCCCCAAACCTGCCCAAATGATCTTCTCCTTCTCCACTTACCAGTTCTTTGGAGAGGTAATGAAATCTCACACCTCTTTTACTATTGTTTTACTATTCAGTTTTTTTTTTTTTTTTCGTTTTGTAATTTGAATTTGGATTAAAAATCTCAGAATATGACATTCTTGCATAATCTAGAAGAAAATAAATTCAATCAACCAACGCATTAATATAAATTCGATTCAAAATAAATTCAAGTTTTATAAATTAAATTTATTTTTAATTAAATTACGTGATTATATTACTTGATTAAATTTATTTTCTTTTACATTATGCAAAAAGGTCATATTCTAAGATTTTTAATCCAAATTCAAGGAATAAAAAGGAAAAAAAATTAGATAATAAAATAATAATAAATGAGGTGTAAGGATATCATTACCCTTTTCGAAATTACTTATATATATTTATGTAAAAAAGAAGGGTGCATGAGTTGTTGATCATTTGCCTCTTTTGATGAGCTAGCTAGTTATAATAATTACCATAAATTAGGTAAAAAATTTTAAACCGAGCCAGTAAAAAAATAGTCACTTTTATATGGTGATTGGAAATGTTTAATAATATTGGAGGTATTAGCAAAGGCCAGCTCAATTAACACAACTTCTTTTTTCCTAGTTTTGGTAAGAACCGAAAATGATAAAAAGCATCCAACTCTTAATTGACAGCTCGTTCTTTATCGGTTGAATCGAAAGTGTTTGGAGATTTTCATCATGCAGTACTGCAGTGGAAAAACCATTACATGCATGTTGATCATGATTAATATATAAGAAATGATATATTTGAATGATATTTAATAACATAATTAGATCGTGAACGTAGTAAAATGTAAAGTCAGAATTTGAATTCAAAACTTATATTTTGATATTACGTGAAACCAGTACCACTCGTCCTATATACTTAATGTGACGAGAAGAAATAAATTTTATTATTTAATTTATATCTTAACAAATAAAAAATTGCATAGTATAAACTACAGAGTTAAAGTAATTTTCAATTTAAATCCATCAAATATATTAATATAAGGCAAAGTCTAAAAACCTTATTTATATTATTAATATTAATTATTCCGGATGCGTGTGTGACATATTCAATCTGTAAAGGCTCAAAACAAAACCTAAAACTAGTTTGACAATTTCAAAAGCACAAGGATAAAGCTAGCCTAACTGCTATTGGCTGTCATAATAATTGGGTCAACCTAGGGGCATTGCGTATGAATTGGATTGAGGAAATTCTATTTAAAATAAATAAGAAAAATGTGGGGGCAGAATGTTCCATGCCAATAGTACAATGTTCAACAAGTCGATATATGCCACCTTAGCTTGCAAAAGAATTAACGGACACATTATTATAAATGTTTTATTTTCCTCCATCTATTTTCTATTCGTCCTATAGCTATCTAGTTTTATAATTTTATTATTTAGAATAATAATATTGGATTAGAACGAAGTGGCTCATGAGCACACCACAATTTTTTTTTTTTCTTTGGGGTCAACTATAGTTATATATATAAATATTATATGAATTTTGCTATATATCAGTTATTATTCACCTCCATACATTATACTTGACAGTTTTTTTATAGAGCGTGGAATGTTTTTTATAAAGTTTAAATTGTGGGTTAATAAATAGTGATTAATGAGAAAAATTACTCATTATGTAATCGAGAGATACTTCCCATTATTATCCATAGAGAAAGAACATGCCAAGGCATAGGGGAATATATGAATGTTGGTATTCACAATATCATTAAAGGTTTGATGATCAAAGTTTTGAAATATGATAGTACACTACAAGAAAATTGTTTAGTTATCACCAGTTATTTCTTATCAAAATGATTATTTTCTATTAAAATAAGTCAATTCTCTTCACAAATAGTTATTCTCGTCACAAATAACTCATTATAAATGCTTGTTTTTCTTGTAATGAATATTGGTATTAATTATTTATATTGAGATGTAGTTGGTATAAAGAAGAGAGATAGACAGATATCATGTGGAATATAGAAGTTTGATCAGAGCATTGACATTGGATTAGCCAAATGCATTTTTATCTTCAATTTAACAAATATCATTCATATTTGCTCCACATTAAATTAACTAAATTGTTTTCATCCAAAATATAAACTATAGTGAATTCATTCTTCTTTTCAAATATAAAAAGAACTATAGCAAGTCTAAAAGTATTTTTTGAGATTATTATATTATAAATTGTTGGATTGTGAAAATGAAAATGAATATGATTGTTAGAGGTTATTGAAGATTATGAAAATAAAATAAACAAGTAATTAAAAAAATATAAAAATTTAAAAAAAATTTATTATTATAGAGAGTTTGATGACTAATACAACGTAGATTTCAAGTTTTAAATGATTAGCTAAATGTGAAAAAACTATATGTTAATCAAAATTTAAAGAATAAGACGATCGATGTAGCTATTTGGCAAATCCATGTGATGATATCGATTGATCTATTAGACCCCAAACCTCTATCTATGTGGTCTCTCCTCAAATTCACCTACCATTCCTCCAAACGTGCAATTATGGTAAGAATCCAAATTCTGAATGCCACGTATAATTGTGAGTTATGCTAATTATAATAAACTGGTGTAGAACACACTAAACACTGTGAAATCTATTATATTTAGAAAAAAAAAATCTAAATACCAATATTCTTTTTAAATAAACTAAGCTTCTACATCAGTAATATTGCTGTTGCTATACTAAAAAATCTTGCAAATAGCTAGACTTAGGCCCGTATAAATAGTGAAAGTGTTTCATCTCATCTCATTATTACAATTTTTTTAAATTCTTACATAAAATATAATGAATAATTTAATTTTAATTTTTTAAATTTAAAATAATAATAATATTAAAAATTAATATTTTAATAATATTTTATCCAATAAATTGAGAGAGAGATCATGAAGTCAATGGACATTTTATCTCAATATTATTTATTTGTAAACTTACACTCTTGTGTTTAAGAGTTTGTACAATGATATCATTTTTTTTTCATCCCATCTTTTTATATCTTCCTTCTGCCTATAGATATATGAAGTGGTAGATGACTATATATTAATGGTTAAATCCAAAAAATAAAAAGAAAAACTATTGATGATTTGTTCAAAGTTGAAAGGGTAAAAAGTGACAGCTAGACAAGACAAAGAGATAATTGGTGCTAGCTAGCTCTAGAGAAGAGAATTTTCATGTAATGATGGTGACAGATGGTAATGCCAAAGTTCATAAAGATAAGTTATGGAGCCTCTTACCGAATATTCTGAAGTACTATTTCATTCACAAGCTGGCCGGGATCAAGCAAAATGTTATAATTAGGATGAAAAAACATGACTTTCTTAATCGATCTATTTTCTTAGTGACTTTTAAAAAAAAAATCTAACATAATTTGGATAAATAAAACATGCAATATAGGTCTAATAAATTGATCATAACCCCTGTTAATTAGTAATTCATGTGTTGTGGTTTTAATACTCTTGGTCAATCGGATTTAGATATGGAGGTTGGATATCCCTACCGCCAATGTATTCTTAATGAGAAATGATATTTATAATCATAAAATGTATAAATATTGTGTATTATTTTTTAAAAAAAATTAGTAAATATGATATCTATATGAAAAAATTAATTTTTTAATAGTATATTTCACTATTTTTAAAATGAGTATACGACGCTTGTACAATTCATGACTGTTTTTAATATTACTCAAACATGGAAGAAAATAGTTTTGTAAGACTGGAGAAGAAAGATCGTCCTAATTATCATGAATATAAATAAACATGGGATGTTATACATACATACATAACAACATAACTAACGGTTGTATGTAAGCCAATGGTTTGATTCAAAAGATTGTTGTAAAGGCCAAGCATCTCTAACTAAAATCCTAATTCCTTTTTTATTCTTAACTTAATAAAAAGCTATATATGTTTCAAAAAAAAAATAAAAGAGTAGATAGATTTTTGGCAGTTTGTATGGCAAATCCCTGCTCACCGGCTGTTAGGGGGTTGGGGTTGTTTAAGGAAGTTAGGAATATATGAGAGTGATGAATGCACATAATTGTGGGATTGTGTATTATATGGTGTACATTTTTTTATTAGAGAAATAATATTTATAGTTAGGGATGTAATCGGTCCGGTTCGATCCAATTTAGACAAAATTTAGAACTAAACTAGTATGTACCAGTTTTGTATTTTTCAAAACTAATTACACATCAATTACTCTCATAAACCGGTACTTTCAGTTTTACCGATTTTTGATCATGTCCGATTCGGTTTTTTCTTTTTTTTTTAAAATATAAGTTTGACATTTTGTTATTAAAAATCTATTTATTAAAAAAAAAATTGCTTTAAAAAATCTGTTTTATACTTTTATTAAAAAAATCTACTTTACTAAAAAAATAAACTTTACTAAAGCCAAGTACTATATTGGTATCAATTATATATTAATATTAGTTATTGTGATTTAGTATTATTAAATTAGTATAACTATAACTATAGTTTATATTAGACTATTAGTATTAGTTATATGTTAGTATTAATTATAGTGATTTAGTATAACTATATTAGTATAATTATAACTATAGTCTCTATTAGTATAATTACTAATGTCCTATGTACTTATCAAAATTTAGTAATAATATTTGAGTGATTTTCTTTCTTTTTATATATTATATATAAAACTTATATATAAAAAATATTTTGTATAATATTATTTTTGCATAAAACTTATATATATAATATTATTTTTTATTTATTTATTTCTTCAGCCGATCTGGTCCCGAAAACCATAAAATCGGAACCGGATCGAATCCAGCCGGTTTGTGCAAGTAAAGAACCGATTTCGGACAAAAAAACCGGTCCTGTTTTAGTTTTTCGATCCAAACTTACACCCTTATTTACAGTCTTATGATGTGCAAATTCTACACGCTCTTTTTGAAAAAATTAGATAAATTTGAAACTTATACGAGAAAATAATTTTTTTAATAATAAAGTACTTCACTTTTTTAAAAAATAGTACGTGAGATTTGCATACATTACGATAGTATCTTACATTACCTTTTTAGTTTTTTTGTATATATTGTTATTCTCCATGTGCAAATGCCTCTTATAAACAGTAGATGAGGTTATTGATAACGTTGAATATGAATGAGAAGTTATCCTTTAATATTTTTTTGGGAATGTACCAAATAAACTCTCTTCGGCTTTACATAATCTATTGTGGCGTTACTTCTTGGATTATTTTGAAAGTTAAAATCTAACCAAATGATTGTTATTAGTAGAGATATCTTTAGTCATGAAAATTTCATAGAAATTAACTCATAAATTACCGTGATTTAATAAATATATTATATAAAATTATATTAGTTTATAGATTTAGTCTATAATACAAAATATAATCATGGATTGTCCAAAGGCCGCATATTTTTCTTGAAAAATAGTGAAATTTAGTTTTTTATATAGATTTTATATTTATTAATGTTTTTTAAAAAGAATGTATAATACTTACATACTCTATAATTATAAATATTGAATATTATAGCTAAAATAATAAACTCTGGATTTTCATTTTTTAAAAGATAAAATAATATAGCTAAAGAAGTCGGACTCAAATTTAAAAAAGAAAAAAAGTAATTTTTTTCGAGAAAATATATTTTCAATTTATTTGTTGTAAAAGAGTGCTTAAAGTTAAGTAAGCGAGTAGGTGGGCGCGAAAAGAACGTCGTCGTCCTTTGACTTGTCTTTCTCTCCCTCCCAAAGTCCCAACTGATTCAAACCGTTTTTCTTTTTCAATTTATTTTATTTTCAATTTTCCTATAAGTCTTATCTATCACCTGCTCCTTCCTCCTCTCTGTATGATGTAGAATATACTCTCCGCCGGAAAACCTAATCTCCGACCAAAGCCCGGCGATTCTTCCAAAATCTTCGGCGATCCGCTGATCCCTGTTCGTGTCGTTCCGATCCTAATCTCGAAGAGATCCAATTCTTTGACATTATTGGTAATTTTTTGGTGGTTTGGTTTTTTTGGATGAATATGCTATTGAGCGTTTCGGAATTCGAAGTTGGAGGAGACTGTACGCATAGGTTCTTTGATTTGGTAAAGGTGAGAAACTAATTTCTTTCTTGAATTTGAAATCTCAGTTTGTTCTGATTCCTCCTACAGATGGAGATCGCTTTGATGTTATCAATTTGAAGTGAAAAACAACTAAGGAAAAGTTATCGATCTGATTTCACCGGTTTTGTTCTGAATTTTCCATATTTTCCTTTTTCGGATTGAATTGTGAAAAGTATAATCGACTAAAAACAATTATTATTTTTTATTTAAAGATGTCAGAATATATTTTTGTTTCTGTTTTGGAAATAATATATCTGAAAGTTTTATCGGAGAGATTCAATGAACTCTCTCTCTCAGTGGTACACTGTAAGCGTGTCTTCAAAACAAGAGTCAGAGAACCTGTGAAGCACATCAGAATTCAGAAAACTCTTGGTTTTACCTTCGTTTCATCGATTTCCGTTCCTAAATCTCGCAGTCGGGCAATTCGTTAAAAAAAAAAAAAAATCGTGTCGATCTGTCTTATGGTACTTATCTTGAGTTAATCAAATCATGCAAATATACGAATATCGATGGTCTTATTTATCATTTTTAATGTTATTTTTTTGCTTAAATTGTTTTCTTTAATTGCAATTCTGTGCTTTTTCGTTTGGATTTTAAATTCATGGGGATGAACAATGATCTTCCCTGCACGTGGGATTCCATTGTCTCTTTCCATTTCCCTGCACCTGCAAGGTTGCAAGTTCAAACTTCTATTCTGCTATTCAAATAATACAAACAAAATACATAATTCACGGATTTTGTCTTAAAAAAAGGAGGAAATATATTTTGTTCCTAAATACCAATTAATAATTAGTAAAGTAATTTAGCAATTCATCATCTCTGAGAGTCGTAGTTGATCACTATAAGAAAATTGTGTGTTTCTTCTTATAAAATGAGTGAGGAAGAGTAGGAGATTTTTTTTTAGTTTCCTTTTGTTTTTCTCATTTTGGGTGCAAGTTTTGACATCATTTTCATTGAATTGATTTGGCGTCGTGTTGTGTTGCGTTGTGTTTTGAGTGAAAACCCATTTTCCAGCCCAGCCGACCATGGCACTCCCGTGAGAGAGACAAGGAAAAAAATATTTTTAATAAAAGAATCACCCTCCTTATCCTGCGCACCCCTGGCCTTCCATCTCTTTTCATACATCCACTACTACCTCAGTCTACTCCCTGGTCTCCTCAATTTCCCAAGGGGACCCCTCCCCTGCAAATTCAAACCTCTGATGGTAACCGTCACTACACGTTGTAGCACTCTCCGCAAATTTTGTGACCCCGTTTGTATCTTATGTTGCTCTCTCACTCTTTAACCGCTTTGTCACGCCCTGATCTGCTTGGATTTGGGCTTACTTTGATGAAAGAACAAGACCCAGTTGCGTTTATTAGCTGTGATTATCGAACTCATTCTCTTTCAGATCTGGGTCTCTGTAAAGATGTATGCTTTTGAATTTTGCGTTTATTAGTATCTTTCTTGCTTTTGATTGTGCATGGGTGGCAGATTGAGTGCAGAGAAAAGGATCTTTCTTTTGAGCAGACGGTGTTATTCCTTTGAATTTTGCGGTACATGAATGCCGTGGCTGTCGAGTATGGTTTAGTTATGTGAAGATTTGTTTCAATGTGGTCTAATTTGTTTAGCGTGGATGGATATATATGAGTCACATCAAGCATTACGGAAGCTCACGTCGGTGGACACATCAAGACCACCGTTGGTTCCGGCTGAAAAGAATAATGCAGTCACCGCCCGCCGATCTCGGACGAGGGAAGTTAGTTCTAGGTACAAGTCGCCATCTCCTGCAAGGCCTGCCACACCCCGGCGTTGCCCTTCTCCAAACCTCACTAGAACATTGTCTACAACCCCCTCCTCCCCTTTGGTACCTAAGAGAGCCCAATCTGCCGAGAGGAAGCGGCCCTCTACACCACCTTCCCCATCTCGGCCATCCACACCGGTTCATGACTCGGCAGTTGATATACAATTGTCATCCAGAAGGATGGGGAATGGTCGGTCACCAGAGAGTTTATGGCCTTCCACGATGCGTAGTTTGAGCGTTTCATTTCAGTCTGATAGCATATCAATTCCTATTGGTAAGAAGGAAAAACCGGTAAATGCTTCTTCAGACCGTGCTCTCCGGCCTTCATTAAACGTGGCACATAAGCAGGCAGAAACACCTACTGTTCCACGCAAACCTACACCGGAGAGGAAAAGGAGTCCTCTTAAAGGAAAGAATGTGCCTGATCAGTCTGAGAATTCTAGACCAGTCGAAGGTTTACATACCCGATTGCTAGATCAGCATCGATGGCCAAGTAGAATAGGTGGGAAGGTATCTTCCAATACGTCGACTAAAAGTGTGGATCTTGGTGACAGAACCGTCAGGGCTTTAAGTACCCCAGTTCTGGGAACTGGACTATCTGTGCTGAGAAGAACACCGACATCTGATGATATAGGTAAACCGTTAAAAAGATCTGCTAGTGATGTCACAAGACTATTATCACTTGACGGGAGTGCTGGAGTAGGATTGGAGGTGAATTCAAATGATGATAACCCACTGCAGGTATTTGGACTTCACAAGTCTTTTTATACAAGTTTATCAGATAGAATAAGATCAATCACGCCTGCTGTAAGATCTCAGTCTTTGCCTAGTTCTAGATCACAGCCACCATCTCCTTGTAAGACCTCAGTGGTGTCGTCCTCGTTTAGTAGAGGTGTCAGTCCATCGCGGTCAAGACCATCAACTCCTCCTGGTGGGATTATTCCATCTCGGATTCGGTCATCCAATTCTTCCACTCAATCCAACAGTACTACGTCTGTTCTCAGTTTTATTGCGGATGTTAAAAAAGGAAAAAAAGGTGCAAGCTACATAGAAGATGCTCATCAGCTGAGGCTGCTATACAATAGATTTTTGCAATGGCGATTTGCAAATGCACGGGCAGAGGCTGTACTTCATATTCAGAAAGTAATAGCAGAGGTAAAAATTATGATCTCTGTGGGATGAACAGACTTTTATTTATATATGATGCAGGTCATCTGATTTTTCCATATGTTTTATTTGCCTATATTTGTTATCTGTATTCAAGTATCATATCTAGGTATTGAAAAGATAATTTTGACGACTTATATTCTGGTACACACATACACAGTCACATATATGTATACACACTTGCGCTCGCATATTCACTTCATATTCTCTTGGTCAATGACTTGCAGTCCATAATGGTTCACGTGCACTCACGCTATGTGTGTGTGTGTGTGTAAAATCAAAAGAAGACAATACCATGTTATTATTTTTTGGAGAAATATCATAGTTACAGCTTACAATACCTTGGTGGTTACAAGAGATATAACATAAAGCTTAAAATCAAGATATAATATTAGCAAAGAACCTACAAAAAAACCCATTACAAAACAAGATTATTGGATAACAGTAATGGGAGAATTTAAGCCAAAATACCACAACAACATGAATATATCACCTAGACCCCAAACTCCACACTCATATTCCTTCCACCACGACTGGGGGATACGACATCCATCAACCAACAAAATCAACCCCCCCCCCCCATCTCCCTTTGAATTTCATGTTGAGATATAATTTCCAACTCCCGAGTAACACCCATTGCACCAACTTTTCCCAAAGTAGAAGCCACTTAGTTTACCTCCCTAAATACATCCCATATGAACTGTGAGATTGCCACCAACAAATAAATTCCTGGTCACCTAGGGCATACACCCACTTCCTTTCCATGAATTAATCACAACTTGTGAATTGGACTCGAGTTGACTCTCTTTCAAGTTTAACTTCATGTAAAGTTGCAAACCGACCAGTTTTTCGAACCAATAGGACACATGCCCTTTCATAATGAAAGAAAAACAAAACCTTTGGAATTTGTGACATTTGTGTTTAATTGTTTTATCTTTACTAGTCACTGAAATGCTTTCAATGATAGTTATGTAGTGCCATATCTTCATTTGTTAAGCATTGATTTTAATGCTGAATATTATTCTCTTTCATATCATATGTTAACATTGTTTATAAGTATGCGTTAACATTTATCTAAAAACTCTGTTTGATGGTGCAGAGAACTCTATTTAACGTTCAGAACGCTACGCTAGATCTGTGGGATTCAGTAATCATGAAAAGGATCAATCTCCAACAACTGAAGCTAGATCTAAAGCTGAACTCAATTTTGAATGATCAAGTACTGCCTCTCGCTCTGTTTGGTTTTATCATGTTATTAAAAACTTATATTCAATCCAATAGACCACCTTTTATTGTGTCGCAAGCATTATAATTTTCAGTTCTTTATTATGTTCTTTTCAAAAGACACAACACCATGATACAGGGAGAGTATATTTTTTTGCATTTTTACATAAAAGCATGGGATGTCATTGTGGACAGTCAAACCCTAGGGGTTGCCTCAAGTGGTAAAGGCGGTGTGCTCCCTCCAAGGTCCAAGGTTCAAATCCCACTGGGTGTAAACAATCTCTAGAGGTCATCAGACTGGTGGATTTTCCCGTTGAATTACCAGAGGTGTACTTGAGGGAAACTTCTTGCCGAGGGCCTGTGCAAACATAAGGGATTAGTCGGGACACTATTCCTAAACACCCGGTGCCAATAAAAAAAAAAGTTGTGGACAACCCATTCTTTACTTACATATATACTAGCAGAATCAAAACCACACAGCTAGAACCTTTCCTCATTTTACAAGATATGAAGAGACTGTAAGCCAATAAGATGCAGTTAGCAAAATTAGTGTTGAAGTTGCCTACCAGTCCTCAATGCAAGAAATTTTTAGTTGACAAGATACATAGAGATTAGATGTATTAAGATCTCACCCAGATTTGACTTGTTCAAAATCATGATCTGATCCTGAATAAACAACGGGAGTCATATCCATTAGATTTGCCAAATTAACTCAGGCCCTAGGGCTCATATCATGGGGAAAAAAAAAAAAAATCATCCTCTAAGCACAGATCTTTTTTTTTTTTTTTTTAATACAACCTCTAAGTACAGATCTTATGAAATAGGAACTATGTCAAAGTTCCATTAGAAGAAAAGATAGCTTAACCTTCTCTTGAAGACACTTTTGAAGACACAATCTTACCTTTTTCATGTTATCTCTGATTCGGATTGGGATGGGCTGAATTTACTTGTTTGAGCATGCAAGATTAAGTACCTGATCTCAACAAATGCCTTTTCTAAGTGCTCGAATGTACAATGATTGATTCAGATGGTCTACCTCGATGATTGGGCTCTAATTGAAAGAAATCATATTGATTCTTTATCTGGGGCAGTGGAAGATTTAGAGGCAAGCACTCTTCGTCTTCCAGTAACTTCAGGGGCATGGGTACGTCAAGGTCAAAAAATTCATTGCCATTTGATTTGTGGGAAGAGTGCTCTTTGCCCTCATTTTTGGCTTTTTACTTTTACAGGCAGATATTGAATCTTTGGAGGCTGCTATTTGCTCAGCTGTTGATGTGATGCAGGCAATGGGAACCTCTATAGGCTCTATGCTCTCAAGGGTGAGATTTTTGTTGTTGTGATTTTATCTTGCTTATAGTGGGCATGTGCATTGTAGAAATATATTTCGCTGCCCCCACTTCTCTTTGTTTCCCAACTAGTTTCATTTTCACTTGAGTGGTTTGTCCTATATGTGTGCGGGATAATGTGTAGTTTGGAAAATAGATGATAACGGTATTATGCACAAAATTTTTTATGCGTCTCACGCTGCGTCTTTTTTTTTTTCCAACAAAGTTTGTATGTTAGGGGGTATTGTAGTTAGTAGAGAAAGTCAATGGACAAGATCTTCATTTTCTTGCCATCTTCATTATTTCTTCTAGGATGAGAGCACACGTGTCTAATTATATTTAAGCTTTTCATACACATTTTGAGTTTTAGGACTGTGCTCCTCCAATTGCTGTTTTCCTCCATTTTTTATAAACCTGAGATCTACCCCAACAGCATTTCATACTTTTACCACTTGAGCAATGCCTAAGCAGCCAGACGTGCTACCCCATTGTTTATAAGTAATGCTGACTATTGTGTTAATACATGCTTTCTTTTTTTGATAAGTAAAAAGATTATATTAATAGGAGTAGACATAGCTCAAGTACACAAGACGTAACACCTAGTTAAGAGGAAGAGATAGATTCATGAAAATCATGAAAATAATCAATGGGTCTAGCCCATAGGAGTAAAGTATTAACAAAGAACAATCTAATCTCCTCCAGTGAGTGTTCCCTACCTTTAAAATTCCTATCATTTCATTCCTCCCATATGACCATTGGAATACAAATAAGAACCATCTTCCACAAAGTTGTAATTTTGGAATAGCGCCAATATTCCTCCAGCTGGCTAGAAGCTCGACCACACTAGCAGGCATAACCCAGGCTAGCTCCAATCTTCTAACAACATGATCCCATAATGCCCTGGCAACCTCACAGTGGAGTAGCAGATGATCCATCCTCTTCACTCTTTCTGTTCATACAACACCGGTCAACAACAATCACCCGGCGTTTCCATCGGGACATCCTACAGAAATGCCTCATACTTATATATAAAAAAAAGAAAAGAAAAATTAATATGCTTTATTTCCAATAACTTTGCACAATGCTTAATTCTGGATGCTCAATACTACCTCTTAAATTCATGTGTTGTAGGTGGAGGGCATGAACAGTCTGGTTTCTGAACTTGCTGTCATGGCGGCACAGGAGAAAGCTTCGATTGACGAATGTGAAGTACTGTTGACTTCAATGGCAGCTATGCAGGTGAGACAATTATATAAGCTTTCTGGTACAAAAATGCCACTTGTTTTGTAGTGAAAAGATTATTTCCACTGTTTTATTTTAAAATTGCAATATTAGACTTGAATGCTTTCAAAAATCAACTTTAGTGTTTTAAGACCTCATTTCTGAAAATCACACCTGAAGATTCTGATGGCGTTGAAAAATTATTTTAAATTTAACACTTGGACTCATGAGATGGGCAGCTTGTTTATGGCTTATTTTGCCTTCTTTCAAGCAAGTTTAACTTTCTTCTAATGGATATCTTGTTACACTTTACCTCTCTGTTTGCTCTTGATTGTTTTTCACTTTTGGAAATCTCAAATATTTACATCTTTGGAGAGAATAAGGCAGGGTGGAGATAGGAGCGGTCCAGGGTTTCTGACTATAAGGACTTTCTACTGATTTTGTTTCTTCTCTTTTTCTCCTAGACCCGCAATATTTTAATCCAAGACCAATTCCACCTAGCCCTTTTTATCGTGAACCTAGGTTGAGGATTTATGTCAAACTGTCAACTGATTACATGGTGTGCAGACCATGCCCCCATTTGAAAATTATTTGTACCAGAAGAATTCGTGTTGTGAGAGATTGATTGGTAGTTAGCAAAAAACCCCCTTCCCATCAATCCCCCGCGCTCTTTATTTTTATATAAAGCAAAAAGAAATGACCAAGAGGTAGAAGAACTACCCAAAACCAAGGAAGCATGGGATATGGGAGAAAGGACTAAATTTAAAAAAAAAAAAAAAAACAAACAAACAATTTTTCTCAGAAGCCATGGAATACTGTTTTATGCAAACGATGTGATCTAAAAAGTTTTGAACTGTTTTATGCTAGCGATGTGATCTAAAAAGTTTTGGACATATATCATCTTGGAAATGGTGGATCAGGTCTGGCCGGTCCAAACTCAGTTTCTCACCGGTTTTGTAACTGCAAAACATGTATTATAGTTTTACTACTTGTGTGGTAGAATGCCTGTCAGTATGTTATGTAAAAGGGTGGTTGACAACATAGTCGTTATGGCTTAACTTTTCAATAATTTAGGCATTCAAAATATTAGTTACTAGGGGCAATTAATGCCTCCTGTGAGTTTCTTCATATCTCTCCCCATGTCCATAACCTCGTCATGTAGCAGTTCAGGTCTCCAAATCTCCAAATCTTGTCCTGGGAATTTCGTTCTGTACTGTGAATTTAGTAAAACTTGTAGCTTGAATTATTTCTGGTGCTTTTAAAAACATGTTGTACTTGTTCCTCAACAATTCATTCATTGCATAATTTTTGAGTATTTTGGATTGAAGCAGGTAGAGGAACACAGCCTTCAAACAAATCGCATACAATTGGAACAAGATTTGGAGAAGGGTAAGCAGCCAATCTTGGCAATCAAGACACCCCCATGACCCTGACCAGCTGCTAAGCTAACAACAACTTACCGGTTCGTCACTTCAGCAGATTCAAGTCACCATCTGCTCGGTTCAACGTGAATGTAAATTATTTTTTATTTTTTCCTTTCTTAAATTTTTGGTGAGAAATCTATTATGTTTTTTCTCATTTTTTTTTTCCTATTTTCTCAACAAAAGAGTTACTGGCACGATCCTTCCACTTGTAATGTTTGTATAATGAAAATGAAGAGAAAATGCAAAGGAAGTGTAAAAAAAAAAGGAAATTTACAGTAGAAGTAAAGTTGAAAGGGGTGAAAATAGAGCTGAAAGTGTTACATAGTTCAAATTTTGGTAAGCAAGCACAATGGATTTGCACTTGCACATCTCAGTGAAAAAATGGGTATCACCCTAGTGAAAAAATAATGATCTTTGGTCTCTGGATCTTAAGTTTTCTAGGATGTTTTTAGATACAAAGATATAATTAATGGCCATAGTTTCACTCCTAACTAGTAATTTCAAAACTGCCAATGGAAAATCATTTTGACTTGAATGAACATAAATCACTATCCTGCCTTGCTATATTGAAGTAAGAATTGAAAAATGCCTCATTTCCTCTTTGCATGCTCAAGCTACCATCTTCAAAGTATGGGCAGGGTTTGCTTCGCTAACTTGTAATATGATATTTACATCTTCAAAAAATATTTTTGGCCAGAAAATTTTCCTCCAAACATATGAGTAACACACTCTTCGTCTTGAATATATTATCATTCTCAGTGATACTGGCTGGCTGCATGCAATGAAAATGTTGGATGCATGTCGAGAAAAGAACTTTGTCAGAGACTCCTTGGTGCACTCTAATTGAGGTTGGTGAGACAGCACGTGTTTACATCTGGCGATCGGTTCCATGCTCAAGCAACTAGGGCCATAAGGCTATCAGTTCGGACTAGAAAAACCGACTAAACCGAATGGTTCAGTCCGGATTGGATTGGAACGAATGTGTGTGTATATATATATATATATATATATAATATTATCTATTTAATTATATAAAAGTCAAGTTCTAATTGATGACTTGGCATTAGTCCACACTATTCGGTTCACTGCAAAATGCAAAGTCAAGCAGTGGTTTGAAAGTTGCAAACCTTGCAATGGTCTATCCCTCAAAAGAATGGATTACATGGAGAGTCCTGCCAGTCCCTCAAAAGAGTAGATTACATGGAAAGTTGCAATGGTCTGTCCCTCAAAAGTTGCAAAGTCATGCTAGTCTGACCGAGCATTGAAAAAAAAAATGAATAGATTTGTTAAAAAGGGAAAAAAAATTACACCTTGAATCTTGAAATCGATGAATTTCCGTAATCAGAAATTTAATGTGTTCATCTATGTCCAATCTAAATTTTGAAGTTTAGAAATAAAAAATAATAAATAGCAAGTAATGCTTTGTTTTTAAATTTTTTATTTTTATTGCGTAAAAGAAATTTATTTTGTTAAAACTATATCTATATATTTATATATACAAGCTTATAAACCGTGCAGCGCATGGATTGTTGTGTATATTTATATTTTAATATAACTGCTGTAATTTTTAAGTTTCATTTCTTTTCCTACATATAAATATATAAACCAATTCAAGTCTACACCCAAATGCACTATTTCAACTTTTATATTGTTTCGTCAAATAAATCGCCTTATAAACCGTTTTGAATTTCTCCACTATAAAACCTGGTCTCTTTCTAAATCTCTCTTCCTCATACACACCATACACAACAATCCGCACGTTGTGCGGGCTATAGGCTAGTTTTATATAATAGTTGTATAAGTTAAATATGTAATTTTCATCAAATGGATCACTATTGACTATATATACAATGAAATTATATAATATTCATTATCTATATATAAAATGTTAAAGAGATTATTTAATTTTAATTTTACTAATTTGGTTAATTTTTTGTATTATTTTTCTGTCAAAAAAAGAAAAGAGGAAAAAAATGTTCATGGATTGACTGAACTGATAGTTAACGACCCGGTGCAGCAAAAATGATGGACCGAAATTTTCAATCTGTGACCCCTCGACTGGATCGGACCAAACCGGACCAGACACCCCTACAAGCAACAACAATCTACAAAATGCTAGAGAAGCTGCTTGGAAAGATGAGAGAGGCTGGATTTACCCTCACTCCTATGCATGACAAGCAGGAGGAAGAGGAGGAGGTAATAGCCAAGGTGCACAGTGAGAAGTTGGCCATTGTATTTGTTTTCATCTCTACTGAACCTATAACTTAAATCAGAACCACTAGGAACCTCCGAGTTTAGATTGCCATAACTCGACTAAATCTACATCTAAGATTATAGAGAGAATTATTGTGTTTAGAGATGCTAACAGATTCTATCATTTCAATGATGGCATCTGTTCTTGTTAAGACGCGTGAAAAGATTGTTTTCTACACTTGGCAAGGTAATGTGGATGGAACAAGCATCTAGCTTTACCAAGTTGTCAGTTTTTGGTAATTGGAGATTACAATGTATCAGTTTTATTGGAGGGTGCAAGTGTATTCTCCCCAAGCTTTGTTACTGTATTTACTTAAGTTTTCTTGCATCTGTACTAGTATTAGCTTCCATGAGCTAAATCCCAGGCTGAGAAAGTAATAAACAAGGAAAAACTCAAGTTTCTGATGCATGAACTGTGAATGAATTTCAATGTTTTTGCAAAAGTATATAGTAAGCAACATTTTCTTTGCTTCACTTACAAAACTGGGTACCTAATATTTTTACAGCACATAAAATTTCACTCGTTCTTTATTCAATCTTCTGCAACCCTTTGTAGGTTCATACACCATACTCATAAAAGCCAGATTTCTGTCACACATCTTCTAGAAATGTGAAGATTTTAGCAATTAATTCCACATTGCTTGGTGTCAGGTCCCTTGGTTTTCATCACAAATGGATCAATGCGGACCCATAGCAAGGAGAAGATGGAAGCCAAAAGGATTGACCATATGACAACAATGGTCGGTGTCCGGTTCTGCCGCCCCATCAGACCTTTAAGGAATGGGTAGAGATGGACAATCACCCAGAAGGAAAAGAAGAGCTTGCCAAATAGAGGTCCCCACGATTGGTACCCATTGTTTATGGCATCTGAGATACCAGCTACCACTCCAACAATGTTGATGATTAAGATAGTGGTTGGAGGGATAAGAAGTGTTGTCCATTTGAAGGCATATAATTCTCCAAAATCCTCATCATCTGTTGCCTTGGATGTGACAGTGAAGTTGGTGTCAATTCCAGCCAAAACCTTTAGGAGACCTTGCACAACAGCAAAGAGATGTGCTGACACGCCACCAATGACCCAAAATTGTTCATTTCTCCACCATTCCTCGATGCTAACTCCGCTCCATCTCAGCTCAAGAATACCAGTAGCAAAGATCGACATGAACAAGGCAATGAAGAGGAGACTTGCAAGAGTGCTTATCTGGATTATGGAAAATTTAGGAATGATAACATGAGAATAATCTTATCGGCAGGCACAACAAAAACATTTGGAACTTCTGTAAACTATATATTTTTATTTATTTTTTTCCAATTTTCATATGATTAAGGAATATATCCATTTATCTCAATGTATCATGTTTGGGACTAAAGTGCTTCTTAACTTATCTAAATAAATGGTTATAATTCATGCAATGTTTATAGAAACACTTATTTCTCCCCATAAAAAGCCTAATAGGAGGAGTGGGGTAACTCCTTATAAAACCCAGAATGAGTTTGTTCCTAAACCGTGTGGGACTTCTCAACACGCCCCCTCACGTGTAGGCCGGTATTTCAGGTACTATTATTGTGGGTAGGTCGCAGCAGCTCATCATCGATCATAGGTTAAACTACTCTGATACCATATAGAAACACCTATTTCTTTCCATAAAAGGCCTAATAGCAGGAGTGAGGTAACTCCTTATAAAGTCCAAGCTGAGTTTGATCCTAAACTGTGTGGACTTCTCAACAATGTTATGTTCCTTTGTATGAGGTTAAGAACTTTATAATCATCTTAGTCCAAAATCACATAATTATCATCTTTCAATGTAAAGAATGGCAGTTATAATATTACCGGTGGCATGATGAACTTATCGGTGAGCAAGCAGATGGCAGGGAGGGTACAGTATGCAAGGAGGGGTAAAGAGGTGAAGGGATAAACAGTTGTGTTGGCATATGCAAATCTCTCAAGCCACTTGAGTTTCCCATCCTTGTAGCCATACCAGACAGGACAGTGGTGGCTGAAAAAGATCTCAATGGAACCAAGTGCCCACCGAAGCACCTGGTTGAGCCGATCTGACAAGTTGATTGGAGCTGTACCCTTAAATGCAGGTCTCTTTGGCATACAGTATATAGACCTCCAACCACGACAATGCATCTTGAAACCTGTGAGGATATCCTCTGTGATAGATCCATAAATCCAGCCAAGCTGCACAATTCAAAAGTAGTGACAAAAACTGGTTATACACATTAGACATTTTTTAAGGGAAATCTGGAGGCACATTGAATAGAGTTGTTAACATTACCTCAAGACCCCAATCTGTTTTGTCTTCATAGCCACAACTGATTACATGAATGGCTTCTTTGAGCAGGGCTGCCGGACTCGAGGAAGGAGGCACACCACCCTGTTCCATTAAGGTTGAAGTCACAAAAATTGCAGACTGTCCAAATCTCTGTTCGAAATTCATCTGGGACATGAGCAGCTCCTTGTCATCATCCATTCCTACTCAAACATGAAAGTATGTGTAGATAAGATATATGGTAGGGAGCAATATTGCATACAAAAGATATAATTAAACAAGACAAAGATCTCCAATAACCTTGTAGACTTGGTTCCTCTATTTTTGCCCCGTCCTTGGCATATTTTTGCTTCTTGCGACGTCCAAAACATGGGCAGCAGTCACAGCTTACCATCTTTGGGCGCTTAGGACCTTTTGGAGGGTCATAGCCATATAGAGCTTGCCTTCTGAAAACACATCCTGTGCCCACATATACAGGACCTTGAAGTCCATCAAGACCTTTCATGTTAATCTACAAAAGAAAAGGAGTTAAAGAACATTATTTCTACTCTTATTAAAACAAACCAGTAAATAAGAACCATTGCTATGGTGAGATTCTAACACTGACTTACATCAAAGAAGACTGTGTTTCTGTTGGCATAACGATCATTCCTATCAATACCATCGAATCTTTGAGGGAATTGGACATAGCAAACCTTTTTTCCAATCTGGGTGTCCATCAAGAAACACATGGCCTCTCGAGCAGCTTTGCTGTTGTTAATATAGTGATCACAATCCAAGTTCAGCATGAAAGGAGCATTGGTAAGCACAGCAGAGACACGAATCTGTAAATTAACAGAGTATTAAAAGAAGTATAAAAACATAAGTTTATAAAGGTGAATAAGTTTTAATTGAATAGAAGGCAGAGGGTGCTTGAAAGTTGAAACTCTTACCAAAGCATTCATGGCACCGGCTTTCTTGTGGTGTGAAAAACCAGGCCTTTTCTCACGAGAAACATAGACAAGACGAGGAAGCTCATTTCCTTCAACATCAAGACCTCCACTCTGACCAAGAAAGACCTGAATCATACCAGGGTGATCCTTAGTATTGTTTCCTGGCCATGGTGTCCCATCTTGCATGATCCACCCTTCTGGAGGAACCTTTGTGGCTTTAGCCACAAGGGCATTTATCCTAACCTTGAATTCTTCATATTCTCTCTGTCAAGCACCACAAAACCAGAATATATCATGTAAAGTTGCTTATAGATACTTTATCAGGGAATGGCATTAGTGGAGTTGGTACAGACCTTCATAGCTCGACGCTCCTTGACAAATGTAGGCTGGACCTTGTCCTTGAGATAATCAATCTTCTCGGAGAAGTACATCTCCGGGGCTCGAGGCTCTATCAAAAATTTCTTACAAAAAGGTACCCATTTCCGAGCAAATTCTGCAGTTTCAGACAAGGCTTCGAACGTGAGCATGGAAGCACCATCATCTGAGATGTAGCATGAGATCTTATCAACCGGGTAGTCCATGGCCAAGATTGAAAGGATTGTGTTGGCTGTAACAAGAGGAGGTTCCTTCATGGGATCCACAGTACTGACAAAGACATCTACTGGAGCCAGTTGATTTGGTTCGCCTTCCCTCTCATACCTGTGTCAGTTATTAGTAAACCTCGGAATAGAACTTCAGGAGACATTTAACAGACAAATTTTAATGTCAAAGTTCTTTGAAGTCTTAAATGTAATCCTTAAGCCCAAAGGAACATTGTCCTTTGGTTCAGGGTGATTTAGCAATTCTATACGGGCAAAAATTCACATGATGTGCTCTACAAATTACACCTGCAGCTATTTGATTGGAGTAGCACATTCATCAGTCACATATGCCATGGATCCTATTCAACTCAACTTCCAATAACCCACCCATCCGTGTCAATTTAGTCCTAGTTTGGGACTTCATTATACAATAAAATATGGAGTACTTTTTTTTTTTTAATTTTACATTATGTTAACAAATGAAATAATCAAATATTATATACTTCACATGACTAAATGGTTACTATTTATTTCAAATTTGAAATGGAGGGATTGCCACCAGAATGATCTCTACTGGATTATCAAGAGCTGCTTTCCTATGGGGAGAGTTATAGGCTGTTAAGCATCAAGTTCTTTCTTTTGTCAAAAAAAGAGACAAAAAGAACCGCCACAAGTACTTCTGTCAAACTCGTTGAGGCTTTTGTCTTTTTTCTTCTTTCTTTTTTTCATTTCACTTTAGCCTTTTTGTAAGAAAGGGACAACCATAATGGACACATCTTCACCTTCTCTTGGAGATTATGAAGTAGTTTAAGAACCATTTCATGACACTTGATGGCTAGCTCTTAATGGTCAGCCGGAAGTTACGCTTAGAGTGGTTATTTACATAGCCCCTCCCCCATTTAGATGACTTACTTGCATCAAGAACGATCTCTTTCTCAAATGGTTCTCTCTAATCATGATATCTAAGCTGTGAAACGTATGAGTGTTGCTCTAATATTACCACGTAGTACACTCCATCATGTGAAGATTGTGGATGAACAACGGCGCTAGAGAATCCGTAGAACAACTGCACTAGATATACAATTTACCAACGAGGTAATATCGCTTCCGCTACATATTCTTATCTAGTAATTCTAACACTTTTAATAAACCACTTGGAAAATAGTATATATATACTAGGCTCTGTTACAGAACTTTTGGAAGAGAATCTGTTGATACTGAAAAGAGTTTACCAAAAAGTCAGCTGTTCTACCTTCAAACCGTTTCTACAAACAAATAATTATGCAGTTCTAGGTTCTATATATATATATATATATACTTGAATACAAATCGGTATACCTGAGAGAGAGACGATCAAGGTAGGTTTCACGATCAATGGGGAACCATTTCGGGAACTGATCAAGGATCCATGAAATTGCAAACCAAATTTCACATATCACAGATGTTAACCAGAGCCCAAAGGCATCATGCACCGGATTCATTAGTCTATATCGGAGGAAAGCAGCCAAAACAACAAGCCGGGCCACAATCACCATCCGATAAGGATTGATTTTGCTAGAGGCAATCGGTACTTTTCTTGAGAGAGGCTGCCTAGCTTCATCTATCCTGCATGATCATCATGATGATCAGTTAACATAATATTTTTAAATGTTTGGATTATTTATCCTGCATGTATGGGTGCAATTTCTCGTTTTAATTAAGTCGGCCAAGGATTTGTATGAACAAGTCTTTGAATAAATGGATCCAGTTGGATAATTTGGTACGCACATGGATTTGTCAGGGTCGTAGTCGTCTGGTTCAGGGCCCCCCAGGTTGCCTTGCTGCATTTTCCAGTCATCCATCCTGTCTTTCCAACCATCCTCTTTCTTTTGATCATGATCCCACCTTGCACTTCCTGCAATATTTTGCAAGAAAAGCTACTTCTCAGAAAGTATATATTTTTCATCTTATTCGAAAGTTTAGAACCAAAACTTCAATTGAATAAAAGTGGAAAGAAAGGTGACTCTGAGGACTTTGACTTTAGAAATTTGAGTATTATCAATTTATCAGGGGTGTAACTGCAGCACCCAACGAATTAGTTTCGCAAAAAGATAGTATAGACTTCCCTCTGCTTTTTGAGTTGAGGAGTTGCATGAAATATCAGAAAGTTCAGCAATATTAAATACTCAATAAATATTGTAGGAATCACTTTGTGCATATCATCTCTCTCCTACTTAAAACCCTCGATCGATCAAGTTCAAACAAGAACTTGAGAAGATCTTGATTCGGGTTTCACTTTTGGATCGCAAGAAAGTTACAAAGATCCTAGATATAGCGGGATTCTGGGAAGAGTAGTGATACCTACCAGATTCAGAAACTGGATATGGGTGCACTCGTTTATGCAACGAAGAAGATAGCGCGTTCTCTCCATGCGCATGAGATGATATAGGAAATTCACCGCTCACCTGCATGCGTGCATGGAAATTTTTTTTTTTTTAACTTGTTTATAGTACTGTTTGATCGAAAATTATCTGATATCTGAGCAAAAAGCAACAATCTTGGATTCATTTTAAGCATTTCAACGATAAACATGACCTTTTTTCCCTTACCGGTCGCGATCTAGAACCAGAAATAATTGGTGGGAAGTGGGCATTTTCATCGTCTTCTGGGCCCCTTCCATAGCTCATCTTACCATGAAGCATCGCTTCTGCAATCTGGTTATGCTTGTTGCGCTCATCCTCGATTTTGAATTCGTGCTCAATGTCATCAACATCCTCTTCGTCATCATCTCCTTCAACCCTCGGACTCCCTTCACAATATTTCCAAAATATTGAAAAAAAAAGTTAAAAAAAAAAAAAACCAATATATATAAGTTAATTTGCTGTCTTCCTTGCCCTTGTAATTTGTAAACTTAACACGTTGTGCATGTTTTGTAATACCTTTGAGACGCTTGTATCTGGTCCTGCACTGAGGACAAAGCTGGCTCCCTTCTCTCCTCTCGTACTCATAGCATGGCCGGCACACCGGAAAACCGCACTCATTGCAGGCCACAAACAGGTCTCCATCCACTGTAAGCCCCACGTCATCGCCGCAAATCTCACAGACTTGGCCATCCAAGTTCCTCAAAGGCTTGTGCTGCAACAAAACCACAAAAACCAAGATACAGATATATACATTAGCCACGTACATAGATATACAAACTGACTAAAACCAAAGCTTCTTTGCTCTATGTTTGTTACTCTCTCGATGGTTGGTTAATTTACCTCTTCATGGCCATGAATGACAACGAGCTCGTTGCGGTTGTGAGACCCGGCGACAAGTCCGGCGCTGGCTTCCATGGTGGCCGGTGGTGGTGTGGGAGAAAGATGAGCTGAAAGTGAGGTGGTGAGGGGGGGATGGCTTTCTTTTTTATGAATGAAGGGGTGGGAGGGCATAAGAGCTTTAGTTCCTGATCTCTCACCTAATGCGTCCACATAAGGGTGTTGTTGTTGGTTGCAGGGTCTCCATTGCCATGAAGTGAAGCTTCCTCTATTTTTCAACTACCGTCTATGCCTTCAGTACCGCCAGGCTTTTTCCAACGACCACCTAGCTACAATACGTCCATTTTCTTTAGATCGATCGGATGGTTGTAAAAAAATAAAATTCTTTATTTCATTCATTTATATATATACATACACATGAATCACATTATGCAATATGTATTGATCAATGCATGTGCACCAGACTAATTCCATATATATGGCATCTCCGGACATGATCTTAAGTGGTTTGGAAGAACTTAATTGATGTAGAATTAGTACTACGTTGTATTTATATGGACCAAATGGAAAATACTTTAGCAACACAAAAATTACATAAAAGTAAATCTACAAACTGATGTAGCTTGATGTGATACGTCAGATTATAAAGTTACTCTTATTATAAAGTAAATCTAACGGATCATTCCATAAATCCATGTCAGTTTGTACAGATTTATTTTATATAATCTCTTTGTGTCTGTAGTCTCGACAAATTAATTAATGGCAATCAGAAGAATAATTATTTGGATGCATGGTTCAAAACTTTAAGTACGTTTGATTAGCCGTGTATAGTTACAAGATTAACTTGAGGCAGAAATATGTTGCCCCATAACAAGAGATTCCAAAAAAGAGAGAATGAGAAAAATGATTATTTGTGACGAATTATTTACGATAATAATGACTATTTATGACAAGAATTGATCTTTATTTCTAGAAAATAAATTATTTTCATCGCAAATAACTGGCCCCGTATAAGCGTATATTTTTATTTTTTTTGTAGCATGCATGTTGCCTAGCTAGCTAGTGATCTTATTGCCTAAGGTACCCCACGATCGAATAGGATGAACCTCAAATGAACCAAAAATTAATTATATATATATTTGGTGAAAAATGGGAAGCTTGATTTTATTTTCCAAACATTTTGCCACTTATTTCAAGAAAAAAATTCAAAAAATAGAACAATACAGTCTCGTTTTCTTAGTATCAGCCTAAAAGATCTGTCTTTCTCTTCTTCTTCTTTTCCCTCTGATCCCTTTTTAATTTAGGCACCCAGTTCTTAAGAGACCGTAAGTCTCACTCTATACATCTTTTTCTAGTTTATTTAAACACTATATATATAATTTGTCTGATCTCTCTAACAATCTTTTTATTTTATTTTATTTTATTTTATTTTATTTAAATATTCTTCTTTCTTTTCTTTTATTATTTTGTCCTTTACTTTTGTATTCTTTTCAGAAATACATCGATGTTTTATATATAAAAGATTAAAAAAATATATATCTAGCCCGACTTAACGTACTAGCCAACCAGTATACAGAAGCCACAATTAGGTCCTGTTCGAATTGAGAAGTGATCTCAACTAATCTCATCTCATATCATCTTATCATTACAAATTTTTCAAAATTTCATATAAAATATAATAAACAATTCAATTTTTTCAAATCTTAAAATAATAATAATATTAAAAAATAATATTATAATAATATTTTATTTAACTTTCATCTCAACTCTCAATTCAAACGGAGCCTAATGTTTATTTGTTTAATGAGCTAGTTTGATGAGGGTGATTTTAATGGCTTCTTAGCCAAATTTTGGACTAAATGCTGATGTGGATGCTCCTAAAGATTGCATAATTTGCATCCACGAACCAAGTTTTGGAGTTCATGCATTAATGCTGCAGAAAGTCCAAACATGAGTTGAAACTAGAGACTGTTTGCTCTCATTAGTTGCTCATTAATTTTGTTAATGAGCATAATTCGAGGATAAATTTCTCTAAAATTTTACTTTTGTTAATTTTGAAAAATATAAGAGAATTCCTTATTTCACATTTTATGAAAACAATAAGTTCTCTCCATCATGGATCGGGTCGGACCAAATCGGAAAGATCTACAAAAGGATAGATGGGTCAGTATAAGCATATCGGGTGACGATGCAATATAAAGGAATCGTCAGTCGTTTCTTGTCTAAGCCATAAAAGAAAATGAAATATACTACCTACATTCTTATTGGTATCATATATCTATTTTTTAAATGAATAATACTACTATGCCGCCCCATTTTGTAATAATTAGAAAGGAAAATTTTGCCTGAGGGGCACGCCCAACGGTCACTGTTGGGCAGCACCCTAACAGTACTCTTTTAAAATTGTTAAAAAATAAAACTGAATTTAATGGTTGACAGATATATATATCAAAACAGTAAGATATAAGAGGAATGACGGTATATATATATATATATGTATGTATGTATATAGTATATAGTATGAGTGAACCGTAAAATCCTTTTTATAATGTCAACAAACTATTATTTGTTTAGGAATAAGTAAATGCAAAATCAAATTGCAAATAATTGTAAATAGAAGCATGGGGGGATGAGAGACTCTACAATCTGCCAACCAAAATACTTAAAAAACGTACGAGAGCCATTGCTTTCAAAACCGCAGCAGTTTAGAGGTTACATATAGAGAGTAGGAATGCTTGGAATGTACGAACTTAGAAACGAAGCCAAACCCCAAATCGTTAGGTGTGTAAGTTAAAGTCTCTCTATCTAGACAAAGACTTGCTGCTCCTACTTGTACATACGTCTCTCTCTCTCTCTCTCTCTCTCTCTCTCTCTCTCTCTCTCTCTCTCTCTCTCTCTCTATATATATATATATATATAACCACAACAAATTAGATCATGCACATGCAAAAATGGGGTGGCATTTGTGAGTTGGCCTTGCGTTTTCACCCAAGGCAATTATTCCAACCAAATATTTATCCCCCCTTTAAAAATATGCCTTTCGGGTTTAAGGTAAAGAAGCTTATTCAGTCATGTCAAACAAGGATGTTGCCGTGTTGGCGTGTCAAATTCCTTAATCCTAATCTCCTAATTTCGCATTTGAATCATGTTAGATTCTAGGTTGTGACAAAAAATTTCGATTCTAAATGTTGCATGTTGGGCTCATATCATATTAAATCAAGTTCAGATTATGCACAGGTCAACTCTAATTTGACTCGTGAATTTTGTCTAACGTTTGTCTTGGATTCACGGATCATGTTAAAAAATCACCCAACCGAGGAAAACTGCATAAAATACAAGAACAGAACACTGCAACACAAAGTATGCAAGTTTTAAGACATGGATTCAAACTCAGTCACACAAAAGAACATTTGCAAAAGGGGAAAAAAAGTGTTCAACCTTTGTCTTGGGGGTCTTCACCTTTGTTTGATTGAATAAGATTCCAATCTCCTTCCTCAACGCCATTCAAGAAGAATACAAATAATCTTTTTTTTTATAAGTAAGAAGAATACAAATAATCAGGCATAACACCACAGAAGATGTCGAGATTGCATATATCCTACAATGGATACCACCATAATAAATGGAGACTGATTCTAACAGCTATAAAAGGAAATGTGAGTTCACCTCATACTGGTGTCCAAACTCTGCCATTACGTTCTTGATTTATGGATCATTCTCCACAGTTCCCATCCAGTAGCTGGGATACAACCACTTGTGTACTAGCCCCACTTGCATCCATCACAAAATGCTTGAACAGACAACATGCTGGTATAGAAATGGACATAACAACCCAATCTTTAAAGCAATGGTCCAAACTCGCTTCCAGAACTCTAGTACTACAAGTTAGAAAAGAGAATGTCGATTCTATTATTAAAAGCCTAGTAAACATATTCTCGTGCATATGTTAAACTAATGCTATACAAGGCTTCTGGATCCTTGATCAAGTTGAAGAACGAAAATGAATATCACCCTGTAACTGTACTATCGCTAAAACCCCATGGCCATAATAAATGAAACTTTGGACTGCACTCAGACACTAGCTGATACTGCATTTGCCGCTGACTTGTCTTGTTTCTTTGGTGGTTCTTGAGCTTTTTGTGCCTTGTTCGGAATCAAAACTATGAATAAGTTCCGGTCGCGCAAGTTTTTGGCCTCCTCAGTTGCAAGCTGCATACCAACCCATCAGGAGATTGAAGACAGAATTAAGGGAGTTACCACACTTTAAAAAAGAATAACCAAGACTTAGGATAGGCATTGATGTAAAAAAGCAAAAAAGAGAATAAAATGACAGAAATATCTGAACCTAGAAGAGAATCACAAGAGTGAAGAACCACAAATACCCAAACCAAAGAAGACTGCTCAGGTCACTTATTGAAAATCCATAAATACACAATCTTTTTCTGCCAAATTTACTTCACGATTTTTTTTATTGGTAATTTACTTGACTAAATTTTTAATTGGTCCAAACAGAATAGTACCAGAAATATAGCAGGGATGGTCCTGCTGCTATATTTCCAGTTCTGATGGAAGTAAGAGTCAATTCTAGGTCTCTCAGATAAAATCTCTCGGGTACTTCGCTGAAAAGCTAGCTGTAACCTTAATGACGAATTTCATAGGATATTCAAGAAATATGAGTGGGCACCCCTGGTCTGAATAGAAAGGCAATGGAGGGATGGAGGGAGAGTTTTGAAGAAGACTGAAGCCAATTATACCAAGCCAACTATAGTTGACCATTCTTTTGAGATTAACAAACCTGTTTTGAAACAGTATCAAGAATGAATGACTGCATCATGATTATTTCCCTATATAAATTTAACTGAAATGAATTTCAACTGAGATTGGTTTAATACGTGTGATCAAGCATTCATCTGAAAAAATTACAATTGAGGATTGACAAGAATTAGAGACTACTTTTAACTAAATTTTGCTTAATATGTGGTGATCAAGCATTATCTGACAAAAATTGCAAATGGGGATCGAAAAGAATTAGTCTTCCAAAGTTTAGTCAAAACTGCACCATATTGGCACTGCAATGGTTCCATTCCAAACATATTAGTCAATTAATTAACAATGTACTTCATGTTCTTGTTCGTGAAAGAAGAGCCTACTCACCAAAAAACAGAAGGGAAAAAAGGACAGAATATAAACCTAAGTGGCTATGTCATGAGTACCTCTCCAACATCATTCTGAAAACGTCTGATAAGCTCGACGGCAATATTCCTGAATTCATTTTCACGACCTTTCAGGCTCACTATAACCTTAACCTGCAGGATTTGATATCTCAAATGTTCAAATCACAAAGACAATTTCAATATGTATACTACATGCTGATGTCATAAGAAAATCCCAGCAACCTTGTCACCATCTTTCAAAAACTTCCTTGCAGCTTTCAACCGAACAGAATAGTCATGTTGATCAATGTTGTAACTGCAAAGAAAATCAGTTAAGAAAAACATTTACAAACCGACACTGACTAGTATAAAGTATGTGGATGCTTTCAGCTATCGAATTATGGCTTAAAGAGAGAATTTGAAACATGCAGGTAAAAAAAGTGCATACATGCATCCCCTTAAAACCTATATTGCTGAATTTAACATCCCATGGTTAGATTAGGGGGCCTGGCCACTCTAGGTTTCAATTAACCCTTAGTATGGTTGGTTGCATTTTGGTCATATGTTGTAGCATCCACCCACCCTCTTTGTGCCGTTCCTTGCTAGTAAGAAATGTTTTTGCATAGATAATTCTAGATTCAGTAAACTAGCATGCATAGGCGATGCTCTTGTATATGTTCCGTATACTTGGGCTCTTGCCTATTCTTATGAACAAAAAAATTTTGTTTACCGATAAAAAATAATAATAATAATTCCAGATAACCAGGCAATCTTGGTAATTACAGAGCAACAACCCAAAAAAATCATAGAAAAACTTAGCCAAGAGAATCATAAACGAAACTGACTACATACCCCATTTTGAGCTCCTTCAAATCCACGCGATTGGCTAGCATTTAAGAGCAGACTTTGTCAATAACTTTCTGAAATCTGGGAAACATAAATCAGAGAAAATCAGCTAAGTCTAATTAGGGAAGATATTCACCAGCGCTTTTCTTCTGCTGTTCTCTTTTCTTCTTTTGCTGTTCATATTTATATTTACTGAAAAGAGAGAAAAGATAAGGATCAAAGGGTCTTTTAAGGTTCAATAACCCCAACATGAACATTCAACAAGAGGGAAAATTTTAAAAATCAGATTGAGAAATATATAGATTTTGATCCAACAGTCATTTTATCATAAGTGATACTAAAGACGGTCCAGGTCCAAGGACAACACTCTTTCATTTTTACCTTTGTACCATTCTTGTATTAGTAATTTAGCATGAACATTTAACAAGAGGGAAAATTTTAAAAATCGGATTGAGAAATATATAGATTTTGATCCAACATTCATTTTATCATAAGTGATACTAAAGACAGTCCAGGTCCAAGGACAACACTCTTTCATTTTTACCTTTGTACCATTCTTGTATTAGTAATTTAGTGTAATTGTTTTGCCTAACAATCTCAAGGGTCAAATGGCACTACCTCCCCTCAGAAGAAAGGATTGGAGGATGAGGTCATCAATTAAATACCCAATGGATGAGCATGTAACTTCCAAACTAAACATCGAAGGGGAAAGGGGCGAAAGCGAATTGATAATGCTTCTTAGAGAAGTGTCCTACAACCTAAATAAAAATATAGCCCTTCATTCTTGAAATTATTACCATTTTGAGGTAAAAAAAATTGAGGTTCCAATATAGCAAAGATATCATTAGCGACAGACCATACATGCCCTCTGGGATACTTTATTTCACATGAACAGATAAGAACCCAATTGGGTGAACAATATCTACACATAAAAGCTACCTTGAGCTTGTGAGGGACCATACATCACACTTCATGTAGATAGGGCTTTTGATTTCATTTACTGCTTGACACTTGAAATACTGGTCAATTTTTTTTCTAAACTATATATGAAGCATAAACACATGAATTACATCAACTTAATTTTCATTTCAGACAGCTGACATACAGTTAAAATTGGAAAAAAAAATTGTAGCAGATTTTTTTAAAATAAAATTAATAAAGAAATTATATATATATAACAACACTTCATCCGAAAAAATATGGTAAAGTACATCATACTTGTAATCCATTATTTTGACAACAGGGGGATCAGCATCCGGGGATAGTATGACCTGCAAAAAACCGAGTGCAAATAAGTTCCTGTATAAATTAATAGAAAGAACCATAGATCACTCTAGAAGCTCAAAAAAATAAACCTTTCATTTTCTTACATAGAAAGTAACACACTTTATATACTTGAGACTCACCGTTTACATTCAGTGTATTGGATGCAAAGAGCAACTAGTTCATACCTTCTATGGAAAATTAATGGTTTTAACTCCACAATTTGTGATAAGAATTTCAATAAATATGTACTGAAGGTGAGTGAAGCAGAAGTTGACATTGGAGACCTAGCATTGCCTAATCACTCCATGCATATGTGTTAAAACAAAAAGGTGAATCTTTGGTTGAGCAAAATTCCTCAAGAGTCGTCGGAAAAGGATGATGCAGTTGTTCTACAAACAACCAGGAACTCATCTGATGTATATCATTATTCTCATGGGTTTTAGTAGACAGTTTTTCTTTTATAAATCAATGTCTCTATTGGATTAAAATCAACATTCATTTTTTTTTTCTTCTTTTTATTTCCACTATTGTTAAGTTACTCACAAGCCCAACAAGTCTTAAATCCATGACGTTGGCTCCACCCTCTTTCTAAGAGAAGGAAGAATGATTGGCTCATCGGCTAATATTGACTCTCAGCATGTAAAAATATGGGCATCTGATAAAACCATGCAATAGAAACCAACTACGCAAACAGCCAAGATGCCTGAAACTGACCGTAGTTAAATTAAAAGAAAATGGAAAACTGAACAACAGCAATAGTTCTTCACTATTCACTTGTGGGATACAATCCATTACTATTTATTATTTTATCATTATTTTTCATCTACTTTTCACTACTTTTGATCATTATTCACTACTATTCAATATTTTATCATTACTTTTTCACTACTATTCACAGAATATTTGAGATTAACTTACTACCCAAATGCAACCTAAAAAAGATCCACAACGCCTACGGTCATAGGCCACAACACAAGCACATAGAAACTCGCGTTCATGAGTCTAGCCACCCACAAAATTGGATATTCTCAGAATGTGCCACATTTTTTTATCAGTGTATTACCACATTTTTTTTACAATAAATCTTCCCAACCTCCCAACACTCCACACTCCATATATATATATTTTTTTCTTTTATTAAATATTTATTATATAAATAATGAATAGAAAATTTAAAATAATTTAAAAAGGAAAAACTCAAAAAAAATTTAAAAAAATGATTCAAAAATAATAAAAATTTAAAAAAATAGTGGAGTGTGGAGTGTGGAGTGTTGGGAGGTTGTATAGCAAAACCCCGATTTTTTTTTTTTTTTTTGCACATTTTCCGGCCACTCAATTACTTGTTCAGAGAGCAAAGAAATCACACTAAAAGATGGATTACCAGATCAAGCTCGGCATCCTCAGCCATTTGAATAGCCTCATTTTTGGATAGCACTCCCACCTACGAATATAACAGCATCAATCTACGAACTATGACATTAGCTCAGAAATTAAAAATGCAGCTCAAGGAAGCACACAAACGTGACATTTAAAGCTAGACAAAAAGATAAGATATTTCGCAATTCTCTCCACTTTCCTGCGTTTTCCCAGCTACCAAGCGAGCGTAAACCAAACAAAAGAAAGCCACTCACCATATTCTGTTTCTCATCAATTAGCCTCACAGTGGCTGACCTATTTCAAAACCAAACAGCTCAGTTTCATTCTTAATCGAATCCAACTTCGAACGCACGCGCACGCACACACACACAGCCATAAGTACCTAATGGTGGAGATGTCAAGTGCTTGTTCGTCATCTGAATCGCTCTTCTGGTACTGCCTCGAATTTCTGGGGCCAGAGGAGCGAAACCCGCCTCCGTACCGAGCGGTGATGGAGGAGCCACCGAGGGTTGAGGAGAGAGATATGGAGCTCGACTTGATGGTACCTATGTTGAAGAGGCGGACTCCGAAGAGCTTGGAATCGAGACGAGAAGGCGTCGCCGTGAGGGTCAGTGTCAAAAGGGGCTTGCATGGAAAGCTGCTGGCGATCCCAGCCATGGCGTCTAGAGTAGACTTTCACTGTGAGAGTTTGTCGCATAATTTACGAATTTCTTACTTATCCACCTTTTTCTTTTTTCCCGGATGCTTTCTTTGTTCGGGTCGGGTCGGTTCTGAAAGTCTGCATATGAAGCTGATAAGGTCAAGTTATGCTGCCACCGAGTCCACACTTGTCACTTGTGCCTCACTTTTTAGACATAATAAGAATTCATAAAGTAATATAATTTAATGTAATATAGTAAAATAATTTTTATTGTAAAATAAATTTAACAGTTTACATATATCATGTTAATTTATGAATTTAGTATTATGTAATCTCTTTATATATATATGTAGCACTCATCTTATATATACAATGCAATACATTTTACTATTCCTAGATCATCAATTATATTTTAAAAAAAATATATTTAAAAATTGATGGGTTATACCATTTTATCATAATGGAATGAAAATAGGATGAAATATAATTTGTAAGATTTACCAAATGTTAACTAGACTTGATCATCACAGATAATCAAGATTTTTTAAGACAGTTGTTTTTAGGTCCTCAGAGGAGAAAATCATTGTTTTTAATTTTTTAGGTCCTTGAGGGAAGAGACTCAGGGTTCATTTGAAGAGTGAGATGGGAGAAAAATTTTGATATTTTTGTAAATAGTATTAAGATAGTTTGAATTAAGATTTTTGAGTTGGTTTTAAAAAAAAATGTGGATCCCATAGTGATATGTATTTTGATGTAAAGAATAGATAAGTTGGTTTTAACTTTTTTGGGGAATGAAAATGTGGTGGATCCTACTAATGATTGAAAAGTTTATGTAATAATTTATTTATATTTTAATGTATAATTAATTTCAAAAACTCAGAAAAATAATTTAGAAATTACATTATTAATTCAAAGGCATGTTTGATTTATATAATAATGTATAAATTAATTTGGTTCATAAAAGAAAATAATTTGGAAATTACATTATTAATTAGAAAATTTTGCTTTATTTATATTTTAATGTATAACATAATTTCAAAAATTCTATAATAATATTTTATAAATGACATAATTAATTCAAGAAATTATTTTATACATATTTTAATGTATATATTAATTTCAAAAATTCAGAAAAAATCATTTATTCCTAGACATTATTAAATCGAGAATTGTATTATTTATATTATAATGTATATATTAATTTCAAAATTACCAGCATAATTTATTTCGAAGCGTTAGTAATTTGAAATTTTTTTGAGATTTATTTTAATGGATAGATTTATTTCAAAAAGTAAGGAGAATTATATATTCCTAGACATTATTAATTTGAAATTTTGTTCTTATTTATATTATAATGTATATAATAATGTCTGAAGGAACATGGTGTTTGAAAGAGGCAAAACCAAAGTAATGTCTGGAGCAAGGTTTTGAATTTCGTTTCGTACCGATCGGTACAGTCAAAATATGTTTTACCGGCTACCCATCGACTGGGTAATCGGTACAGAGAAGGATATAGTTTCGTACCGGTCAGAATTTCGATCGTTTCGGCCCGTATTGGCCGATATTTCGAATTTTGGCCGATATATAGATTTTGACATTTATTTTTTTTTTCAAACTGCAAGCTCATTTTTGGACTCCTAATTCAAATCAGACTATTTATAATTTATATATATTTATATATAATATATTCATATATAGACTATTCCTAAATGATATCCGAAACGATACCAGTACCGAAATATATTGTTTCAATGCCTCGACCGAAATAGTATTCAAAACATTGGTCTGGAGGAAAGGTATGATTAAAGGAGGGGACAACAAATATTGTTTTGAATGTGAATGGTTATATCAGTAAACAATATTCGAAAATTTTGAAACAAACATATCTCAACTGAGTTTTACGTGAATGGTCATTTGGATATATTATCTCACCTTAGTGGATGAAATGGTCTGAGAATTTTGTATCTAATCTTAAGCCCCAAACATCCCCTCAAAAGGACTACTATTCCTATAGATTACCCTAGAAGATCTAAGAAACCATTTATTTATTTTTTTGGATAAACAGAAACCATATAATAAGTTATGCCTTTCCATCTATTCTGTTATCATCACTCCAAAGTGTGCACATGCCAATGGTGTTTGGAGAGTTTGAGTTATCAATCAATAACGTTATTGTGGTTCTCTCTTTGTCTCAAATATCAATCTCTAGATTAAGGTCTCTTTTTTTTTTCTTTTTACAAACCATACCATCTCATTTAATCATTATAAAATTTTCAAACTCCCAAATAAAATATAAAAAATAATTCAATGTTTTCAAATCTCAAATAAAATTTAAATTTTAACAATATTTTTTTCAACTTTCGTCTCATCTCATCTCATTTGTGTAACCAAATGAGAGTGAATTGTGCCAACAACCACAAAATGCCCTCTTAGTGCAAGATACTTCATTATCATGAACGTTTATACATCCTTCCAAATATTTCTTTTTTTTTTCTTATAACCCATTTATTTCTTTTCTTGCTTTTTTTGTAGATATATAGTGAGTATTCCATAATGTCATCACATTCCTTTTATCTTCGACTCACGTTTTGGAGTGTAATTCCAACCATCTTTTACAGCGTGTATTTTCAAAATTAGGGTTGGTAGAACTCTACATGGGTCATTTGCCCAACCCCATTGATACTTCACACATTTTCCTTTTTTTTCTTCACCTCTTATTTTTCTTTGGGCAAGACCCATTGTTTGGTTGTGGGCCTATCATGCACAGAAACCCACAACCTGGCTATGGATCTCCCATGTTCAAATCTCCTTTACGTAAATGTTCTTGTTTGATTTAAGCTTGATTTGTGTGGATACAAAATGGAAGGTTTGAGTTTTTGTTTATCTAATGAGTGTATAGGTGGGTTAGGCGATAGCTTAACACCTCGTTTAGACAGTGAGATGTGAGAAAATTATCTGTGCATAGTAATAAAATAATTTGTGAACAGTAGTGAAATAGTTTAAGTTAAGATGTTTTATGAAATTTTAAAAAATGAGAGAGAAAAAATCAAATAACGGACGAAGTTGGGGACAAAACAAGTGCAAAAGTAGAAATTGTCACCATACCCATGCGGCGGGGTGCTACGGTACTACCTTCACTCAGCCATCTTCAGAATTCTTTAACTCTAATTCGTGTAATCATCATATACTAATGTGTTCCAATATTTTTTTTTTATGATGGGGAACCACTTCACGTCAAAGCCTTTAGGTGTGATACCTCTTATGATAAGGCTAAAGATATGTGGTATATGGAATTCCACATTGTTTGGAAATGAGAAGTTCTTGCTCTTTATAAGCTTCTAATGGAGCTCCAATTATATCATCAACTAGTCATTTTGAAGTATAGACCATGTGGTTTGGGCCTTCCATTGGGGCGTTACAAATTATATTAGAGCTTATCACAACCAAAAATGTGGGACTTGAGCAATATCACCTACGACGAATTGGCCCGACGAGGACGTCGGGAATTTAAGGGGTAGATTGTGATACCTCATATAATAAAGTTAAGGGTAGGTGATGTATGAGATTCCACATTGTTTAGGAATAAGAAGTTCTTGCTCTTTATTAGGTTCCAATGGGGTTCCAATTGTATCATTAACTAGTCATTTCAGAGCATAGGTCATGTGATTTAGCCCTTCCATTGGGGCGTTATATTAGAACTCACACATAGAACCTAAACTCTTAGGGAGACTAACACTGCAACCCAACGCCATGGCTTCTTGCTTAAATCACAGTTTGATTTTAGAAGGAATCGAACCTATGATATGGGGCTCATCACATTAACTCGACCTTTCCACCTGGGTTACTCATGGGTGGGTTGTTCCAATGTTTTCACTTTCCAAAATCTTATTCTCATATGAAGCTTTTATGAGACTGCCTCCTTATGATCCTCTGTTTGTTTAGGCTTGACTTTGCATCACAATACTTATTTTTCAACAAAATTTATTCAAAAATTTCTCTCTCCTTTGTCAAAAACTAATCTAAAAAAATTCTCAAATGGTTTTAACATTTTGTAGAAAATCAAACATGGCCTTAAACTCCAAATCAAGCTTTCTTTTATTAGTTACCCTCTAGTTAGATTAGTTTGATTCTATTCCTTTCTCCTTGTTTACATTGAAAAACATTTTAAGGAATGCTTAGAAAATGAGATGAGAGAAATATATGAATAGTAGTGAAATAGTTTGTAAATAGTAATAAAATGATTTGATTTATGATGTTTTATGGGGTTTTAGAAAATGAGAGTGAAAAATTTTAATAAAAATATTATAAAATTAAAATATTGTTAAAATATAATTTTATTAATATTATATTTATTTTTTGAATTTGAAAATTTTGATTTTTTTTTTTTTGGTATTTTGTTTGAAAGTTTAGGAAAGTTATAATGATTAGTTTGAAAAAGTTGTAATGATTAGTTTAAAAGTATTTATGTTTAAGTTATGTGGTTATCATCAATCAATCAGTGCAACATATTGAGAGTCTGGAAAATCGGCTTCAAGCATGTTCAATAAAGAGGATGAAAATAATCTATTGATGTCTAAAATGGGTCTTTCTACCTGGATGGATAGAGAGAAAACTCGTCTCACTCATATGGCAAAAAAAAGTTGGTTGAAAGATATGGATCAAAACTCTAAATTTTACCATGCTTATCTGAATGCCAAAAATCACAAAAAGATTAAGGAGATGCGCCTGGTTGATAGTACTTGTTTAAATACCCCTTTTGATATTCATAAAGTTGTTGTTGAGTATTTTAAAAACTTTCTTGGGGTTGGGGGTAATAGTGAGTTGTCCAATCTTAGTGATTTGATTTCTCCTGTGATTACTGCTGATGAGAACATGGTACTTTGTAGAGCTCATTCTCTTAAGGAAATTAAAGATGCCCTTTTCAATATTCCCATTGACAGTAGTCTTGGTCTAGATGAATTTGGCTCGGGTTTTTATAGGGTTTGTTGAGATCTTGTTAAAGATGATTTATTGGGTGCTATTTCTGATTTTTTTTTATTATAATTCGTTCCCCAGATTTTATACTGCTTCCTTTATTGTTTTAATTCCTAAGGTGGATAAACTTTCTGGTTTTGATAAATTATGGCCTATTAGTATTTGTTCGATGATTTATGAGATTTGTGCTAAAATTATAGTAGGGCGTCTGACGAATTTGCTTAGTAAGATTATTTTTTAGGAGCAAGGGGCGTTCATTCTTGGGCGTAGTATTTTTGAGAATATTAGTCTTATCCTGGAGATGGTTCATTTTATTCATAAAAATATTAATGGAGGGAATGTTTTGGTTAAACTTGACATGTCCAAAGCATATGATAGAGTTTATTAGAACTTTCTTTTACATGTCTTGGATGTCTTCAAGTTCTCCTTTCACTTTTGTACTTTGATTAAGGCTTGTATTACCACGCCTTGGTACTTTGTTATAATGAATGACACCTCATTGGGTTCTTTAAAAGTGAGCGTGGATTGAGGCAATGTGACCCACTTTCACCCTATTCATTTATCATTATGCAAGATGTGCTCTCTCATCTTTTTAATAAATCTTTCGGGAACGACAAAATTGGTCAGTTTGCTCAAGCTCAAGGTACTTTCCGTTATATATGCATATGATATTGTTATTTTTATCAATGGTGGTAAGAGGTCGATGAGTGATTTGATGGAGGTTTTGAATACTTATAAAACTTGGACGGGACAAGTTCTTAGTAGAGAAAAAAGTGCTATGTTTTTTTCTAAAAGAATTTATCCTTCTAGAAAATCTTTCATTCTTCGTATCACTGGTTTTTCTGAAGGTTCTTTACCCTTTAAATATTTGGGTGTCCCTGTTGTGGATGGTAGCTTAAAGTTGGCGAGTTTGGTGAGTTGCTTGGTAAGATTAAAAGGAAGATAATGGGTTGGAAGATGAAAATGCTTTCTGTTGGTGGTCGTACTATTCTGCTTCAGCATGTTTTGTCGAGTATGGCGACTCATCTTTTGGCTGTTTTACATGTCCCTAAATCTGTGCGTATAATTTTGAATAGACTCTTAAGTTCCTTCTTTCGGGATGAATCTGAGGGTAAAAGCAAGAGAAAATAGATTTCTTGGAATAATATCTGTAGGCCTATTGAGGCAGGTGGCTTGGGTATCTGGGACTTTGATGATATTCAGAGGGCTTTACACTTGAAACTTGCTTGGCGTCTGATTACGGGTCAGTCCTTATGGGTGGATTTCTTTAGGGGCAAGTATATTAGGGGTACTCATCTTTCTCTTTTGACACCAAATAAGGTTTCTCGGTTTTGAAAATCTATTGTTAGAAGTATTCTTGATGTTTTAAATAACTCTAAGTGGCTCATTCAAGATGGTAATATTTCTTTTTGGCATGATAATTGGGTTGAGGGTGGCCCTCTCAGTAGTCTTTATCTAGTTATTGATCAGCCTTTGTTGAAAATTATAAAGTGTGGCCTTGAAAATGGGTGGGATGTTCCTCTTCTGGAGAGACTTGTGGGTCCTTCTAATTTGTGTATTTTTTTGGCTAGAAGGAAGGATGGTCAGGATGTCTTAATTTGGTTAAATGACACAGCTGGTAATTTTACTACAAAAAGTGCTTGGGACTGTATCCATGTTGGGGCATCTCATTTACTTTGGGCTGATTGGATTTGGCATAAAAATCTTCCTAAGAAAGTCTCTAATATGACGTGGAAGGCTCAGCATAATTGTTTGAGTGTTGATGAGAAGATTAAAACAACTGGTATCCCTATGGTTTCAAAATGTCATTATTGCTCTAAGGGATAGGTTGAGGACTTGAGTCATGTGCTTTGTACTGGTGATTTTGCTCGTCAGATTTGGCGTATGGCTGCGATTCAGTTAGGTGCTCACATAGGTGTTTTTCAAACTTGGTAGAAACAAATTAATTTTTGGTTTCATCGTGTGAATAAGTCTTCTCAAGTTAGAACTAATTTTGGTCTTCTCCCTTCCATTGTTTCTTGGAAACTTTGGGATTGGCGTTACAAAGCCCGATATGAAGGTAAGGTTTCTAATGTTGAATCGGTTTGGCATGTTATCAAATTTTGGCTTCGCAAGATTATGCATTTGATTATGAAAGTTTCTAAAATTTCCAATAAGGATGTTGCTATCTTAAATAGATTGGAGATCTAGATCTTAGCCCCTAAACCTAAGCAAGTGCATGTGGTGAGATGGTCTTGGCCTCATTATGGTTGGGTAAAACTTAATACTGATGGTTGTAGCTTAGGTAATCCTGGGCCGGCTAGTGCTGGGGGCGTTATTCGTGATTATTGTGGTAAGCTTTGTATGACGTATTGTGTCTTTGGGTCAGGGTTCTAATAACTTTGCTGAGTTGCATAGTGTGTTGGAAGGGATTTATAGGTGCTATCATCTTGGGTTTTTCGTGTGAGATTGAGACGGATTCTCAATTGCTTGTCAATTGGATAACCAACGGGACTTGTAATATCTGGTATTCAGAAGATTTCTGAGAGGAATTATATGACTACCTTATGTGCATGGAATATTGTATTCGTCATATTTTTCGTAAAAGTAATGTTGTGGCTGACTTTCTTGTTAAGCGGGGTGCTAGGGATTTAAATAGGGATTGGGTTGATGATAGTGATATTATGCCTAGTCAGTTAAAAAGGCTTATTCGTACGGATAGGATCAAGCTTCCTTATCTTCACATCTCGTAGGTTTGCCAGTTTGGTTTCTTTGGTTTTTATTCTCTAGATATTATTATTTGCATGTGTGCTCTTTCTTGCAAGTGTTGGTTTGTTTTCTAGGGTTGGTCTTGTCTTGGTATTGTATTTTGAACAATAGTGAACATTATTTTATTTTGGTTGGTTGATTAGGTTTTTGATACCTGAATTTGTTTTTATGCTTATTTGTATCACCTAGGTGTTTGATTGTAATCACGGTTTTCTTCCGCCACAAGTGAAGGTTATCAATAAAATTGAAATACCGTCTTCTACTAAAAAAAAGGTTATGTTTAGGAAGAAAATAATATGAGATGAAAAATATTACCAAACATTCCCTAAATATAAAGCCATACTAAAGCACGGATTTAGACTCACTAACCAACACAAAAACATAATCTAAACTTTGGCGTTAATACCAATCACATTTTCGATTTGGCAAAGAGCTAATATACATGAAGAAAGGCAAGAAAAAACAAATTTTTACCAACTTAAGCTAATAAGAATAAAGATGCAAAAGCGATCTAAATCTAGCATATGATAAATTGATGGGATTTTGTATGCGACAACATTATCTGCAACAGATAAGGGGCAAGGGCACACAATCATTATTAAAAATAAAAAACAAAGAGTACTACTACACGTAGTCATAGGGTGTGAATTTTGAAATACATTCTCTTTAAAAATAAATATAATTTATTATTAAAAAAAAATCATATTAACCTCTAATTTATTAACTTTTTTTTTTAAATTAGTGCGTGGACCTTGCATACTTAAGGTGCAAATATCACTTTTTAAAACCAAATAGCTGGTTAGATTGATGGAGTTGGTCTTTCATATATTGATATCTCTCGTGAGTGAGTTAGTAACAAATCAATTGTGATGAAAAGAAGGTTTCTACAAAATTTCTTAATATTTTTATGTAAGAAAAATTCTTTTCATCAGTTATTATTTATTATTTCATATCTCACATTTTATAAAAAAATCTTCTTACCCTATAAAAAAAAATTATAAATATAAAATATGAGAGTAAATAATGATTGATACATAACGTTTATGTTTATGTAATTAGTGATTGATGACATATTATTAATATAATAAATAAGATGAGTGATGTTACTTACCATTTTTTAATAACCATGTTCTTATTATTTCATGATCTATTTTATGATGTGACGTTAATAATTAATTACTCTCACGTAAAAAATATTTAAAAAATAATAAATATAATTCTTCACTATAAATACTTATTTCATTTATCTTTTATTTTAACAGATGGCATATCTGTTTGTTTAATTATAAAATTTGTAATATCTCTACTTAAAAAAAATAAAAAAGAGAGAGAGGGGGAGACTAAACAACGATGGAAGGTGACGTGAGGGTGTACGTGGCACGAACGTGTAGTCCAAACCCCTGCCATACCCAGTTAGGAAGTGGGGCTGCGGAAAAGACCGAAAGCCGAAGTCGACCGATACGTGTGGGTAGAGGAAGTTGCTGTCGTTCGTTCAGATTCGGCCAGCTGAGGCTGACCGTCAGAGAACGTGTGGGGCCCATAGCCGGTAACAGGTAAGAGTTAGGGCAGAGGAGTTGGAAACGCCTCAGCAACTTTTGGTATTTTGGGAAAAAGTCCTACTTTCGTGAGGAAACAGATGGGATTTTTGAAAATCTTTTTATGTTGGTGATGAAATACCAATATTCTCCTCGTCTGCTTGTCAAAGGATATTGATAAGTTAGGAAATTGCAATTACAACACTCAACTCGAAATACATAACATTTCCCGATAAAGAGGCATATTTTTTTTTTTTAAAAGTCACAAATAATTACAAGATATGATACAACTATAAAAAATATTTTAAAAAATTAAATCCACAAATTGATATAACTTTACATGATACGTTACATCTATTTTATAATAAAAATAACTTTATAATCTAATATACCATATTAAAACATGTCAGTTTATAAATTTAGTTTTATGAAATCTTTTTATGATCAAAGTATAGCTCATAATTTAAATATCTCATATATTTCATTGTGTGTTGCTTTAAAGTAAGGTAAGATTTGGTTAGTGAGATGAGATGATTTTAAATGAAAGTTGAAAATTGAATAAAATATTATTATATTATTTTTTTATTTGAAAAAATTAAATTATTTATTATATTTTATATAAAAATTATAATGATAAAATGAGATGAATTGAGATGATTTTAATACCAAACTCAGCAAATATTTTAGAAGTTTAATCTACAATTTATGATACATAAATCCCTCAGATCGAGAAATTTAATAGTTGATTTGGAATCGAAAAATGTTTAGAGCCAGTAAAAGATACCATTAGCCTTCAAGACAGAAAGATCTTCGGGTTTTCAAATATGACTTTTTAGTCCTTTAATATACTAGGACAGCTTACAAGATGGTTGTACCACCTACGAACAAGTAGTGGGAGATTTTTGCCCTTATTCATTGTGACTAGGTCGTGGAGATTTGGAGAGATTTGGATAGTGTATTGAATTGTGTTGTGAGATGAGATGATAAATATTATTATAATATTATTTTTATTTAAAAATTTAAAATTTTTGAATTATTTATTATATTTTATTAAAAATTTTAAAAATTTTATAATAATTAGATAAAATAAAATAAGATGACAATATTTTATTATCCAGATCACCCTTAAAAGGTGGTGCAACCGTCTGTGAGTTCCACTTGAATGAACACATCACCTTGATGGATAGAGAGAATCGAGAATCCTCACCTCACGAACATATTTTTCCCGGCAACAACTCTTCATGCCATGAGAGTGTTAGGATACCCATTTGTAGTCCCTCCCCACTCTCATTTTTTAAATTCTTTGTTCTTATATTCTCTCTCTCTATAATGTTCATTTCTATTTTTCTAAAGTTTTTTATTTTTAGGGTTTTTTACCTGTATTTCCATTTTTAATTTTTTTTCTCTTTATTTTTATTTTGTTGGCTTGTTTTCTTTTCATGTTTTTGGAATTATATTATTGTGTTTTTTCAGCTTTGATTTCTTTTTAAAAATGACATTTGCTTTTTCAATCACAATAACTCTATTTTTATTTTATTCTTCTTTAAACATGTGACATCCATATACAACACTAAGTTATGTGTTGACAATATGCCTTTCCATTAGTAGTTTTAACGGATTTAAGGTGGAAGAACCATCTTTTACCCTCATTATCTAAAGACTATAAAAAGTTGAAATTTCATGGTGTTGGACAGGTACAATTAGGGCTGAAAACTAACATGGTCGGTGCGGTTTCGGTGCAAAATCAACTCTGCACTGACGAGTTTTGGAAAGGCTTAAAATCGGTCGAACTAGCCGATTGAGGAGAGAAAACCAGTAGCCTCAATCTCGACGTGAATCAATGTGGTTCATCGCCGTCTCTATGAAGAAGGAGGGTAGCGACAGACTGTGCTATCGGTGGGAATAAGCGAACCTGCAAAAGAGAAAACTAAAGAGAAGAAGAAGACGGGGAAGAAGAAGAATGGGTGGTTATTAATCCCAAGATGAAATGACGCATTTTGGATAAAAGCCAAACGATGTCGTTTCATCTTCTCTTTTATTTATTTATTTTTATAAAACTCATAACTAAAACAATGTCATTTCATTTACTTAAGTGAAACAACGTCATTTTACATAAGTATAATGTATATATATATATAATCGACCGGTTTAGTGATTTGGATTTGGTTTAGACCGAAACCAAACTGGATGGCTTTGGTTTTCTTATTTTTATATCGTTGACCAACCGGTTCTTTGTCGGTTTCGACCAGTTTTGGATTTCGACGGCTAGTCCACGTCAGCAATGGTTGATCTTGTCAATTTCTGTACAACCCTAGGTACAATGGAGTTATTCCATATCATCTTTATCCGTGAACCTTGAGACGAGTTGTAAAAGTTACAATAAATTGAACATGGTAATTTCTAAATCTTAGAAAAATTACAAGAACTTGAGCATTACAATGGTCTATTGTGTTGATAAAGGGAATTAGTTTTTTTTATTATCAAGAGTTTTGACCTATAATAATCTTTCAAATAAGGGAGGAGAAAGTATTTTTCATCAATTCATTTGTTATTTCATGATTTATAAAATATAGAGATTTAGATGAATATATCAAAAAAAAAAAAAATGCACGACTATATAGGAACATTTAAGTTTTCTTTATTTAAATAATTAACATGTAAATTCATTTCAAATATATCAAATATATGCTATAAAGAGTTATAAAAAAAATAAATTTATCAATTAACGTGATTTAATACAGTATATTAAATTATAAAATTATTTTTATTATAAAATAAATATAACGAATATTATGTGTAGATTTAATTTTATAAATTTTCTTCGCAGCACTTTCTCTGATTACTAGCGAGAAAAAAAAAGTGAAAGATTGAGAGAAAGGGTAGATACGTCATCTACAAAATAAGGACGAAAGGGAAAAAAAAAATAAAAGAAAAAAAGAACCGGAATCCAGCCCAAACACACTCACCTTTAAGAAGGGTTTGTTTTCCCCCTCCATCGCCTCCCCGTCTCTTCTCTTCTTGGCTCTCTCGCGCCGAAGAGAGAGAACCCAAGCAGCTCTCTATCTTTCACAATACATATAATAAGCTTCTCTTTCCTTCTCTATCTCTATCTCCATTTGATATATATATTCCTTCTGATTCAGCGTATCGCGCAGCTGAATCTCCTTCGCTTTCTTCTTCAAGGTCTGAATCGGGCGGCTGAGACTGTCTTCATATTTTATCTGAGCGAAAGATCCGAGGTATGCAGCAGGCTGATCCGACGGTGCTGAGCTTGAGACCTGGTGGCGGTCGCGGCGGCAGACTCCTTGGTCCTTCTTCTTCCTCTTCCAATTCTGCCCCTGCTTTCGGTTCCTTTTCCTCCGATCTCTCTATCCTCCGTCCTCATGGCGGCGCTCCTCCTCCTTTCTCCCTGAAGGTCTACATCCAATCTCAGCTCCTGTTTTTCTTTGGATCTGCTTTTCTCATAGTACTGGGTTTTGATTTTACATGAGTTGTTACTGTTTCTTATTGGATTTTGATGTTTCTGGATATGATATGCCCTTCATTTACTTTGGTCGCGAAATTTGTATTGTGAAATAAAATGTTTTTGCTGTTTGAATTCAGTTCTGTGCTGGGATGGATAGGCGTGCGTCAAAAATTTGGATCTTTCCGTGGGTGTACGAAGAATTATATACGTTTTATCTGGATCTTATGCAAATTTTCAAGGGTCACATGGATATGATTAATTTTGAAAAAAAAAAAACTTTGGGGTCAGTGTTGTTAACCTTTTTTTTTGGTAGAGTCCGTCTTTGTTTATGTGACTGTGTGAATAAACGCCGCTGCTTTTGGTACTGTTTGGTTGGCATTTATAAGCCCCTTTTTGCTTTTACGAGTCTAAAATGTATAAAGCTTTGCTTTCAAAAGTGAGAAGGGCACTTAAAAAACGCAAGGCCAAGTATCACTTTTAGTATCTTATCTTCTTATTCTTCTTGTTTTTTTCAGTCGATATTAATTAGTTAATGGGAGAATGTAGTTTAAGCATCAAAATGGGTTTTAGGATTAGGAAGAGGCCTAAACTAAACCGGACATGCTTTTTGCATCTCTCGCAGTTTTTGATGTTGAGGCCTTCATTAAAGGGGTTAATGCAGTGTAATAGTTACGCATAAATGTCCTAATTCTTGGTGGGCCACGCAGTATGTGTTCCTGCTGTAAATATGGACGTACAGCAAGATGTAGGCTTTAGGTGGGCATGCTGTGAATTCCATGTTGCCCACAAAGGACCTACAAACACAGGAACTCCATTACAGAGGATTTTGATGTAATAAGGCAAGTTTATTTTAGGATAAGAGAATCGGGTGCACTTTTGTATGCACTCTGTTCTCATATAATTAGTCATTATCTTTATGGTTGTTGGTTCTCTCTTTTGTAAGTGGTTGAGCAAACTAACCAGAATTTGATTGTATTTTGATCGTTCTTGCCTTGGGATAAGGCTCAGCAATCTGTTGATTTTTTGAGTGTCACTTATTAAAAAAAATTGAGCATATACTTGGTAATGAGGCAAGATGAATGGGATGCTTGTAGCAGTGATGTCTATGCATAAATTTAGTGTTTCAATGTATACCATGCAATTTATTCCTTTCTTTAACCTTGCACTACTTTACAGGTAATTTATATTCTATGCTGACTTGTGGACGATTGTAAGGTTGAAGCTTTTTGACTCTTTAGTTGTTTTGTTGTTGTAGACTGGAGACTTGCGGTTTGAGGGTCATGAGCGTGTGCGGTACACCCGTGACCAGCTGTTACAGCATAGGGAGGTAATAAATTAATTCCATTCTTTTGATGCTCAAAATGTGTTATTTTGTTGGGTACCACTCATTTATCAGAGGAGAAAATAGTGTTACCCCTCATGTCCTGAAACATTATTGAGTCCATTTGTCTTTCAAATAAATTTTACAAAACTGCCCTCTTTAGTATAGATCCAAATAAAGTAAACCTAAAAGGTGTATTGATTTTAGGTTCAGTTTTTGTATACTTCCTGCGTACTTGGCTTTGCCTTGTTACTTGTCTCAATAAAATTTTATTCATAAAAAAAAGGTCTATTGATTTTTGAACTAACGAGTAAGTTAGGAGAGTTATTAAAAATGTGTCCATTTACTTATTTAAAGTGCACTGTCTTATAACATCTCAAAATAGATTAGAGGAGCAACAGTATGGAAGGAGGGCGTGGTAGATTTTTTTCCCCTTCACTGCCTTTTCTTTTGGTTGCTATGAATGAATGGATCAATTCCTCCAAACTCCCATGCTACCAATGGGATGTTCCCATGTCATTCTAGCTGTTTCCACCCCCCCCTTCCCTTTCTATGCTTGTTTTCTATCCTCTTGTATTCCACGTGTCATAATTATTCTTAATGTGTTCTTTCTTTCTTTCTTTTTTTTCCTTTTTGGCATTTGCTGTCATACTTATAGGTCATATGGGAGAAAGCTGGATCTTCAAGTTTTTGTTTGACCTGTTGGATTGTCTAATTTTGCTATCATGTTTGAGCAGTGTTCTGCATATACTTGTTTTTCTCTGCAGGCTGTTGAAGTCCCTGACGATGTTCTAAAGATCAAACGAGAAATTGAAGCTGAATTTTTTGGTGAAGAACAAAATTGGGGTCGTGGAGAAACCAATGTGAGTTCCAGTCCAACTTCCAATTCTCATCGTCATCCCTCTCCCTTCTTTTAAAGGGATGGTTAGCACTGTTAAAAGCACCAGGCTCACTTAAAAATTCTCATGTTGCCTATGCACAAAGTTCAAGTGCGCACTTTTCTGCTTTAAGCACGCATAGGCTTTCTTTTGACAGCCTGGGTTGTAGTTGATAAATCTGAAGCCAGGCAGGAAAACTGATTATATTAATTTTCTATTTAGCTTTGAAGTTTTATCGTGTTCATTTTTTTTAGAGTTATAATATTTTTTGGATAGTCATATCATGCATAACTTTATTAGTTCCTCCTCCAGCCCCAACAAAATCCTCAGAATCGTTATTCTGAGCCAGATAATCGTGACTGGCGTGGCCGATCTGCGCAGTTTCCTATCTCCGGAGAGAGCAGGGAAGTTGGTGGTCGATTTGACTCTAGACAGCCAGAAGACAATCAACTTAATCGCCAAGACCAACTCAACTTCCAATTTCAAAGGGCCCAGATCTCTTCCCAAGGAGTAAGCGATATAAAAAGAAATATGGTGGCTTTTTATGTTCTGTCCTTTTAAACTGTTGCACTGATTAAAGTTGATCTCTTCGTGTGTATTGCATTTAAACCTGTAATGATTTTATTATATTTGAAAGAAATTCTTAGCATGTATTATAGTGTCATTATTCATCCAATATCTTGTTACGGATGTACATTTTGTTTAGTTAACTGGACAATAAACTACTATTTTTTATTTGTTGCATACAGCCATAAATTATTGCAGATACGAAAGAAATGATGTTTTGCTATATATAGAACATCTCTGAGAAGGTGTTGGTCATGTGATTTCAATTTAGTTATTATTGTGAACATGTTTTTCATTTTTAGTAAAAAACTAAATAGTGTTAAAAGGAAACATGTCAATCGTTCATTGGGCATGTGCCCAAGAGTTTTGGGGAATTCATTCTGTTCTGCTCGATGAAGTAACTTCAAGTTGTGCGTTTCTTTCCACTTCCATTGTTTCAAACAAAGTTTTACCATAACATTTCTCTAATGTTGGCCACCCGCAATTGTTTGCACTAACTCCTTTCTGTGACAGTGTTGCATCCTTGGCAAGGAGTGTTTTTACCTTTTATTTATTATTTTTAAACTCTCAATAGGTGTTGAGGGCATGCTTTGGTTGTATATATTAATCATCATAATATGTTTGGTGATATTTTGATATTGAATTCTGGACTTGTTAAACTTACCCTATAACTTATTCATGTGGTCTGCACCTAATAATCTAATCTTTCATGCCTTTTTGTTTGTGCTCATTTAAAATTCTGCATTTTTGTAAGTTTGGCGCTCTCATGGCTTTACTTGCACTGTTTTTAGTTTTATTGGTGTTCTTAATTATCAGGGAGGACCTGCTCCTGCACTAGTCAAGGCCGAGGTGCCATGGTCAGTCAGAAGGGGAAGCCTCTCTGAGATGGAACGCGTCCTGAAGACTGTGAAGGGGTAATATATGATGAAGATTTGTTGTTGTAATATTTACATGATCTATGTGTTCTGTATTATTTACTGGCTAGCTGTATTAAATACTTCCATTTATTGGCATTTATGATTCCTGCAATATTTTCCGACTTGCCTTCTGGTATTCTTTCAAATATTGGAATTTCAGGATATGCTACTGGGAAATGCTTTAGGGTCTTGCCTATTGAGAAGAAATCTTTTCTAGCTAGGTAGCATAAAACGGTCACATGCTAGTTTTGCGTAGACGTGTGTGAGCCTTTTATTGTCTCAATCTGAATTGGTTTCAACTTTGCTCTCATGAGTATTATGCATTTTTGGCTTAAAACATTGTAATGTGATCAAGCTATGCATTTAACATAATTCAACATATTTTCTTTCGTCAAATCATTAGACTTGTAGCTGCAACCTATGCCAAATTCTGATCCAAGTTTAATGAACATTTATAATAGTTTGTCACCAGAAACTAATGATTTTTTTTATAACCAATAAATCTTTATTGATAAGTGCAGACAGTGCAACTCAGGTACACGGAGAAAATAATGATAGAATTGAAAATCAGTTAATATGCATATAGCATCATCAATCTTGTCACGTCTGAAAAAGAAAATGTTTGTGCTTAATAGAAGGTGGGACATTATTCATTCCCCTGAAACCCGTCCCTTTTATGCTAGCTAACTGTTTCTACCATCACAGAGATCCCCACCCCTTTTTCTCCTTTGCATGGCCTTGGTTTAAAACTTCTGAAGGTTGAGGGTGATTAGTATCTGTTCTTATGCAGGATTTTGAACAAGCTTACACCTGAGAAGTTTGATCTGCTTAAGGGCCAGCTTATTGATTCTGGCATTACATCAGCCAATATCTTGAAGGTCACTCTTTCAAATTTAATAAACCTTAACTGTTCTTGTACCGTGTTTCAAATTCCACTCACATTGGACTTTCTCACAGGAGGTTATTTCACTAATATTTGATAAGGCTGTGCTGGAACCCACATTTTGTCCCATGTATGCTCTTCTATGTTTTGATCTTAGTGAAAAGCTCCCACCTTTCCCATCTGATGAACCTGGTGGCAAAGAAATTACTTTCAAGCGAGTCCTCTTGAATATCTGCCAGGAGGCTTTTGAAGGTGCTGACAAACTGAGGGAAGAAGTGAGGCAGATGGCACCCGAGCAAGAGATGGAGCGGAGGGATAAAGAAAGATCAGTCAAGCTTCGGATTCTTGGAAATATCCGTCTAATTGGAGAGCTTCTGAAGCAGAAGATGGTACCTGAAAAGATTGTCCATCACATTGTTCAGGTTCTCGTGTCTCTCTTTATTGCTTGACCTCTAAATTGTTTAAATGTACTTTCAACTTTTGATGCTTTGAAATGTCTTTACTGTTATTAATATTGCTTTTGGTTGCTTACATATGTGAAACAGGAGCTTCTAGGACCTCCTGATAGCAAGTCTTGTCCTGCTGAGGAAAATGTTGAAGCCATATGTCAGTTCTTTAACACAATTGGTAAACAGCTTGATGAGGGCCCAAAATCACGGCGAATTAATGATATGTACTTCAGCCGACTGAAGGATTTGAGCTCAAACGCACAACTGGTCCCACGAGTGAGGTTCATGCTTCGTGATGTTCTTGATTTGAGATCAAATAATTGGGTCCCCAGGCGTGAAGAGGTTGACAAATCCTAACGTTATCATCATTTTATGTGAAGTCAACTGATATGAATATGAATTTAAATTTGTTATCAGCTTGCAATTCCTAATCATTTCTTTACTGCCTTGCTCTTTTTGCAGGTAAAAGCCAAAACCATCACTGAAATACATTCAGAAGCAGAGAAAAATCTTGGATTGCGTCCTGGTGCTACTGCAAGTATGCGGAATAGCCGCAGTGTCATTTCTGGTGCTCAAGGGAATACCGGCCCTGGGGGCTTCCCTATTGCCCGACCTGGTGCTGGGGGTTTGATGCCTGGAATGCCAGGAACCAGGAAGATGCCTGGGATGCCTGGATTTGATAATGACAATTGGGAGGTACCTCGAAACAGGTCAATGCCGAGGGGTGCTGGGTCAGTTGTGCAGCCTGTTGGTCGTGGCCAGTCACCACTAGTTGGCAAGCCAGCATCACTGAACACAAGGCTCTTACCTCAGGGTAGTGGTGGCTTTATAAGTGGGAAGACTAGTGCCCTATTGCAGGGCAGTGGACCCCCTCCTGCTCGCCTTCCTAATTTTGGTTTGGGTGCAGAGCCTGAACCACAGGTCTCTGTACCTGCTAAACCAGTTCTTGCTGCATCTGCACTTCCACTCGCTGAGAAGCCACAGGCTCCAGCTTCAAGGTTGAATTCAGATGATCTTCGAAGAAAAACGATCTCTCTTCTGGAGGAATATTTCAGTGTGCGGCTTTTGGATGAAGCGTTGCAGTGCGTGGAAGAACTAAAGTCTCCAGCATACCACCCCGAGTTTGTCAAGGAAGCAATCTCCCTTGGACTAGAGAAAAGTCCTCCATGTGTTGAACCAGTTGCGAAGCTTCTGGAGTACCTACTTGCCAGGAAGGTTCTCACAGCTAGAGATATAGGCACCGGATGCTTGCACTATGGCTTGATGTTGGATGATGTTGGAATTGACTTACCTAAAGCGCCAAATAATTTTGGTGAAATTATTGGGAAACTTGTTTTGGCTGGGGGATTGGATTTTATGGTGGTGAAGGAGGTCCTTAAGAAGGTGGAAGATGACCGGTTCCAGAAAGCAATATTTGAGGCAGCAGTTCTAATTGTTAAATCCTCTCCATCTGGACAAGATGTGCTGGTTTCACAAGTATCCGATATCGAGGCCTGCCGGAGTCTACTCCAGTAAGCCTACTATTTCTCTGGATGAGTGCATCAGATTTCATAAGCAGATGTACTTCCGGAGCTCACTTTCACTTCAGGATGCCCTTTCCCGTTGTCCTCTCCTCTGAGGAAAGCAATTTGCACTACCAAGTATGTTGTGATAAGGGGGAGCTGCAAAAAAGCTGGTGATTTTTATGAGGCTGTACATTTTCCAGAGGTCATACCGGTGTGTTATTGAGGAAAGAAATCAAAACATAAATGCCATGGATTTTGTTCTCTGAGTTTTGGCTAATCATATGCCAACATAGCTCGAGAAGAGTGGCCCTTATTAAGGGATCCAGTTGTTTTTGTATTCGATTAGTTTTTCATTCATTTTTTTATTGTCTTGACTGAGTAACCTTAGTTTATTTTTGAACTGGCTCGCCCATAAATGCCTGTGCTGTTCTCTTTTTTTGCCTTCCACTTCAGAGGAGACCAATCTTTTCTTGAGGTGCATATTATTTGCTTACATTTTCAGCTGCTTTTTGGGTTTTCATGTGCATATTATATTTTACTTGTGAACCTATTATCTAATGTCATATTATTGGATGATGAGATGATGATAAAAATTGAGATAATAAGTAGCATTACTCGGAGAATTGAATGATAGAATTACCAAAATGTATAATAAGTTAAAGAACAAACCCTAATCTGAAATCTTAGTGGGAAAATATGTACTTGCAATTTCTGTTGTCAAAATGTCAAACGTATCACTTACGTGGAAGCGTACATCATGTAGCATGAAAAAGTATTTGTAATTTTTTTTTTTAGTTGTTGTGGGTCTTACAATAAGTAGTGCGTTATATGTAAATTAGCTACCCTAGGCCCTCTCGGCTATGATTGCCTAGGGGCCAAACTAAAGGTCACACTTAGTTTAATAAAGGCTAATATTAGATGTAGTTTTATGTTGTGTAAATTTTATGTATTTTTTTTAAAAAAATATTAAGGTTTATTATTAAAAAAATATTTTTTTATGTAAATTTTATATTTTTTTATTTTTTAAAAAGAGTACATAATTTATACACACCAAGACTTTAAATATCATTTTTTAAAAATTTTTACTCTATTTATAAAATCTAAATGTGCGAGAGAAAACAATTAGCCTCCGATAAATATTATAAGAATAATGTAAAGTACAAATTTTAAATAGATAAATTTTATATAAGTCCTATATAAAAAAGTTCGTTCCACTAATAAAATAGATTCTTTTAGACTTTTTAAAGATAGTCTACTTCTATAAAAAGCCTTGCTCGAGACTTGTTTTCTTTATCATATTATAATAATAAAATTCAAATGATATAATTAAAATCAACTATTAATTTACGAGTAGAGAGTCTGTTTTGAGCTCTCGTTGGATTTGTCCCTTTTTTTTTTTTTGTACTAAGTGGTTAAGAAACTATTGTTTAATAATATTGTAAAATTTTTAATTTTTTTTAAAATATTTAAAAATATTAAAAAAATAATGTGAAAAAAAAATAATAGACAGTAACACCCAAAATATTCATATTTATTTCTATTTCCAAACCCCACGTTAGACGAGCTCAGCACCTCCCGCGCTTTTTTGCTATCAGAGAAATGTCTGCGGGCGAACACACGACTGTAGCTGCAAACACGAACACAAATCCAGACGACCAGTCGCTGAAACTTGCCCTAGCAATCTCTCTTCTACGATCGAAGCTCATTCAAAACCGGCCTCCTCCTACCGATCGGAATGAGTCTGATGCTTTGCGATGGAAGCGAAAGGTCCCCCCAGCTCATAAACTCCTCACCTCTCAGTTTGGTATCGAGAGAGTCGAGTTTCAATCTTTTATGGTTCTATTTTTCTTTTTCTTAGCCTGAATTGTGTTTTCTTTTTCTCTATGGACTTTTAGGCCAAGGAGCGAAAGCAAGAGCTTCTGCGACTCAGAGAAGATCTCAAGGAAGCCGAAGGTTCTCAAATTGTCTCTCCCTGAGAGTTTTATTTTTTCCCCTTTTTAATGTTCTTTTCTTTCAGATGCTTCACAGTGCGATTTGTTTCCGAAAAGTGCCTCTTGCAAGTGCTATTTCTTTGATAATTTGGGGAAATTAAGCCCTCAGGGACTTGAAGACGGCTCTGATCGTAGATTCAACGACGTTCTTCGTCGGCGATTTCTCAGACATGGTTTTTTCATTGTCGCCATCACCATCACCATCACCATCATAATTGAATATTTTATCCGTGTCCGATTAAATGCCCGAATTTGTTTGTGCAGTGCGCTTCAAGGAAAGGAGGAGAGGAGCAGGTGCGTCAATCCAGCGACGGCAATTTTCAGGTTGATTTCATTACCAAATTGTTTTTCTCAATTCAAATTGTTTCCACGTGCGTATGAATCGATGCTTTACGTTGTGGTTCTCATCCTCTCAAAGTGTGATTGGAGTTTTTGTGCTTGATTTTAATCTCATTGGTTAGAATGTGAGTTGAGGATAAGGATGAAGCTAGTGGCCTTCACAACGAGATCCAGAAGAGACTTTTGCATCCTTGGTTATTTTTGTTGAATTATGGTTATTTTTTAACCAACGAAGTAATTTCAAAGCAAATTGGGCTACCTTTCATGTGGCAGTCTTGAATACTGAAGATGAAGAAACCGAGCAACTCAGGGCCTCGGTTGACTTTCTGGTGGAGCTTTGCGACACTGTTTCTCCTGTCAGGCTGCTGAACTCACTGTCTGTTTGTGCATTATTTTCTTCTCTCACAAGCAATTTGTGAATAAATTACTGATTCTTTTGTTTTGATCTTATCTTTAATTTTTCTGTTATTAATCAAACTTTGCAGGTGGGAGAGGCTAATTTTGTGAACTGGGCACACCAAGCTGTAGACTTTATTTTAGGTGCTGTTATTCTTTTATTAATGCATTGTATTTAAGCTTGTGTTAATTTGGTAGAATTGAGTTATGCAGTCTACTCAACGGAAATGTCTTTACTATGATGGCTCCCGTGATGAAAAGATTACTATAGGAGAGGAGAAATTAAAGTCGAATGATGGAAGTTGATACATTGTTACTTCTGGCTCTCTTTAACATCTTTTTCAAGTCTCTTAATTCCATGCACGAATAGCTAGCACGGAAAGAAGTGGCTGGAAAAATGGATCACAATTTGCCATAAAGAGTAGTGATGTGATTTCATTCCTTTTAAAAGAACATTTGCCCTAAGCTGGATGTGAAAAAAAAGCTTGAATACTCGAGAGTTTTTTGTTGGGAGAGTTGAGTATTACGTATGACCTACTTAAATGAGAAACAACCACCATCATCCTATGAATAGCAAATGTGCAATAGTGTACAGTTAGTATGACTCGTTCATTTTCCACCTGAGTGGGGAAGTAAAGCCAGCTATGGCTATTGTAAGGACTATGGACACCACCTATCTCCACATTGGTATGATATTGTCCACTTTGGGACTAAACCCTCATGGATTTGCTCTTGGGATTTACCCCCAAAAGGCCTCATTTATAGCCTCTGTCATGGCTATATATTCAGCCTCAATTGTAGACAAAGCTACAACTGATTGCAAATTAGACTTCCAACTCACAGCACCACCAAAGGCAGTGAATACATAACCAGTCAGTGACTTCCTTGTGTCCAAGTTTCCAGCAAAATCAGAATCTACAAACTCACAAATTTCTTGACCATTTGACACATTTCCACCAAAACTTAGCCCTAAACCTGAGGAGCCTTTTAAGTACTGAAACACCCACTTCAGTGCTTGCCAGTGGGGTTTCCCAGGAACCTACTAACTAGACTAACAGCATAGGTAAGGTCTGGTCTTGTACAGACCATTGCATACATGATACTACCTACCATACTTGCATATGGTATTTTTATCATAAATTCCCTTTCATCATCAGTTTTAGGGGACTGATTTACAGAAAGTTTAAAGTGCTGTCCAATGGGGGTACTTACAGATTTTGCTAATTCCATACTAAATCTTTTAAGTATCCTCTGTAGGTATGTTTTTTGTGATAAATAGAGTAATTTCTTTTTCCTATCTTTAATTATCTCCATACCTAAGATTTTCTTAGCAGGTCCAAGATCTTTCATTTCAAAAACAGATTTTAGAATTTCTTTTACATGCTCAATGTGACATTTATCTTTACAAGCAATGAGCATATCATCCACATATAAAAGAAGGTAAACAGTGACATCATCAGAAACTTTAAAGTATACACAGCTATCATAATTGCATCTTTTAAAACCATTTTCAACCATATGTGTGTCAAATCTTTTATACCACTGTCTTGGGGATTGTTTTAACCCATATAAAGATTTTTTCAACAAACACACATAGTTCTTATTGGATTCATTTAAAAAACCTTCAGGAGGTTGCATGTACAGTGTTTCTTCTAATTCATCATGTAAAAATGTAGTTTTAACATCCAATTGTTTTAAAAACAAATCATGATAAGCTGTTTAGGCTAACAATAATCTGATAGAATTGTGTTTTACTACAGGGGAGAAGATTTCATTGAAATCTATACCTTCTCTTTGTGTAAAACCCTTTGCCACTAACCTAGCCTTGTACCTAGGTTTTTCTACCCCAGTTATACCCTCCTTTTTCTTGAATATCCATTTAGACCCTATGATTTTAACCTTGTCAAGTTTTAACACCATTTCCCAAGTCTTATTCTTGTGAAGAGACTCCATTTCTTCTTGCATTGCAAGAAGCCAATTACTAGATTCTTTTCCACACATTGCTTCTTTATAAGACCTTGGTTCAGGGTCTTCAATGTCTTGTGCTACAGAGAGGGCATAGTCTGTAATATCAGCCTGTGCAAATCTCAATGGAGGTCTTATAACCCTTCTTGACCTATCCCTTACAAGGTTATATGAGTCAATGCTTTTCCCTTGGTCACTTTCTAGAGTAGACTTAGAATTATCTCCAGACTGTGTGGTTGCTTCTTGAGGCAGTGAGTCCAAAGACTCCACCTCAATCTGGACTTTATCTAGGGCAGTGATAGGTTGTGTCTCAACTGTATCCAGTTGAGATCTGGCCATTTGTGACTCATTAAAGGTCACATCCCTACTTATTATACACTTTTGTTTTCCAGGTTCCTCTATCCAAAGTTTATAGCCTTTAACTCCTTCAGGATACCCAACAAAAATACATTTTATTGCCCTAGGTTCCAACTTGTCAGTTTTACTATGTGCATAAGCAACGCAACCAAATACCCTCAGATTACTATAGTCTGAGGGTTTACCAGTCCATAATTCTTGGGGAGTTTTACAATTAATGGCAGTGGATGGACTCCTATTTATCAAATACACAGCAGTACTAACTGCCTCTGCCCAAAAGGATTTTGGTAATTTAGCATTAGACAACATACACCTAACCCTCTCAAGAATTGTTCTATTCATTCTTTCAGCTAGGCCATTTTGTTGGGGAGTTTCCCTCACTGTCCTATGCCTTGCAATTCCCTCCTTTTGGCAATAGTTATTAAACTCATTTGATAAGTACTCAAGTCCATTATCTGTCCTAAGTTTTTTAACCTTCCTCCCAACTTGATTTTCAACCAAGGTTTTCCATTCCTTAAACTTGTTAAAAGTGTCACTTTTCTGTTTAAGGATATAAACCCAAACCTTCCTAGAATAGTCATCAATAATGGATAGGAAATAATTCCCCCCACCATGAGCACTAACCCTTGCTGGTCCCCACAAATCAGAATGGACATAGTCCAAACTTTGTTTAGTAAGTTGTGTACTGGTTTTGAAACTAACTCTAGTAGACTTGCCTAGTATACAGTCTTCACAAAAGGGAAGATCTCCTAGGTCTTTGTCACCAAGTAACCCCTGTTTTTGGAGTTTCTTTAAGCCTTTATGGCTGACATGCCCTAGTCTTTTGTGCCAGAGTATAGTATCATTGTCCAAAGGTTTCTAGACAACGGAAGCATGTCCTATAGCAGTCTGACCTACCAGGGTATAAAGACCATTCTTTATTTCCCCTTTCATTATTATTATTAAGGACCCTTTAGCAACCTTTAGGACTCCTGACTCAGATTTAAAAGTGCAACCAGATTTATCAAGCATCCCAAGAGAGATTAAATTCCTCTTAAGATCAGGTATGTATCTTACATCTTTTAGTATCCTTACCACACCATCATGTAGTTTTAATCTGATTGTACCAATTCCCAAAACTTTGCAAGATTTATTATTACCAAGTATAACATGTCCACCATCAAAATCAGAGAAAGTTTCAAACCAAGATTTACAAGGGCACATATGAAAAGAACAACCTGAATCTAAAATCCATTCATTACTAGATTCAGTCTCTGAGATACAAAGTACCTCAGCACTCTCATAGCCCTCAGAAGCAACAGCTGCATTTCCCTCATGTTTAGACTTATCTCCCTCTCTTGTTTTCTTTTCTGGACAATCTTTCTTGAAGTGTCCCTCTTTGTGACAGAGGAAACACTTCAATTGTTTTCCTTTTGATTTTGATCTACCCTTATTCTTCTTTCCTTTATAACCAGGTTTTTCAAATCTTCCCCTAGCCACTAACCCCTCTCCAGTTTGAGGTTTAGCTTCATAATTATTCTGAAGTTCCCTTGCATGCAATATAGATTGCACCTCATCTAATGACAAACTCTCTCTGCCATACATAATTGTTTCTTTAAGGTTAGCATATAAACTGTCAAGGGACATCAATAACAGTATAGCCTGATCCTCATCCTCTATTGTGATATCTATGTTAGCAAGATCTAGGATGATCTTGTTAAACTCATCCAAATGATCTTCCATAGACACCCCCGAGGTCATTTTAAAGGTGTACAGCTTTGTCTTCTTATGAAGACGATTGGCTAGGGACTTGGTCATGTAGAGAGTTTCTAACTTTGACCAAATCCCTGTAGCTGAAATTTCATTGGCTACCTCCCATAAGACTTTATCCCCTAAAGAAAGAATCATGGCACTATGTGCCTTTTGTAATATTTCGGGTTTAACCTTCTCAGTGGTGGAGGAACTAGATTGTTCCTCTGAGGACCCCTTAGACAGCTTCTTGTCTCCAAGAAGTGCATCTTGGAGACCATGCTGTACTAATAGAGCCCTCATTTTAATACGCCAGAGACCAAAATCATTTTTTCCTGTAAATTTCTCCACCTCAAACTTAGTAGAACCCATCTCGACCTAGGCTCTAGATACCACTTGTTGTAAATCTAATGTTTCAGCAAGAACATCAAATACAACAACACTTACCAAGATTGATTCAAGAAAACATAAACAAAAACACAACCAGATAGAAAATAAAAGAATAGAACGAAAATACCAAGAACACGAAGATTTAACGTGGTTCGATCCTTTTGGATCTACGTCCGCAGGGGGAACTGGCCAGAGATCATCTTATTCAAGCTTCAAATCGCAAGGATGTACAGGTTACAAGATTCAGGTCATCTGTATGACCTTAACTCTCTCAATCTCTCTTTGATTTACAAGTTTCTCTTTGAAACCCTAACTCTCTCTCAAAGCCTCTCTCTGTCTAATTTCCAGATTTCACTTCTTTCGTGTACAGTGGCCATCACAAGCCTTTTATATGGCTGGCTCATTTAGCTTTTAACCCTAGTGTAATCTGATGTAGACATGTGGCCATCTATTGGCCTTAGGATCAAGACACAAATCAGATTTGCATCATTAAAGCAAAAGGTGCACGTGGTCACTTCTTTGACCATTAGTTACAAACAAGAGAGAAAGTTACAACTTTATCCTTCTAAATAAAATTGTTGACACATATTAGTCATCAATCTCCACCTTGTCATCAATTTGACTTCAAGGTTCCCCATCCCTGGCCAGTTCCCACCTTTTATTCCCTGGTCAGCCCTCCTCCATTTTGATCAAGTCTAGACAGTGCTTGATCTTTGATTTTGGCAATGGTTTGGTCATCATGTCTGCTGGGTTTTCTTCAATTGGCACTTTCTCCACTTTAACTGTACCACCTGCAATCACATCTCTTACAAAATGAAGTCTAATATCAATGTGTTTTGATCTTTCATGAAAAACTTGATTTTTTGTGAGGTATATAGTACTTTGATTATCACAGTAAATTGTTATATTACCCTCAAACTGGGGCCCACCACCTTCGTTCGGCATTCCAAGGATTCATCCACCATGGCTAACTCTGGGACATGGCTTTGATACCACTTGTAAGGACTATGGACACCACCTATCTCCACATTGGTATGATATTGTCCACTTTGGGACTAAACCCTCATGGATTTGCTCTTGGGATTTACCCCCAAAAGGCCTCATACCAATGGAGATATTTGTCCCTCCTTATATACCCATGATCCTCCCCACTTCTAGCCAATGTGGGACTTTGGTCGTATACCCAACAGCTATGTTTATTGTTGTCTTTGCCCTTGCAATTAGGAGACTAGCTAAAGTTCAACTCCTAACGACATTGATGTGTGCTATTGTTTATTTAGTTGCTTCCATTTTTATAATGATGCAATATGGTTCTGCTTATTACTCTCTAACTTATCATTTTTATTCTGCTTCTTGAAGCTTCATTGAAGAATCTATTACCAAGGGGAAAAGACACGAAACTCATTGAAGGAATCGTCAACAGCTTAATTATGCGTCTTGTTAGGAGGATGTGTTCTTCATCAAAAGTATTAGGTAAATAGTTAATTTTTGATTGGTATTTAGCTTAATGTTTTGTTAACTTTAGGACTAAAATGATTAGCAATCGTTGTTACCTTGAAATTATTCGCCCTAAGTGAAACTCTATGACATAAGTATGGCATTGTTGCATATTTTCTTTTCTATTGCCATTCGGCTCTTCGTCTCTCTCTCTTTCTCTCTCTGTGTGTTTGTTTTTAGTAAATTTTGGTTTCGATCTTCTGTTACAGAGTCACTTCATACTGGCTTGGATGCCCAGTTCTATGTTCAGCATCTGATCCGTAAGCTTGGAAGTGAAGCCTACGTTGGACAACGTGCAATTCTTTCAGTTTCTCAAAGAATATCTGTGCTAGCTGAAAGTTTTCTTTTCTTAGATCCATTTGATGATTCTTTTCCCGGCATGCATGGCTGTATGTTCACCCTGTAAGTATTCAGCAAAAGAACTTATACCGTTACAATGATCACTCCGATCTTTCAATTTGTATACAATCCAAGTGGCTGGGTGTAAATTTTAGCACATCTTCTGCCGAAATAAGTTCAGTTTATGTTACACTTGTTTTCTTTTGGTGGGAGGATGTTGGATGCGATCACATAATTTAAGGATAGCTTTTCTAACTTGCTCATACGGATAACAGGATCCAGCTTATTGAGTTTCTGATATCAGACTACTTATTAATTTGGTCGAGTGCTGAAGGCTTTGACAAGAGTATGTATCGCAGATGCTGCTTTGAGCTTTCATTCATTAACTTGGTGCATCTATTCAGCCCTTTTAGCTTTCTTTCAATACTTTCCAAGCTTGACCTATAAGCCCCAATGAAATGGTACCCCCCGACTACAATGGCATAATACTACATGGGCATCTTGAAACTTAAGAAACCTTGTCCTAATTGATTCACTTTAGTAATTAAAATAATGCAATATCTACCGAACACAGACAACCACAAAATGATGGAATATGATGACAATGCAGTGCTGTTTGAAGAGTGGGTGGCATCTATTCTCCATGCACGGAAAGCACTAGGACTTCTGGAAAGCAGAAATGGGCTTTATGTGCTTTACATGGATCGAGTCACAGGTGAATTGGCTAAACAAGTGGGTCAGTCTTCATCACTCCAGAAGCTCAAACCGGAGATTCTTGATAACCTGTTCAACTGACTGCATTGTCGCATACAGCTTCTGAGAAATGTAAGCCATTCCTTTATTTCGTTTGTTCCCCCTTGTATATTGACTCTTAAGGCTATTATAATTTATTACTAGAAAAAATGCGAACTTTCTGGCTTGACTGAATTGTAAGAGTTGGATTTAGCTAACCTGTTTTTTTTTTTTTGGCTAACCTGGTTCAATGAAAGAAAATGCCAAGATTCAAAACCAAAAACCAAGGGAGGCCTCTCTCGCGCCTTTGTCTTGTATTCTATTGATCATAGAGAAACATATCTACTTGTATTAGTTCCACATTATCTTTTTCATAATACAATTGGACAGTCTAATCTTGGCTTCTTTTTCTCTTTTTTGATAAATACACGTTATTTTTCATAACATTTTACACAATAATATTTAAAAAAAAAAGATATTTTTATAAATTATCTTATAAAATAATATTATTTTATCAAAATATCTTTATTTTATAATATATATATTATGAAATGAATTGTGTATCATTATTCATCCGTCTTAGCCACCTCTCTTTTGTTTAATCCTACCAACCCCACTTATATCATTCATTGTCAAGCTCTGCTTCAACCACCCAATAACCCAATACCTTTATCCTTCTACCAAGTTTTCAAGCTTTTCATTGAGCATTAGGCGTCTGTTCACCACCAGAAGCTTACTGCTTGGCTACCAAACATGAGATGGATATTCTCTTTCTCACTAATTGCCTTCCTCTTGTTGTGTCGATCTCTTCCAAGTTCAGCTCATGAAAAAAGCGTCTCGAATCCCCTCAGAAGAGCTTTTGGCAAGCATCTGCAACGGGAGACACAATTGGCAGATGCCTCATTTGACAACCGGAAGCTTGGAGTTCACATTAAAAGGAGGGGGAGATTTGGAACACGTGCTGGCAGAAGATCTTCAGCAGTTCGAAACCAGAGATCTTCCTTCCATGTTGGCTCTGTTCTCTGCATCTCCCTCTTCCTCAGTTTCTTCATCATGTCATAGCAGTGAGAAGTTGAGAACTTGTTTTGATTCTTCTTCAGACATCTTTAAACTCTTCTCTCAAATACAATGGATTTTCGCTTAATTTGATTGCAGCAAAGTGCTCCTTGTTTGAGGTCCTTTTTGTGTTAAGGTTATGAGGTTTGTTCTTTTTCATTATGCGTAAAAATTGCAGGCTTGAATACAGAGAATAAATATTAAGTGTGACAGCAGATTGTATTTCACCGTGTAGTTCAGATAATGAAGTTGGCAGTACCCGTATAGATCCAAGAAAAATTCTTTTTATCAGTTACTATTCATTATCTTACACTCTATATCTTATAAAAAATACTCCCATACTAAAAACACCCGCACACCTTATGAAAAAATTAAAGGCGTGAGATGTGAGAGTGAATAGTAGCTGATATATAGTAAATCCCGGAGATAAAATAAAAGGATGAGGTTGACACGTGGATTGAAGTTGAAATCCCATGACATCATAAACACTATCAATAAAATCAAAGATAATTCCGGTTTGATAGTGATAGCAAAGTTTGTCTTCTTGAAGATGTGCTTAGATCTCCTCCTTTCCATGGATTTACAATATCAAGCTATTAAATAAGCTTGTATATGGCTGAAATGAAAAGTATTACCCTAAGCATCAGAATTTAGGATAATTGATAAGCCATTGTCTTAATACTGTTTTTTAAAGCAAGGCATATTATATTGTACCGCCTTAATAGATGCTCTGATATCTCAATTTATTGTTGCCCATACTCATTGTCAAAAGATACACCATGGTGGCCAGTAATGACTACTTGGACAACACAACATTGGCCGACACTCTTAACATTTTTGTCAAACACCCATGGCCAGATTATATATGAAACTTTATTTCTTGATTTCACTGTTCTATATTCATTAGCTTTGCAACAGCTGTTATGACTGCTTTCATAACATTCATAAAAATTAAATAGATTGAGAGTACTCACAGGGTTTTTAATTGCAGTGGTTTTTAATTTATTTTATCTTCATTTTAGTTAAATATTCTGTATGTCGCTGGAAAAGACATGGCATCAAATTCCCTCAATCTTCTTTTTAGGGAAAAAAATATGATTTTTAATGAATCCTTGAAATAAGAAGCTCTATATCCTTTGCCTTTTCTTTTTAATCTTTTCCAGCTAGCATTTCTGAAAAGAAGGTTAGGTTCAAGAGCCGTGCTATGCATCAGCCCCTGTTCACGGGCTGATGCATAGCACACCTGATGTGTCTCTCATGTGAGTGGTTTGGATGTGAGTGGTTTGGATGATGTGAGTGGTTTAGATGATGACACATAGGGTGTGTTGTGGCTGCTCCTCAACAGTAGGCTGATGTAAAGAATTTTCCTAAGTTCAATCACCGCCCAAATATGAAAAGAATATGCCATCTTTTTTTTCTTTTTATTTTTTATTTTTATATCTTGGTCAGAAAATAGATTCCCATTCTAATTAACAACCAAAAACCATGTATTCTGTACAATACCCATGTACACTATAAATCATGCACTTCCTTCTAAGAACTCATAGCCTTATAAACTAGCAGCCTAGACTCCCTCATTCCCCAACACTCTCCACTTTAAATAAAAGGTTGTCTACTTGTCTAGAACAGAACAAGATCAAGAACACATGAAGAGAGAATTACTTGTGTGGCTCTTCTTCATCGTGTGCCTCAGAGTTCTTTCTTATTCGTTATGTGAAAGTGCTGTCTCCCCAACATCTGGGGAAAAGTCATTTTTGAAGCCTGAGAAAAGGCTCAATGGTAAGCATTTTTACGGATCTCTCTGTGTGTTTTAACACATGCAAATAAGTGAGTTGGTTTCTAATTCTTTCTATTCAGGTAATTTATATGAGAGGTTTGTCAACCCGAACAGAGTAGGTGAGCAGAGAAGATATGGGGCAGATCAAGAAGCTCATCCTTCAGAGATTTCCCGAAAGGGAAAATCAGTTTTTGGAGGTGTCAATGACATTAAGCGCCCTCATACTGCCCGTGATGGAGCAAACTCCTTTTTGATTAAACCCAGTTCGGGGTTTTTGGTGTTGCTGGGGCATGTTGTGCTTCCCCTTCTCAATCTTGTTTTCTTCTTTTGAATGCTGATGTGATTTTGTAAAACAGATAGTGGGTCATCTTTAAACTTTAGTTTGTGCTCTATTTTCTGATAAATGTTCAGGACTAAACTTTATGATTCATATTTCTAGTTGTATAAAACATCCATCATGTGAGTTTTACATTAAAGAGTATTCATGTTTGGAAACAGTGGGTTTCTGAACAAAAAAAAAAAAAAAAAAATCTTTGGGATATAATAAGAGTTGATGCAGGGCAAATTTTTAATGATATGACAAGCTAGATTATTCTCCAATACCACCATAAAATTCTATCTTATCGAAGTTTGGAGAGCAATGCAACAGTTTTTATGAGCCAGATCAGATTCCTTTATTCTTAAGACTTGTAGAAATTCCAAAATACGATGTTAATAAAAAAAAAAAAGAAAAGTGATAATATACACAAAAATACTCACAATAATAGCCATTTGAGATTTCTGAACAGTTGATATTTTGTGAATGAGATGAAAATTTTGTGAATAATAATAAGTTAATTTGTAAATAGTAGTGAGATAGTTTGAGATAAGTATTTATTGAATAAAAAATATTTTAAAGTTAAAATATTGTTAGAATATAATTTTTTAATATAATTTTTATTTTAAGATTTGAAAAAGTTGAATTTTTTTTTGTTTAAAAAGTTAGAAAAGTTGTAACGATTAATTTGAAAAAATTGCAATGATTATTTTGAAAGTGTTTGTATTTGAATGATGTTTGGAAAGGAGATGAGATGAGACGAGATGGGATGGGATGACATGAAAAATATTTCCAGACATCCACTTATAATACTCATAGTTTGCATTTGGGTTCGAATCTAAAGTCAAGTATTTTGAACATCAATTGGTAGTATGAATTTGTAGTGGTAGTGTTATGAATTTGAAATAACATCCTATACCTACTGAATAGTGCTACTATGCCTCTTCAATTTGCTCACTAGATATGTCTTTAGTGCAAATTGTATTTTTTTTTCTTCTTATTTCAAATATTTTAAAAAAAAACCAATATACTATATAATCACTTCTTTAACCAATAAGTAAAAAATTTATTAAAAAATAAAATAAAATAAAATATATTAACAGTGAAATTGAGAGAGGAAAAACAGAGAGCAAAGTATCATTTTTCAAACGGTAAACTTATACACGATTTTGACAGATAACATCCTATGTCCGAGGTTTATTTCCCAAAAAAATGGGTTTGTAGGATTTTTTTTTTCTTTTTTTTTGTTTTTTAGAATTGAAAGACCAGCTTTCCACATCATTCCAAAAACCAATCATTTTACGCTAGGCTTAAATCCATCCATGAATTCCACAAATAGACAGCTTTTTGCTCACTCATCAAACACGCTAATAATGACTATATCACTTAACATTTTTATTCTACTTTTTATCTTTTAAATTAAGTTATGTGATATAAATATTTTATTAAATATATTCTACACACTGATTTTAGAATACATTTTTCAAATAGATATTCAGGATTGAAGGAAATTTTTAAATAGTATTAAATGACTAATAAATATTATAAAATTTAATTAATATGTTTATCTTTCTCAGAACGAATCTAGAAATACAAATCTCTACTTAGAAACCTGCCTCATCATTAGCCTAGAAAAAAACAACTTTTGTTTTACATGTTTTCTAAGACTGTTCTAACTTCTAATCTGGGGTTATTGAAGTAACATAACTCCCCATTCTTTATCCAAACCATATTTAAGCTGAAAAAAAATGAGATTCAAATCCTTCCCTGCAGTTACTTCTTCTATCCAAGACTCGAAGTGAACAGCCAATATTCATTTCGTCAAATGTAATAGCGTTCGAACAGTACGGGTGACCACGCAATACATTCAAGGAATGAGTTTGATAGAAACGACCTGAAAGCATACTACTAAGAGGCAGCGAGCGAGCGAGCGAGAGAGAGAGTGGACTAGGCAGAGTAAAGGGGACGCCTGTACTCGTCGAAATACTGGTCGCGATCCACGAACACGATAGCATAGAGAGCATAGATTATTCCTGGTATGTAACCAAGAATTGTCAGGAGCAGGCAGATGCAAAACTCAACCTGCAAAATAAAAAATGGAGAACTTCAACCTCTGTTTTGTTCCATTGAAAATGAGCGAAAAACCAATAGATTTTATGCCCAAAAAAAAAAAAAAAAATACAGAACCACCAAGATTATCCATCGGTGGACATGAGAACAGAGCGGAATTTCTTAAAATCTTGTTATTATTAGTAATCATGGAGCTAATCACGCATAATTTCCAGACGTGAGAACGACCAGACAGAAAGTAAAGAGGAGTATGAAAAGAGAGAGACAGCGAGAGAGCGAGAGGAAGGATAGATACGCTGCAGCAACCGTGGCGGAAACAAACGCCCAAAGGAGGGAGCAAGATTGCGATCAGTATCTCGCAGCAGATCTCGCAGGACGTCGGCATATCCACAGAAAGATAACAGGGGGAAAACAGTGGTGACCAGTGATGGAGTCTTAATGGAGAAGGAAACAAAAGAGGGATCTGATGAATCTGATCTTCAATGACATCCTTTTCTGTAAATTGCAAACGGATATTATAATTTATTTCTCTTTTTCTCTTACATGTATTTTCAATATTTAAAAAAAAAAAAATCAAAATATTATTAAAAGACATTACCTTAATCATTAAAAAAAATAGAAAATAAAATAAAAAATCAAAGCAGCCATTATCTCGTCATCGGCCAATCAAAATTCGACATTTCAGCCAATCAACACTACAATAAGCAATAACAAATAATATTATGAGTATTTATAAAAATAATATTTGTAATATTTGATTTTTTTTTTTGGGACTTTGGAGTTTGGAGTGCAACTCTTTCATAATATTTAAAAAAAAATAAATAAATATGAGATTTATTGAAAACAATATTATTTTTTTAAATAGTAGATTCAACTTTTTTTTAGTAGAATATGCGAAATTTATATATATTAAGACTGTATCTAATATTATTTTATTTTAAATGATTATTAATTTAATTAATTTTTAAAAATATTAAATATTTAATAAATATTACAATAAAACTAAAAATTTTTATGAATCCGAGAAAGATAGCCACGTAATGTGACATTTCAATATTTATAATTTCTCAATTAATTTCCAAATTTGTTGTGCTTACCCCTCCACCATGATCTTATTCTACTGTTTATTTGATAAAAATTCTGAGATATCTAGTGGTAATTCTCAAAACTACTTTATAACTAATAATTAATTATTTAATAATGTTGCCTATCCCTGTGCTATGCATTAAAAATTGTATCTTTTAAAATAATTTATCTTCAATATGATGTGCAGTAAGCATGTTTTTCATATCCTTCAATAAAAAAAATTTATAAGATATGTAAGTGCTGCACATTATTTTTTTTAAAAATAAATTTTATTATTAAAAAATAATTTATGTAAATTTTAGATTTAACAAAATTTTTAAAGAAAGTATACGAAATTTGGAAGGTTTTACAGTTGAGAAGAGGAGACTAAACGGGGAGTTTCATTAATTGATACGGTGCGTTTTGTGTGGAATTCGTAAGTGATACGGTGCGTTCTAAGTGTAACGGGTGAGATGGGATTAAACGGTGCGTTTAGATCATCTTCTTTAGGGAGGACCTGAAGGTGTTTTGTATTACAGTTGGTATAAGAGGGACGCGGGAAGGTGAAGTTGGCATCTCTAATAATGGAATAAGAGTTTCCAAGAACCTTTCTTTACTTTTTCCTTAGTCTTGTTCTTTTCTTGATACTTTTAACATCTACCCTGTGTTACTTCAGATCTAATCCACGCGCATCATCAACGTCGTGTCCTTTTCACACTCCATCTTCGACTCTCAACCAATCCTTCCGCGGGACATAGCCAGACCTGAAACTCATACAAGATCTTATATATTAAATTTGATGCAGTTTTTCATAAATCTTATTATTAGCTTGTTCTGCTATCTTTAGATTATAATTCAATTCAACTATTTTCGTTGATTGAAGTTTCCTCTGCAAGTTCTCTGTTTTTCAATTTTTATTTTCCATCAGTCTTGTTCTTTTCTTGATACTTTTAACATCTACCCTGTGTTACTTCAGATCTAATCCACGCGCATCGTCAATGTCGCGTCCTTTTCACACTCCATCTAATCCAGACCTGAAACTCATACACGATCTCATATCCTCTGCCTCCCTCTGCGGTTCTTTTTCTGCAATTCCATGGAATTCAAGTTTCGAGCCGTTGATGACCGACAGCCATTATATCCATCCCCTTCTTCTAGCCCCAGCTACTTCACCGACCAAGCATCGAGAGGTCTGTTAAAACACATCGTTCCTCTATCTCTATCCTATGGTCTTCTTTTGGTTGCTGAGAAAAGGGGAAAAACGAAAAGAAAGTAAAATCTTTTGCAATTTTTTAATTTTTATTTTTTCTGCTGTTTTTTTAAATGGAAAGACTTTTCATAAAAAGAACCGTTTTTAAAATATCTTTGATTTATATTACGATCCCACGTTGATTAAATATGAGATTGGTTGGTGGTTTTTAAGTTTTTAAGCATCCTTCATTTGTAAGCCGGTTTTCAAGAGTGAATTCTATTTAGTTGGGGAGTGATGCCGGCATGTCAGTGTTTGTTCGAGATTAGGAAAGACCTAGCACACAACCAGTCCATGTGAGTGTCGGGATTGCCGTGGATATCGGTTGCGGAGCGTGATGGTTGTTACGATCTCACATTGACTAAGTATGAGATTGGTTGATGGTTTATAAATCTCTAGACACCCTTTCATTGTAAGTTGGTTTTCAAGAGTGATTCTGCATAGTGGGTTGGTAACAACTTATGAGAAAACCCAAGGATAGAAAGAAAAACTTTCTGAATCTTATGTCTTAGATAGCACTGGTACACATAGCTAAATTGGATGGGGTTCAGTTACTGAAATTCAGAGCTTTAAAGATTGTAAATTTCCGTTTCTTTTCTTACTTTCTCTCGGGACCCAAACATTCCGCTCATTCTCTTAAATCTAGTTTATCACTGAATTTTGAGTAAACCCTATATATCAGTTGGCCTTTCAACCACCGATCAGCAGCCAAGCTAGGAGCAAATGCAAAACCCGAATGAAGCTCGAGAAGCAATCCAGCGGGAGCTCGAGAAAGAGCGGATCAGAGAAGAGATAATAGTAAAGGAGATCGCTTGGCGGAGGGTGCTCGAAGATGAAGTGAGAAGGGAGGTGATGATGGAGCAAGAGATAGCCATGCAGAGGTTCACAACCGAAGGGTTGTCATCCGAGGAATTATTGATGAAGGAGCGGATTAGGGATGAGATAATCGCGGCTGAAATTGCTTGGCGCAGGGTGCTCGAAGCGGAAGTGAGGAGAGAGCTGATGGTTGAGCGAGAGATGGCCATGCGGAGGCACACGACCACGAGCTTGTCATTGGAGGAGCTATTGACAATGCGGTTACTCGAGGCTGCCACCGATGTATGCATCTGATGGGAGGGCATTTCCTGTTCACGGTAGCGCATTCGATATGTTTCCAGCGTCATTGTCAACTGAAGCTATGAAGCTCGATATCAAGTCTCCATCGGAGATTAACAAGGTAAGTTGATCTTACTGGTCAATTACCAATCATTCATCACCTTGCTGTTAATTTTGGGTGTTGTATACTCTGTTGATATTATGGTCCCCTTTCATAGAATTATGATACCATTGTGCTATAAATTTGAAAATCTATTGTTTTATGGAGCTTTTAGTTTATGTTTATGGAGTCTGTTATCAGAATTGGGATGCATGCCATCTTAAATCTATATTCGGTCTTGAATTGCTTCCAGGTTTAGTGCCACTTGGGCGACTTTGCCGAAGTCAGCTTTGTATGACATGGTGGCTATCCATCGTACAGATTATCTTTATTGCTATAAGCTTGCTCAAACTCAGGCATTGGTCTTATACCTGTTCTGTTACCACCTTCAGCATTTTCGTTCTCAAAACTCTAGTGCTTAGGAAAACAATTAAAACGGGAGTGTTTTCAATGTAACCTTCTTCGATTAAAAAAGCTTCATGTGCGAGATCCCTTCTGAACGAACCAACCGGAAACATTCATGTTTGAGTCAATTACTAGCCGCCTATCTCTTTTGCAGAGGTTGTTTTTCATGAGTGATGAAAATATTTACGTGCAATCTGTATTTACATATTTTGGCTGGTTTTATCGAGAAAAAACCACAATTTTGACTTGTGTATGCATACGGGAGCCTTTTTTTATTTTGGACTACTACAATTTAATTTTTTTAAATCTCAAAATAATAAAAATATTAAAAATAATATTCTAACAATATTTTATTCAACTTTTAACTTTCATCTAAAACTATCTCATCTCATTTCACTATCCAAACAACCTCTTAGCCTCCTTTCAATGTAAAAAAAGATGATTTACAGATTCATCATCCTTCTTGCACATGACAGTCCAATCAACTATACACAAACCACGTATTCTAAAGTTATCCATGGTCAATACTTTCCCTAGAGCAACCACCCAACTGAAGAACACCACCTTAGTAGGTATCTTCACCCTCCAAATGCTTTTCCAGGAAAATACACAGATAGAATGAAAATTACGCACCTTATAAAAAAGGACTGGCTGAAAATCTGAAATTTCCAGCTTGGTCGCATGGTAGCCTGTCCTCTCTTCCCTGCATCACTTTTGAATTGTAAATTCTTTCCAAAAAATTTGAAACAACATTCACTGCCCAGTCAATTTGCATATCTAATAAAGTCAACATTCCATAGAATATAATTATTCGTACATTGAAGATAATCTACCACAACAAAATTTTTATACCTTGCAATCCTGTAAAGAGATAAAAAATATGATTTAAGAGCTGATTCCTCACACCAAATGTCATGCTAAAAGAGAATCATCTTCCCTTCCCCTACCTCAAATTTAATATGTTTGGAAAACTCCCCCCAACCTTTCATAATAAATGTCCATAAACTCACCCCATACACTCCTCTAACTTCATTAGAACACCAATCCCCCCCATCCACTCCCATATTTAACAATGACAACATTCTTCCATAAAGCATCTCTTTCTTCATGATATCTCCAAAGCCATTTTTCAATGAGTGCTTTTTTAAACAACACCAAATTTGTCATCCTCAATCTTCATAAGAAATTGGTTGACAAACCTTGTTCCAACTAACGAAATGAAACTTTTGTGGGAAACTCCTTGTTGAGGGCATGTGCAACTTCAGGATTAGTCGGGATGTTGTTCCTGGACACCTGGTGTCAATAATTAAAAAAATAACCAAATGAAATTTCTTTTTCTCTCCTATTCCTCCCCATAGGAAATTATGATAAATTTTTCCAGTTCTTCTATCAACCCCAGCCGGCAAAGGAAAAAGTGAAAGAAAATACGTAGGAAGATTATACAATGTACTCTTTATCAAAGTAATTCTTCTCCTTTTAGACAAATATAACTTTTTCCATCTAGCCAACCTTCTCTCGATCTTCTCAATCATCCAATCCCATATCAAAACAAATTTGTGAGAAGCACCCAAGGGAAAACTACCAAAATATTAGCTAAATCTAAAATATTGCATACGACACCCACGAGTACAATTTCAGACTTATTTAGGTTAATCCTGAGACCCGAGACATCTCCCAAAATATTAGGTTACTCTTTCTAACTTGTTGACCTACTTTTTATCATTATTCCCACTTCCCACCAAGGTAGCTCAACGCCTGTAGAAAATTCAGCAAGATTTCTTATTGTGGGATGAATGATGAGGTTAAGTTTCACTTGGTAAAATGGGTCACAATATGCGCCCCTATCTCAAAAGAAGGAAAGGCCTTTGTTTATTTAGACCGGGAAGGGATTATGCCAAACAAGCAAGGGTGGTTGTAGATCAGCTAGCATTCTCAGTTAGCTGCCTTTTTTTAAGTATAGGAGGTAATGTGATGCAAGTCTGACACTCATATTGGAAGGGACTGAACTCCGCAACTTATTAGGAGTAAGGACTTACAGTCCACGCATTAAAGCACTTATTTTTGGTCTGAAAAAGCAACTGTTTTAACACCGATTTGATAAGATTACCAAACGACTCTCTTTTCATCTTGTATGCTTCAAAACTGAAAGACTTTCAATCGTAAGTTTCGCTGCCCAGAGACAGTCTAACCTTATTTTTCATTTTTTTTTATTGGCATCTGCTGTCTGAGAACAGTGTCTCAACTAATTCTGGGGGTACACAGGCTCTCGGCAAGTGCACCTTGAGTAATTCAAGTGAAAAATCTCTCAAGTCCAAGGCCTTCACTTATTCTTCTGATCAATAAAATGTTGTTTACTGATAAAAAAAAAAAACCAGTTTGATTCTAGGTTCTTGCTTTTCTCATCCTAAACCAAACCAAGGCGAAATGGATTATAAGTTGTTTATATATACACTATCTATATATATTATACATATACTATATATATTATACATGTTTTCTATACATATATATTATAAGTTGCTTTTTCTGAGGTTTTTCTTGAGTCACCTGAGTAGAGGAGTGCTCATGTGAATGCGGTGCTGGGTTCCTTTGACTTCCTTTTCAGTTGGTAGGCTTGCAACATCTGGGCGATGGGCCTTATTAGCCATCCACTGAGCCTAATCAAATGAGGGATGAATATGTCCCTCCAATGATAATAGAAATCATAGTCGTTGAAGTCATATGATCTACAAATTTAGTCAATAACTTGAACTATAATGAAAATTAAGAGAATCTTAGTTATGAATTATTTCTGATATAACTCCTCGACTTTCTCAAAGGTCTTTGAGTTATGATTTGTTTTTGTAACTATCAAAACCGACTTTCTCAAAACCAAGCAACCTTAAATAAGTGTGGTTTAGTTGCAATGATGAACTTGCTTTTAACCTTATGTTTTAAGGGTTGCTATTTTCTTGACTTATTGTCTTTGTTGAAGATAAATTATTAATCTTATGGGTTTTGTAAATGCATTTTCACAGTTATAAAGGCATAAGGAAAACCTAAGTCTCATCTTATTTCATGTATTAGTTTTGAAAGTTACAATAAGTCGTGCATATCTATTGACATTATCTATATGAATTATTAGTATGGACATGAGTTCCTTATAGGCCAAGCCAGAACCAAATCATTCTGGAGCCACGGAGAAAGCTATGAAACCATCAGCAGGAGGCCCTAGTGAGCTCCCAACAATTGGTTGGAAGAAGGGGCCCAAGAAGGAGTGGATTTGTGCCCTCTGTCAGATTAGTACCACAAATGAGAGATGTCTGAGGGAACACTTTCGAGGAAAGAAGCACAAGGCTAAAGAAACAAGGTGGGCTTAGAACCCAGAGAATGAGCAAGATTTCTAGCTCAAAATCACTGCCAAAGGAATGTACCAAGCCTTGATATTATTCTATAGGTTATTTGATAAAAATTATGTGATCTAGTCGTAATTCTCACAACTATTTCATGACTAATAATTAATTAATTAGAAATACCTCCTATTGCCAATCCCTACTCTATGCATTAAATTGTATCTTTTAAAAGAATTTATCTTTAATATGACCTAGAGGAAGCATGTTTTTCGTATCATTCAATAAAAAAAAAAATGTTAGATACAATCATAAAATATACAAGTTTTAGTCAATAACTTAAAAAAAAAAGTGGAGTCCAACATTAAAAGAATATATATATATATATTTTTATTTGGAACCCAAATTTAACTTTTTTTTCAAAAGGAGTACCCAAAACTTGTATATTTTAGAACTGTAAATATCATTTCTTTTTTCCAGTATTAGTGAATATCAATTTCTTTTATTTCGGAATCACATTTTTAGATCCTGTGTGGTTACAAAACCTTCGGGCTTGTTACAAGATAGATCTAGAGTTGGCTAAGGTTTGTTAAAAATTACAGCAGGGGCAGTTTAGGGATCAAGGATTTTTAGTGATGAATGGGTTATTGCTTAAAAAAGGAAGAATTTATTTGTCAAGAAATGCACCCTTTAAGCAGCAAGTTCTGTATAGTCCTAATGGGGGACATGTGGGCTATCAGAAGACTCTCTCCAAGGCTAAGGTTGACTTTTACTGGCCTGGAATGAAGAAGCATTTGAAGGCCTACATTAAGGAGTGTCCTACTTGCTAGCAGTGTAAAACAGAGAATGCCCACCTTGCTAGCCTACCACAACCCCTGCCCATCCCCACTAAAAGCTAGACAAATATCTTTATGGATTTCATCGACTCCTTACCTATCTCCAAGGGATTTTTAGTCATCTTGGTTGTGGTAGATCGACCTACTACGTATGCACACTTCTTTCCACTCTCACACCCTTATACTACCCTTATACTAAGTGAGTTAAATTCTCAGTAAGTATTATTTCATACTGTAAAAATATACTAACATAAGTATTCATGCACTCATCATTCATCTATATACTTTACATAGAACATTCATTTCATTTGAATACATTACAAGGTGAGGGTTTTTTTAAAGAGGTTTTCGTTTCATAAAACATTTCTCATACCTTGTACATTCATTCATAAAGAAACTAAAGCATTTATACATTCATTTACTCTTCTCACTTTTTCTCTGGCCGGTACACACTGTTACACTTCATGTGTTGGGATTAGCAGTCTTTTGGACCCGGATTCCGCCTGTGGCCACATGTTAGGAATCCCTTTCAATCAGGGGACAATACTGAGTGCATTACCAGTACTACTTACCTGGCATTGCTATCTGCCCAGTCCATTGGTACCATCATTCATTCATTTTGTTATGGCCGTTACGTATTTTCATACATTAAAACATTATTTTCTTTTCCTTTTCTTTCATTTATTTCTTTCAGTCCTTTCCTTTTCATTTTTTTTCATTCATCAGCCCATTTCATTTCATAAACAGTCCATTTTAAAGCATAAGCGCAAGCATCATCAATAACCATCATTGCATAGCATTCTTTAGACATCATTTCATAGCATCATTTAAATATCATTTCATTGTCTCATTTAAACATCATTCCATAGTGTCATTTAAACATCATTTCTTAACATCAAATATAAACCTCAACAATTCATTTCATGGAAAATAAAGACAATAGCTACCACATATAACATCTATTCACATGTATACAATTATTATTTTGGGTGCATAAATAGGAGCTATCAAAGAAGACCATTACATACGTATACCTTTAAACATTAATACTTAACATACTTTCATAAAACATCCTTTCATTTTCATTAATTGCATAAAAGAACATTTTTCATAAAAGTTTTTCATTTTCATTTCATATCATTTAGAAGACTCTATAAGAGTATGAACATAATATTTACTTGGACTCCATGCCATCCTCATTTCATGCAGTCCATTCATGTGCCTATCAGATAGCAATCTACATACATACATAACCTTAACATCATTTCTTTCCTCAAGTACATAAGTAATTAAAATTTAGAAAATACATAAACTACTCTTCACTTGGACTTCCTTTACTTAGAAACACTCTACTATCTAATTTCATCCTCTATACTTTCCTTTATCACGTTTCCTAGATTCTCAACCCATAGCTTGGGACCCACTTGAGGTCACCTTTCCAACATATAGCATTATACTTCAATTTCTTATCCTTTAAAGTGAACCTGATTCACTTTAAGGATTAAGACACACGATCACCTTCATCACACTCTTCCTACCAAACCATCAATTTCGATGCATAATTCAGACCAACCAAGTTATCCAACCACTCCTAGTCAATACATACATCACTTCCTTCATTCATGTATAACCTAACCAACATTTCACCGTAATCTTAACTATGCATAATACACAATTTTAAGCCAACCTTGAGGCTTAAACATCATGTACTCATGTTTAGGATAGATGATCCATGACATGTGGTAAATCTGTTCGGCACATGTATCCAACCAATTTACACATGTAACCTACCCCTTTTATCACCTAAGATAAACATATAATCCACTAAAACGCCCGCTTGTATAAGCAAGTTTCATACACATGACACTAACCTCTAACTTAAACCTATACAATCATCACGCTTCACAGTCTTCCTCAAATTTCACAATCCCAACACTTCACTTGACATCATGCCTCTTCACAAACTACACAACTATCCCAACACTTTACACAATTCTCAACCACTTCCAAACTGTACCGTGATCCCATCAGTTCACATGGCATCCGGCCATTGTACAACTACCCAATCACTCCATTCTTCTCACAGCACAACTCTACATTTAACCCCCATCGCTTTCTAGCACATTGCCATAACACCAACTACGTCACACCTGGACAACAAACTCATCACTTTAAACTACTCAGTCACATCACAAACTACTCCACAACCACAACCACAATCCACATTTCACAACACAACACACTTCACATTAATGCCCATCACTTCACAACTACATCACACAGCACATCACAACACAGCACATAGTGCACAGTTCACAATTCTCAACACCATCAAACTTCACAAGCATAATAAACTATTGAGAGAAAGGAATATGAATTATATCATATGTCAGGATTGACTTGTTGCGTTGCTTATTGTCTATTAAGGTCTCGTAGCATCAAAAGCCACTGGTTTGGGCGGTGCTATAGGGTTGTGCAAGTGGTGGCAAGGGCCATGAGTTGGTTGAGTAGTGGTGGTCGTAGGTGGTGCGACAAGGTCATGGCTGACTAGATCGTAAGGGAGAGGGGTACAGAGGAGTTAGGCTGAGCTAGGGTAAATGGCGGTGGCATGGGGTGGCTGGTGATGGTGGCTATGGCTACGGTTGGAAGAGGGGCATGGCAGCTCAGGGATGGCACGGCTGAGGCTGTGGTGGAGAGAAATAGAGGAGAGAGGGAAAGCTGGGAGGTCACAGCAACGTTGGGAGGATGGGCTGAGGTCATGGGTTACGGAATAGAGAGAGAGAGAGAGAGAGAGAGAGAGAGAGAGAGAGAGAGAGAGAGAGGGACGAAGGGGCTACTAGACTAGGCATGGAGGAGCATGGGGCTCTAGCGGAGGAGCTGGTAGCCCAGCTAGGTACAGAGATAAAGATGAGGGAAACTCGGATAGGAAGAGAGATAGGGATTAACATGGGGTTGGCTGGGGGGAGGAAGGGGCAGCCGGCGACTGGGCCTGGTGGTGGCGCGACTGGGCTGCGACAGCTGCGGTGGGCAGCGCTGGAGAAGAGAGAGAGAGAGGAGAGAAAAATGAGCGAAAAAAAGTTAGGGTTTTTGGAATTTAATCCCAACCCTTCATTTAGGTTAGGTTTGGAAGTTTTTTCAAACACAAAATTCTCATATCATCTCATTATTATAACTTTTTCAAATTCCTACATAAAATATAATAAACAATTCAACTTTTTCAAATCTCAATGCAACTTTTTCAAATCCCAAAACAATAATAATATTAAAAAATAATATTTTCTTCAATTTTTAACTTTCATCTCAAACTAAAAATTTTCATCTTAACATCCAAACCTAACCTAAGGGGTCTCCAGATTTGATCTAACAGTGGAATTAAAACACTGACAATAAACTAACTAAAATAAGAAAATAAAATAGAAATAGAATGTGACTAATTTAAAATCCAACGTTGATTCTAAAAATATAATCTTTAATCATAAAATAAAATGATGAAGTTTACTAAACATTTTAAAGATAAGTAAAATTATCTAAATAAGTAATTTTTAACATAAAATAAAACGATGAAAATTAAATAATATTCTTAAAGAACTAAAATTATTTAAATAAAATGATTTTTTAAAACTATATTATTTTCGGGGCTACAAAAATGTAGAAAGGCTTATTTTAAAATTAAGTTTGGTCCAATAACACAAAAAATACCCTATTTAAAATAGTTTTGGACATTAAAAATATTTCTAGAATTTTAAAATACTTGGCTCGCTTTAAAAATCACATGCTAATTTAAAACACAATTTCGAGATTTAAAATGCAAAAGCAAGACTCATGACCAATTGAGAGAAAAATAAGCAGTTGGTCACACACACACCAAGGGAATTTAAGGTAGGGGAAATGGGGTAGTTCAGGCTCCAAAAGTACAAAAAGATTACATAAATATAATCTTATAAACTGATGTGGCTTAATGTGATTCATCATATTATAAATTTACTTTTATTGTAAAGTAGATCTAATAGATCAGATGAAGTCACGTTAGTTAATGAGATCATTTTTGTGTAATTCCTTATGAATGTAGCAGTACTCTTAGTTTTTCGTCATTACGGGATAAATATATTTTTCTGATTCTAATACATTACCTCTTTCATCTCTTAGCTATTATCTTTTGTAATTCTAAATATAGTTTTGGAGTGTGCAACAATATAAATTTTAATTTTTTTTTTTAAAAAAAAAGAACGCACAAGGACTGCAAATATCAAGAATAATTAGAAAAATAATTATTTAGATACTACAAAAATAAGAGAAAAAAAGAAGCATAAATCGTAATGTTCCTGCACTGTTCAATATTCTTGTCAGCATTTTTCCATGCCTTCGATTTTGACATTATCGTTTGTCAAAAGTATCTTTCTTTCGAATATGACTAATAAAATGTTAAACAATAAATGACACTAAATAATATAAATTATTGAATATAATAAAGACTTTTATATAACAACTGAAAATGATTAGAGGATGCAATATATTTTTTTTCTAATTCAAAATGCAAAAGTATAAAAAGTTATTCATTTACTTATATAAAAAAGAGAGTTATTCGTAGGGTAAAAAAATGTTTTTTTTTTCCTTATTTATAAATATACAACTTTAAATATAAGAGCATTTTTTATTATATTTACACCCATCAAATCAAAAGTAAAAGCGAAAAAAATTTACAATAATATTATTTTATTACATAGTTATATACAAGTTGTTGTAGATTAGTAATTCTATCATTTTTGTTTATAAATATGCAAAGTGTGGCAGAATGCCTTTTTTTCATTTAGATTAATGTGTTTTAGATTACGGCCAATAATTTGTTTTATAATAATAGTAGCAGAATATGGGAATATTTTCAATAATTTAAATGGATATTTTCTGTATAAGAAGGTTTTTAAGTTATATACATAGGAAGAAGGGTATTATGTTCTAGGCATATGGACATTAGACTGGTCCTTTTTTTCCTTGTATGCAAGGAAAAACTCTTACAAATTATCACCTAATTTTATCTAATTTTTAATTGCTTCCGTTTCGACAATCACTTCCCAAACAACTTAGAAATTGTAATGTATCCATCTTTTTCACTTAAAAATAAAAAATTACACTTAACCTTGTTTGTTTTCACTATTCTTCTTAATTCATTTTATCTCATTTTATCTGAACATGTGGGATGATAGATACTAACTTTTATCATCTCACATGATAAAAGCTAGTATCTATTTATGAAACAAAGATAAGACATGCATGTGAATGTTTAAGGAATGATTTTTTTAAACTGCAGGATTTTAATGCAAAACTTTCAGATTTTGGCCTTGCAAAGGACGGGCCAATGGGAAATCAAACGCATGTTTCAACACGAGTGATGGGTACTTATGGATATGCTGCTCCCGAGTAGGTAATGACTGGTCAAACTAAGCATTATTGATAGCTAATAGAAACTACTTTTTTTTTATAAGTGATAGCTAATAGAAACTACTTTGGTCCATGGCTTAAATTTTTATTGATCCTGACCAGGGCATTTGACATCTTGAAGCGATGTTTATGGGTTTGGAGTAGTGCTGCTTGAGTTGCTCATCGGAAGGAGAGCATTGGACAAGAGCAGGCCCAGCCGAGAGCACAACTTGGTTGAGTGGCCCGCCCACTGTTGAATTACAACAAGAAGCTCCTGATGATCTTAGACACTAGACTGGAGGGGCAGTACTCAGTTAAAGCAGCAGTGAAGGTGGCCCATTTGGCATTCCAATGCCTTAGCCGAAAACCCAAAAGGACGACCTCTCATGAGCCATGTTGTTGGCATCCTCGAAAATTTTCAGTCGAACAAAGAAAATCAGGAGGAGGCACTGCTTCAAAGTGGAGCATAGAAAATGAGGTTCCAAAGGATACCCCAGCCTGTGAGCCAGAGTCAGAGAAGAGACTCCCATCCAGAAGTGAGAGGGAACCCAAGGTGCAGCGGAGCAAACCCAGAAACGGGAGGAGCAAAAGTGAGCCTCCCAATGATTGTGACCTTTATAGCCTTTCTCCAGACTTGCTACTCTGACAAGAAGTCAACTTCCAGGGTTTGAACCTGTACTCTTTCAGAAGTTGAACCTTCAACAAATATGGGTTGAAGTTGAACTTGTATAAGATTTAGTAACTTGTGTATCCATTTGCTATTTCGGGGTAGTTATTCTTCTCCGTGTAATGGATTTTGATGGGTTGAACATTCACAACTTCCTTGTTTAACAGTTGTTAATCATGTTTATTGTCAAGGACACCTTAATCAATAGCTCACAACAAAACACATCCTCCAGCAATAACCACACTACGTTTACTCATACAACTGTACACTAACATGCATGGAGCCTATGGCGGAAACTAAATGAACCAAATTAGGGCACAAAATTTGGATTGAGCTATGATAATCACGAGCTGCTAAGCTCAGCTTAGCTCAGGACTTACTAGTAAGTCTCACATTGCTTAAGGATGACTACTGTATTATCTTGACCTTTTATATAAAAGTTAGTCTATTAAGTCAAGACAATCCAAAATCAAACTCTAATGAGTTTAAATTCTTTTTATATTTATAAATTTTAATTATATTATAATTTGGGTCTAAAAAAATATTTTGAGACCAAAAATTTTTTTTTAGACCCAATGTGTTGGTCTAGGTGGGGGTCGGGGAGGATGGGGTTTTTCCCCCGCCCCCTGACACCGGGGCGGGGGACCCCGACCCCGCCTTCTGGGGGTTGGGGGAAAAACCCCACCCACATGGTGCGAGGCAGGGTGCGGGGAAGGGTACCCCCAGCCCCGCACCATGCGGGTAGCAACACTACTCGGTGGTGATGTCGCCAGCATGTGGATGATGTGGGAGAGGGCCTGCCACCCATTTCCTCTTGCAGCGCAAGGCATGCATGTCCCCCGTTGATTGGGAACGTTTAGACCAAGATAGAAATGATAACAGTCGAGAGCCTCATGTTTCTTGCCAAAGCTAGGAGATGTCCGGTTGGGAACAAAAACCTCTAGCGGCCCAAGTGGTAGCAACCGGAGGGTCAGATGGGCTCATGGTTGGCCCCCGTGAGCCTCTCGGTTGCTAGAGGAAACGTTCAGCTGCTGCTTGTTGTGCACGGCCTTCAATGCCAGTGACCACTACGGTTGCGGGAGAGAATGTCGTGACCTTTTCGGTGGTCAGGAGTTCCCTCCAGTGGGTCCATGGCGTGAGGCCGAGGTGGATCTCGAGTGCACAAGATGTGCAGCCCTCGTGTTTCCATGCATGGCCGGTACGTGCACTGTAGTTAACGTGTACAGTGCGCTTTAGTGCATCTTAGTGCACGTGTGCCCACGTTCTCGTTTCTCTTTGTGCACAGTGGTAGGGACGTGCATGGTACTATGCTCTCCCATGTGCACAGTACTCCTGATGTATGCAGTGCACTGTACTAGTGACTTAGGAAGTATATATGTTAGGATAGAGGGCCTTTTACGTGAATAGTACCAGCCATGTAATCCCCTGTATATGGTGCATCCAAAGTGTACTGAGTGCAGTGGCGAGAAGCTTGGGTTTCCACCCGGGCGAGAAAAGATTTATTCACCCATTCTCTGCAGCAGTGTTTTTCATAAATATAAAAGTTGAAAATCTAAGAACACTTATCTAGAAGGATGTTATCTACTGGTCCGGTAAATATTCAACGTGCCGGAAAATTTTCTTTCTCCCACCTCCCATGTAGAGAGTATATCAGATCCCATAAACGACGCCAATTGTTGATGCATAAAAAATTGCACAACAGTTAGGAAGGGGAGAAAGACTCATTTCTGGCCCGTTGTGATTATTTGTGCATCGATCGGTGAGGTATGGTGCCCCTAGCAATGGCCTAGTGCAATTGTACAGTATCGATATGTACATCCATGTCGATATTTAGAAAACAAATGTAAGGAAATTAAGAGATTGAGACACAGAAATTTACTTGGTTCGGCATAATATCTATGTCCACGAGTGTTTGGAGAGGAGAAATCAACTATGATATGCTTGTTTATAATCTCTCATAGCCTCTCATTTCTCACTATACAATTGAGATCTTGGATATATTTGCTGGAGAAGACCCCCTTGCAGGAGCTCCCTTTCGAGAGGTTGAAGAAGAAGATGAAGTCCCCAAGTCGTCTTGCCCCTTGCTTTTTATCTAATCCTCTTCTCACTTGCGCCTCGGTAATGGTGAGAGAAGTTCACTTTGCGTGGATAACCACCTCTCTCTTTCCCTCTTTCTCCTAACACTGCCCCCTTGTCTCCTGACACTGTCCCCTTTGCCTCTGACACACTCTTCTCTCTTACCTTCCTACTTTTCCTCGTCTCCTAGTAGTGGTCTGGGCTTTGATTGTGAAGATTAAAGTTGAAAGTTGAATAAAATATTGTTAGAATGTAATTTTTTAATATTATTACTATTTTAGAAATTGAAAAATTTGAATTATTTTTTTATATTTTATGTGAAAATTTGAAAAAATTATAATGATAAGATGAAACACTTTCACTATTTAAACGAGATCATAATTTTATCTATAGATATATCCAACTAGTAGTTTGGCTTTGACTACATACGTACTACTAGTAGTACTATATATTTAATATTTGATATTTTCATCTTTCTTTTTAATTGATTCCGTTTTGATTAGTACAACCAAAGTATTATATTTACAAAAACTCTAATTACAACGGGCTAGGAAACCCCCGCATAATCGGAACCACTTTTTATAAAAAAAATTATTTTTTCTACTTCTCTCTCTTCATTTCGTTTAGCTCCATGATTGTTCATCTCTATCTGTCTTCCTCAACTCTTCATTTTGCTTAACTCCATGATTGTTCATCTCTATCTGTCTTCCTCAAAAGTCTTTTAAATTGCATAAAACTAGCAAAAAAGAAAGAGAATGGAGAACTGAACTCTGCAGAAGCATGAAAAAGAAAAGATCAAAAGAAGGAAACAACTCAATGTATATACCCATCAGTCCATTCGGGTTCTTTTGTCATCTTGCCATCCAAAAGCTTTTCTGTTTTTTCATAAATCCTCAAAAAACTTTTCTACTTCTTCATAACCCCTCGAAATCTTAGCCGAAAGCCTTTTTTTTTTTTTTTTTTACGTTCACAAGCTGAATTTTTTTTTTGGCACTTCCAATGAATCTGAGAACCCATTCGATGTGGCATCGTTTCATGTTGGTCAGTTTCCATGGTCTTTGAAATTCAATTTTCGGTTCGGTCTTGGATGTGATTTTTTATGATCGGACCGAATTGTTTTTGAATATAAACTTGTTAAATATTATATATATATAACATATTATTTTATATAGTATTTATATAAGTAAATTATATAATTTTCATCTAATCTATCAACATGAATCTTATAAAATATAAAATAATATATGCTATCAATTAACTAGTAAATGAATTAACTGAGACGTTTTTTTTTTTCATTCCAAAATACATTTTGGGACAAAAATCTTATCTTTTGGGACGAAAATATTCATCCCAAAATACCTAAAATGTTGTAATGATCCATACACCATACATTTAGTAAGAGAAATAGAAAATAAATTATGCATAGTATGTGGTGTAAAGATGATAATTAGAATTTTTCCTTAGTTTTTATTAACTTCAGATGGCCAGCCAGTTTGTTTGACTGATGAATTTGTAATACACTACAAGAGAAATGGTTTTTTGAGACAAAATATTTTGTCTCAAAAAACCCCAATTTCATCCCAAAAAAGAACTAGAGCCGAAAATTTTTTGTCTCTAAAAGACTGTCTCAAAATGTTTTTAAATTTTGTCTCAAAAAATCATTTTTAGGGACAAAATTTGGTGAAACTGGTCTAAGCTGTTCGAACGGAAAATTTTTTTTGAGACGAACAAATTTTGTCTCAACAAATTGTTCGAATGGAATATTTTTTCATTCGAACCAACCCTTGCATTCGAACGAAATAAAATTTTGAATCAAACAAATAACCATATTTGATACTGTTCAAACGAAAGGAGTGTTCGAATGGTTAAATTTTGTTCGAATGAGTTTTGTTTGAATAAATTATGTCTGTTTGAACGGGTTATTTTTTGTTCGAATGGGTCTGTTTTTATTCGAATGGATTTATAAATGGTAATTTACCGACTGGTTATTTATCTTTCAAAAGGTTTGAATCATACATAACAGAATTTAATTAATTAAAAATATCATACTAGTATTACAAAAATTGTAATTCAAACATCAATTGTTCAAATATTTTGGAACATAATAATAGAAAGAAAATGAAGGAAAAAATTAATTTTTACAATTGTGGTGGTGGTATAGAGTTTTGTGATATAATTGACTGCAACTATTCAAGCACAACTTTTTGTACCTCCATCCCAGTCTCCTCTGCTTGTTCTTTTATAATCTCACATCAAGATTTACTACTTGATCTAATCGGGTCAGCAATTCTTTTCTTTTAGACCTCAATCGTTCTATCTCAAGTGTTACTTCCTCCAATTGCTTAGTCTTGTCATCATTCGATCTGGCTAGAGAAGATGATGATGATGTTGAGGATGGCTTAACGCAACGATCTAAACCTCTCAAATATCCAGAACGTGATCCAAGAACTTGAGAAAGGATATGAGAATTGTTAACAGATGATGCATCAGATGGATCTGCAGCAACTTCCTTAAGAGATATCATCTTTTCCTACAAAAATAAAAACATACTAGTTAGTATAAGTAACAAAAATATAGAGTCACAATGGAATTAAAGAAACTTAAATTTACATAATTTGCCTCTGCTTCAGGACTGGTCCAAACACCATCACGATTTTTATGTATTTTGCATACAATTGGATCAGATCATGTCAGCAGGACTCTCTTCTTTCTGCAAAAAGAAAATATATATTAGAACTTAAATCAGAAGTGAATTATATATTAATATTTAGAGAGTAGAATAATTTACCATTTTGTTAGACAAACGATGAAAAGATCGAGAACCGCATGATGGTGTATCTTTAAATTTGATCTATTTGCTTTGTTCACAGTACTCCGTTGCTAAAAAAATATTATATCTATATGTTTAGTACATTTATCATATACTATTAAAAAAATATAGTATAGAAATTACCTGATAAGTAGGATCTTCAAACATATCACAAACCTTCTCCTATTCGTTTTGGTGGCATTGCTTGGAATGGATTTTGGCATGCCTCTATTGTAGTACTGAACTTCTTATAGTGTATATGACATCGACCTTTGTACCTTCGGAATGCATTCGACATCAGTTCCTCAACCGTTAATCGGTCCTCTCGTCAGCCAAAATTAAACTCAAACTTATCATTTCAATAATTATAAACAATTAGTATAAATACAAAATAACTTAAAAGTAACATGAATAATACTTAGTTGCTTGAGATGTAACTTATTACCAAGTAACGATTTTTGATGAGGTCTTTCACATCTTAGGAAACTTTAGACGAAAAGGATGTAGCAATCGGTGTATACGTGCGAGTAAGCGTACCAACGTAAGAAGCAAGCCACGCTGCCAAATCTCCGGAGCCACCGGTGTGGTCATCAGGAATATCAAATTTAATTTTACCCACTTTCCTTACTTTCTCTATGCAGACACCCCTCGTAGTGCCTCTACCTCATTGCTGGCTTACAACAACTATGTATACAGTAATGAAAGCATGTATTTTAATTAAATTATTTTATTTTATAGATATAATATTAAATTGAGCATAACATGTGGTATTTAATTTGATAAAATATCTTGTTCTGAGTTTGATAGTGTTGGCTCATTATTCATGACAGGTGAACCACACGGGGAATCAGTAATGAATGGGGATGGCACATGTATTGCTTTGCGTTTAGGAGGCATATCTATTTGAAATTGTAATAAATTATTATTCAAACAAACGTTACATATATTTATAAGAATAATACTTACAAAAATTTATTCACTATCCGTTTTGCTAGACTAGTCGCCCTCATCCTCACTAGACACCTCAGCTGATTCATCTTCTTCCGATATTTCACCCTCAATTACTTCGAGTTGAATATCTTCTCTACACAATGGAACCATGTCATATTGGCTAAGATCAACAAATAGATTAATGCCTACTTCGTTTTCTTGATATGCTTTTTCATTTGCTGGACTATCAACTTTTTTTGAAGGTTCGTCTGCCTTTGGAACGTAATCATAAACATTCTTGGTGCAAACTTCTCCACTACCCGCCATGGGTTTCCGTACTCTGGATCATCTAAATCAAAAACTTGATTTGCTTGGCAAGCGAGAATAAATGGATCGTCCTCATACCATGTGCGAGATGTATTGACACTCATAAAATAATCATTATTACGCACTCTCAACTTAGGATTTGAGACATCCTACCAATTTCATTTAAACAACCAAACCATATATCCCCCCATGTACTTTAACACTATGATATCTTCCACAATTCCGTAAAAGTCAATGTTATCATCCCCATGGCTTCCTTCGACTACTACCCCACAATTTTGAATTTTCCTACATCGTTCTCTGTCAGTTGTATGAAATTTATATCCACGCACCAAACATCTTGAGTATTGGATGGCCCGCCTGGATGGACCGCATACAGTTATGGTGAAATTTCTTCTGAATTTGCACTATATTTCGTTACAACCTACATCAATAATTACTTTTATATAGAAAAAAGTAAAATTTAGTGGTATGAAGTTCGTATTATAAAATAAGGTTTTACAGTAATACCATATGTTCAAACTATGAGGCAAATTTCTCTTCGTGCGTCTTTTCTACATCAGTTACACCATTCGTGCGAAGTAATTGGAGATGTTCACTGTGCACGTTCATGTGAATGGTTAATTTGTATCAAGTTATACTATGTTATTATACATGGACTTAAAGATAATATTGATTTAGATGATCATCACTAGCCTCAAGTAGTGGTCAATCTCTACACAGTCATTCAGGACATACCATCGACCTCTTTCAAACTTTCGCCCACATAGATCGTAGCCTCTTGTGCCTATGGGACGTACTGTCTGGGAAAGTACGGTAAATGTCGATGAGACTCCCATCTCTCGTCCACATTCATAATTTCGATCTGGTCTTGTAAATCTAGTATCAACCCCACGGAAATACATTGATCAAAAGGTATACCAGTCATTATCAATATATGACTCAGTAATCGAATCTTTTGGATGAGCTTTATTCTCCACAGATCGTTTAAGTTTTCCCAAAAATTGTTCAATAGGATACATCCATCTATACTGAACCGGACCAACGACTAGAGCCTCACAAGGTAAGTGCACAGCCAAATGAACCATTATATCAAAAAATGAAGGCGGGTACAAACTCTCTAATTTGCACAATATTATTGCAATGTCAGCTTTCATTTTTAACAATGCATCGATTTTTAACGTTCTACTACAAATGTCTTTGAAAAATCTTCCTAATTCTGTGAGAGCTGTACGAACATCTTGTATAAGCTTTCCACGCATTCCACTTGGCAATAGACGCTACAGAAATACATGACAGTCATGACTTTTAAGACTAGTTATCTTCTAATCATGTATTCGAACACATCTTGATATGTTTGAAGCAAAGCCATCTAGTAATTTGATTGTCATGAACCAATCACAAAATTTCTTTCTCTCATCATTTAATAGTGTATACCATCCGATGGGCATATAAGCTAACGACCCATTATCTTGCAAATGCAACTCCGGTTTTATCCCTAACTCTTTCAAATCTTTACGAGAGTTAGATGTATCTTTTGTCTTCCCTTCTATTGACATCAGAATGCCCAATATATTCTTACATATATTTTTTTCAATGTACATAACATCTAGATTGTGGCGCGATGTCAATGTAGACCAATATGACAACTCAAAGAAAATACTTTTTTTGGTCCAATTCAACTCCACTGTTTGTTGTTTTCTCTTTCGAGCTCTTGTATTTTTCCCAAATCTATTTTCTGAAACATCCCCCAACTGCACGATAATATCATTCCCAGACAACTCTAGCGGTGATGACCTGCTCTCAACCTTTCCATCAAACATCGCTCTATTTGAACGCCATCTATGATCATATGGTAAATAACGACGATGTCCCATAAAACATAATTTTCTACCATAATTCAAGCACTGAGACTGCATATCTTTATTGCAAATAGGACAAGCCATTTTTCCTTTTGTGCTCCACCAAGACAAATTTTCATAAGCTGAAAAATCATTTATTGTCCACATCACTGCAACATGCATATTTAACTTCCGCAATGAGACCGCATCATATGTACTGACACCCTGATTCTATAACTTTTTCAACTCTGCAATTAGTGGTTATAGATATACATCTAATTCGTTCCCTGGTGACCTTGGCCCTAGTATCAGTAGAGTCATCATAAAGTACAGATCCTTCATACACTTCCAAAGTGGCAAGTTATAGGGCATTAATATGACAGGCCAAGTACTATGAGAAGTGCTCATCTTGCCGAATGGATTAAAACCATCCGTTGTTAAACCAAGATGTACGTTGCGAGGTTCTTGGGTAAACCATGGATACTCGACGTAAAATTTCTTCCATTGTAAAGAATCTGCAGGATGCGAGAGTAAGTTTTCATTTTGGACTATTTCTGTCTGATGCCAAGACATATATTTCGTAGTTAACCCTGACGTAAATAGTTTTTGAAGTCGAGGAATCAACGAAAAATGTCTTAAAACTTTGTGAGGTACATTACGTTTATCGGATGTCCATCTTGACTGATGACACACTGGGCATGAATCAAATTCTGTATATTGCTGCCAATAAAAAATGCAATCATTTTTACAAACGTGGATGATGTTATAATTAAATTCTAACCCTTGCTTCAATTGCTTCGCTTCATAAAAATTATGGGGTACTACATTATCATACAAATAAATGATCCTCCACTATCACAAAATTATAAGAACTAAGATTTTTGCACTGACATCTTATATATCCTCTACTGTCAACACTCATGCGAGCAAATTCTAAAAAAAACTTCACCCATTGTACATACTCCTTATAGTCTCGTCCAAGTCTATCTCCCAACAGCATCCAACTTTTATCCATTGTTAAGATCCGTTATTTGTCGGATATCTATAAAAAAAACCCAATTCATGGGAAAACACTATTAATAGTTTATTCATACTTGTTTACCATTTATTGTATAAGGTAGTTGATCCTATCCCATTCGAGAAACTATCATCTATATCACATATATACTCAATCCAAAACTCTAATGTTAATAAAAAATTTGGCAGTATTTCCTTATAATTCTCCAAGTATGCTAGTCATGAGAAGTCGTCGACCCTATTCATGGGCCAAAAAACTTACAGACTACATATCCAAAGAATATAAGGAAACATTGAACCAAAATTTTTATTAACTAACATAAGAGTTTAAATTGAATATATCTGCCATATAGATGATAGAATCTCAAACTGTCCACTTTGGACAATTCAAGAGTTGTACCCAAACATTCTTTGTTAATTTATATGTACTCGAACGGGTCTAAGGTTGAAGAACATATAAAAATAACCCTAAAATTTAAAACTGCCCATTCCAACTCCTACAATTATACTATAAATTTAAAAGAAAATCACATTTCAAATCACAAATATATGTGCAAAATTACATTAAATGTTTCAATTTTAATAATTCCTATATTATATTATATATGTGCAAAATTTAATAATTCCTATATTATATTTAGTTATAAGTTTCCATTTTAATTTAAGTGGAGAATATTTAATAATTATATTATGTATAATTTTATTTAATTATATACTCCTTAACTATTATTTATTATTTTAAGTGTTAATAATTCCTATATTATATTATATTATAAGTTTCCATGTTAATTTAAGTGTAAAATATTTAATAATTATATTATGTATATCGTTTTTTAATTATATACTCATTAACTATTATTTATTATTTTAAGTGTTAATAATTCCTATATTATATTATATTATAGGTGTCCATTTTTATTAAATCTGTTTTTAATTAAATATTTTATAACAATTATTTTATGTATATAGTTTTTTAATTATGTACTCCTTATCTTTTTATATTTTAAGTATAATTTCTATAAATCTTATAATTTAGTGGTAAAATTTAGTAAGTAAAATCTTCTGAATCTATTAGGACAGGATTTTGTTCGAACAAATATCATAGCATTCGAACGGTACAAGCCCAGATTCCGTTAACAAGAAACAGAGACAAAATTCCTTCTCCACAAAATGCAATTTTCACAAACAAAATCAAGAACATGATGCATATTGGTGTAGAACACATTTTAAATGGGATTGCACAAACACAAATATACCAACAAATCTTAACATAATTAATTAAAAACTATAAATTATAAAAAATCTAAAAATTAGAAATATTACCTAAAATTTAAGCAATCCAAACAAAATAGCAGTATACAATACCTACATAAGCATAAAACATATCATGAGAAAACCCCAAATTATTTGCAATAAACAAACTTGCTATCAAATTTGAAATACCAAAAAAAATACCAAAAAATAATTACTTACCTTTTATAAACCTTTCCTTTCTCTTAAGAATCCCTTCTCTCTCACTAAGTCTGTTCCTCACTCTCTCCACAACTCTCTCTTACACACTATAATGTCTATGCTTCCAAGGGAATTTTCGCATGAAGTGAAAATGAACTGGAGGTTGAGGTATTTGAATCTGTGAACTTTCGTTCGAACTATACTTTTACTCATTCGAACACGAAAATTTCAAATTTCGCCAATTTTTGCTGCGATTTAATTCACGTTCGAACGCAAAAATTACACATTCGAACTAAAAATCAGAATATTCCTTGGCATATTCTTCAAAGTAGAGAAGATCAGAATATTTTTTGGCAAATTTTAGTTCGAAAGAGGAACTTTCACGTTCGAATAAACTGACAATCAGAGTATTTGGCGTGAAGTTTCCCTCCAAACACATTTCATGAGATAATTTCGTTCGAACAGTACGTTACTGGGTTAGAACTAGTAATAATAGTATTTTATATCTAAAAAAAATATAAAGATTTTTTGTTTTTTTTTTCACATCATTTTTTTAACAATTTTAAATATTTTAAACAAAAGAAAAAAGTTCAAAATATTATTAAACAATATTTTCTTAATCACTTAGTAAAAAACTCACTAAATAATAAGTACTATATATATATATTAATTATATTAACTTGTATAGTTATCATAACTCATTCAATAGCTATAACTAGATAGTAACTATGATATAGTACTTACACTATAGTAGCTATATAACTAATAAATACTATATATATATATATATATATATATATATATTAACTTGTATAGTTATCATAACTCATTCAATAGCTATAACTAGATAGTAACTATGATATAGTACTTACACTATAGTAGCTATATAACTAATAAGTACTACATAGCTGATCAATTTGTTTATGGGTTTTTCAGGCTTGAAGAAAAGGTTTTTTTGATGTCTTTTGTTTATGCAAAATGTTGCCAATCGGATCGCAGAGAGCTTTGGAGGGATGATATTCCTTGGTTAGTAGCGGGTGATTTTAACATTATACGGGATGATAATGAACGCATTGGTGGTAATCCGAGGCCTTTATTGGCTATGGAGGAGTTCAACAATTGTCTGGATAGTTGTGGCCTGCTGGATATTGGAGTAAATGGGAGGAATATGTCTTGGTGCAATGGACATGTTGGATCTTCTAGAAGTTGGGCAAAGTTGGACCGAGTTCTATCAAATGTGTCTCTCTTGCAGAATTTCCAAACACTTTTTATGAATATGGCAAACGTATGTCTTCGGATCATAACCCAATAGTCATTTGGTTTCAAAGGGAGGTTTTCAGGTATGGACCTTCTCCTTTTCGGTTCCAAAATATGTGGTGCACTCATCCTGATTTTCAGAAATGTGTTGAGGATTCTTGGAGGGTTGAGGCTTAGGGGTCGAGCTTATTTCGATTAGCGGCAAAGCTCAAAAGAGATAAGTCGGCTATCCGAAATTGGAATAGACAGGTGTTTGGCTGTGTTGACCACAATATTATGAGATTAGAGGAATGAGTGGAAGGGTTGGATGCTCAGCTTTAGGGAGGGCACTCATCGGAAGTAGAGGAAGATTTATTTCTCACGAAATTAGAGTTGGAAGCCTGGGAAGAAAGAGAGCAAATCCAAATAGCTCAATAGGCCAAAAAGAAGTGCTTGGCGGAAGCGGATAACAATTCAAAGTTTTTTTATGCTTTTGTGAATCAAAGGAGGAAAAAGTCATTTATTTCTTCTTTGTCGTTTACAAATGGGGATGTGTTGGAGTCTCCCGAAGCTGTGCATGAGGGAGCTGTGAGATACTTTCATTCTTTTTTAACTGGTACAGGGCCTAGGGAAAGTGCAATGCTTGGTGATATTATTTTTCCTGTAATTTCTGAGGAGGAAAATCTGGTTTTATGTAGTGCACCTACGGAGGTGGAGGTAAGGAATGCTATTCTCTCTATTCTTAGACAAAGTAGCCCAGGTCTGGATGGTTTTGGTTCTGCTTTTTTTCATGACTATTGGGATATTGTCAAAGAGGAGGTTATGGAGGCGGCCAGAGATTTTTTCAATGGTTCTTCTCTGCCAAGATTTTACTCTGCATCTTTTATTGTTCTGACTCCAAAGGTTCCCAATCCTCAAAGCTTTGATAAATTCAGGCCCATTAGCCTTTGTAGTGTCATTTATAAAAAAATTTCGAAGGTTCTTGTTATGCGCATGAAAGGAGTTTTATCTAGAATGATATCACAAGAATATGGAGCTTTCAATCCAGGTAGAAGCATTTTTGAGAACATTACTCTGGCACATGAAATGATTCATTCTTTGCACAAGAAGTTTAAATGGTGGAAATGTGATGTTGAAGGTTGATATGGCTAAGGCCTATGATAGGGTGGATTGGGCATTTTTAACTTGATTTTGGAGGGTTTTGGGTTTTCTCAGCAAGTTTGTGGATTGGTGGTGGAATGTGTTTCTTCCCCTTGGTTTTCCATAATGATGAATGGAACTTACAAAGTTTTTTTCAAACCTACACGCGGCCTTCGCCAAGGAGACCCCTTATCTCCTTACCTTTTATTATTTTGCAGGAAATTCTCTCTCGTCTTATTAAGAAGAATTTTGCGGAGGGTAAGATAGGAGCTTTCCACCACCCCCGAGGGGCCCCATTGATATATGATCTTCTCTACGCAGATGATATTCTAATTTTTGCAAATGGGAAAAAAAGGTCTATTCGTATGATCATCAAGACTCTAAAGCAGTATGAGGACTGGTCGGGTCAATTGATCAACAAAGAGAAGTCTAGTATTTTTTTTGTCAAAGCATATTGCTTATACTAGGAGGCGCAACTTATTAAGGATGGCAGGATTCGTTGAAGGGGTTTTCCCATCTACTTATCTTGGTATTCCTTTAGTCTCGGGGTGTCTCACAGCTCGTAGTTTAGAGCCGTTAGTATTGAAAATTCAAAATAAGGTGGCTGGATGGAAATTCAAGCTTTTATCTCAAGGGGGTCGGCTCACCTTGATCAAACATGTTCTTTCATCAATGCCGATTCATCAACTGGCAGTCTTGGATATTCCTAACGTTCTGCTCACCAAGATCAGCTCTATGCTTTTGACTTTTTTCTGGGGTGATAAGAATGGTAGAGGAAATGGGTTTCCTAGTCTAAATGTTGTAAGCCTATTTTTGAGGGAGGCTTGGGTATTAGAGATATGGTGGAAGTGAAAAAGTCTCTGCATATGAAGTTCGTTTGGCGACTGATAACTATGGATAACTTGTAACGACCCAGCCCGGGAAAGGGCGAGACCGCCACGTGCGTACCTTTTCTTAGCGTACTTCCTTTTTCTTTCCTCACGGACAGGGAAGACACTAAGCTTCTGCCTCTCTCTCTGCAGTAATGCCTTGCTCCTCAGCCCTTTTCATGATTTCCTGGACGTTTAAAACATTAAAACAAAAGTGAGTCTAATACTCAGTAAGTAGTACATAATGCAGTGAACATACTAGGCATCTATTCTTTTCCTTTAGAAAACATGCATACATAACATTTGCATTTTTATTCCATGCATAAACATTTTTAGACATGACTAAACTTTCATGCATAAACACTCTTTTTATGCTTTTCATGCTTTACATCTTTTCATGCGTAACATACTTTTCATACATTACATATTTCCACTTTCATAGGCCATTGCACACTGTTACGCCCCGCGTGCTAGGATTAGCGGTCTTTCAACCTATGGATTCGCCCGTGGCCACGGGTTGGAATCCCATTCCGTTAGGGTACAACACTGGGTGCATTACCAGATACTACGACCCAGCATTGCAATCTGCCCATTCCTTTATTGGGCACCCCTTTCCTTTCAAGTGGCCGTTACGTATTTTCCTACATTGAAACTTTCGTTTCCTTTCAGTCCTTTCGTCTTTTCATTCATTACAACCCTTTTTATTTAACAGTTCATTCGTAGGAAAGGAACGTCATTTAAAATCATGAACTTAACATTATTTAAAAGCATAAGCTTAAACATCACTTAAAATCGTGAGTTTAAACATCATTAAAAGTATAGGCTTAAATATCACTTAAAAGCATAGGCTTAAACGTCATTTGAAGGCATAGATGTAAACATCATTTAAAAGAATAGGCTTAAACCCCAATCGAAACATGAGCTTAAAATCATTTAAAAGTACGAGCATAAACCTCATTTAAAAGCATGAGCATAAACATTATTTAAAAGCACGAGCATAGACATCCTTTAAAAACAAGAGCTTAAGCATCATCTTTCAAAACATCTTTTAAAAGGCCAGCTCATGGCATCCTTTAAAACGATAGTTCTCAGGGACATTTTAAAACATCAGTTCTCAGGGACATTTTAAAACGTCAGTTCTCAGGGACATTTAAAGTATCAGTTCATAGGGACATTTTAAAGCACATTTAAAACATCACTTGAAGCATAAAACATGAGACGTTCCTTTGCTTTCATTTACATTTAAACATTTTCATCTTTTTTTTTTTTTCTTAGTTCAATGCATATGAAATTTCATGAACAGAATACAGTTTCATGCTATACTACATATAGGAAATAATCATAATTTCTTTGAGAGAGCATGCATGAAAATCTCATGACTTAGAATCTACATGCATGCATTACTTTATACATGTACACACAATTATAATCGATAGGGTACTTAACAGGGGTTATCAAGGAAGGGCTATACATACTATATTCATTTATTCTTTCACATTTGAGAAACATTTAAAAAATGAGAGCAATATTCTTTCATAAATAGAGCATGGTGTAAGAAGCATGGCCATAGCTACTTACCTGCGAACTTTACTAGCGAGTCCATTTGAACTTGAAAGTAGACTCCTAGTCCTATTCACTAAAATGAGGTAGATATATTAACATCCACCTTTCTTTAAGTCTTACTAATCGATACACTCACACGCTCACTTAAATTCTAACTTGGAATTAAACGTTTCCCTTAACCCGTTCGTCTACCCATCAAACATGGCATTAAGCCAAAACATTAAAATATTTATTCCAAACATTTTAAAGAAACTTATGAAAATAATAATATACTAGCTACCTCTCCCAAAGGCCAATGTTTTCTACGTGAAGGATAGGTAGAAAAATCATGGATTAAAATGCATAAGTGGTAGAAATTATTTAAAGGAAGAGAAGGACAAGACGTTTGCTTCAAATCTGGAAATTTTCATCAAGAGAGGCATTTAACAGCTTTAAATATCATTTGGAAGGTAAACTAAACAAAAGGCCAAGGCTTACAAAGGGTTGATTTTTTTTTTTTTTTTGTCACTTCTTTTCATTGATTTTTCATGCTAAACTCCATCTTAAATTGAGCTAAGCAAAGCTTTGAACAAAGGGATGGGTTTGGGCTGATTTAAGTCTCAATAAAAACAAAGAAGAAAATTCTGAAACTCTTGGACAGCCCATAGGCTTAGTGTTTTCATGCTCTTGAACATCCCTTATTGAATCCAAATTTCAACTACATAAATAAACCATATTAAGGATATAAAAGCTTAGGAAATAATTTCTTATCTTCTAAAAACAGATCACAAATAATAGATATGGCACTTGGCAAACTTAAAGTTTTCAAGGTAAACTTACTAGTTTAAACTAAAATCATTAGAAGCTTACTTAGGCCATAGATCCTGAAAAAGCATGCTTAAGATCACAACTAAGTTTTCATTAATATAGCACTTAAAGGCATGATAAAATCAGAACATAATTTAGGCTTAACCATCAAGAACTCAACAATACAGCTCCTAATCACATTCGGTTGAAACCCAGAAAACAGAGCACACGGCTGGAACCAACATGAGGAATTACACGGCTGGAAATTAACAGGAAAATGGAGCAACACACGGATGAAAATCACAGGACATATACACGGCTGGGAACACACCAAAACAGAGCATACACACAAGGCTGGAACCTCCAGAAAACATAGCATACTTCGGCTGGAAATCACATAAAATAATAGAGCATAACACGGCTGGGATCACATAACCATAAGCATGGCTGGGAACCCAGAAAACCGAAGCAATACAGCTGGAATCACACCAGAAAACAGAGTATACGTACAGCTAAGACCCAGAAAAACAAAGCATGATTTTTCTCCATTCGGTTTCCACTTAGCTAGGGCATAAAATCAAAAGGAAAAAAAGAGGAATCAACTCATAAATCACCACATAGAAATCGGTTTGCCCAGAAATTTCCGAAAACCTCAAAACACATGGCATAAACTCACTCGGTAGTCCCATAATCACAAGAAGAATTTGAAGAACAAAGCACTACCTGGTTTAGCAAGCCACGGATGGAAGAGGAGAAGGAAAACCGAAGGACCAACCCAGCGAATCTCGTCCTCCTTGAAGGTGCTTCAGCCGAAACTCAATGTAAGAGAGGAGGTAGAGAATCGGCTTGAGAGAAGGGAGAGGTGTTCGGTGCAGGTGAAACCGAGAGGATCCTTATTTTTGTGGGGTTAGAATGGCTGAAACTAGAGCTTGAAGAAGCTCTCCTTGGCTTGCTCTGGAAGCCGAAACCTACGTGTAGGAGAAGGAGAATAGGAGACCCGATCGGCTTATCCAAGAAGCCAAACCTCGAGTGTTTGGACACTCGAGATACTTCAACTACTTTGAAGTATCCTTGTACGGCTGAGAGTATCTCTCCATCCAAACAACATTTGAAGTTTTGTCAAACATATCTCCAGCATTCTCTATGTGCACTGTTTCTACTGTCAGGTCATGATATTTGTTTGCGGAAAGGACTTTACGCAAGAAACCGGACTTTACGCATGAACAGATCCTAATATATATAACAGAGGAGTAATGGCAAGTGAACGGAGACTTGGCGAGAGGGACGGGCAATGCACGACGGAGTTGGGTCTGGGAGGCAGTTGAGGGTGGTCAACGTAGTAGCCCGTCGCTGCGAGAGAGAAGGTGATGAGAGAGAGAGATGAGCGAGAGAGACGAGCGAAAGAGAGAGAAGGCACGGTTTGAATCAAAGGGAAGCTTACCAAGAGAAACGATAGACTCGAAGTGGCGTATAGTGTTCCTCGGCACGGTCTGTGTAGGTGACGACGCCGAGGTGGAGCTAGCACCGTGTGCGGTGGCTTAAGGGCAGTGGGTTGGTTGAGCCATGACCGCTCTGTTTCGGGAAACAAAAATAGAGGTCCTTAGGTGTTGGTAAGGCTGCGCTTCTGCTTTGAACGGCTGAGGGAAGGTCAACGGACGGGCTTGGCCGCTTGTGGTGGCGTGACCGTTTTCACGTGGGGCTGGGCAGTAGTGGGTGCTATGGTGCAAGAGATTTCGTGGAGGAGCTTGGCAGTGCGCTGGTCTGGCTTGGAGGAGCTGGGTAGTGCGATGGTCTTCGCCGCTGCAGTGGTGCGAGTCATGCGTTGGCTGGGCAGTGGCTGGCGGACCTGGCCGTGCAGGTGCGAAGCAAAATCAAATTTATGAAATTTTCATTGACAGACGGAAAAGTGAAAGGGAAGAGAAAGATGAGGGAATAAAGTGAAAAAATGATCCCAGTTGTCAGCCGGTTGCACGCCGATTCCCCTGCTCGGTTGTATGTAGCAGAGTTGTTGATTATAATATTTGTAATTATTATATATATAATAAAAATTACTATAATATTTATTATTATTATATATAAATAAAAAATAAAATCAGTATAATATTTATTATTATTATATATAAATAAAATAAAATTATTATAATATTTATCACTATTATATATAAACAAAAAATAAAATTATTATAATATTTATCACTATTATATATAAATAAAAAATAAATTACTATAATATTTATCATTATTATATATAAATAAAAAATAAAATCACTATAATATTTATCACTATTATATATAAAAATAAAATCACTATAATATTTATCACTATTATATATAAATAAAATCATCATTTCATCATCCTAAAAAAACAATCATTGATGGGACCCACACCCTTTTCAACTCAAAATTTAAAAGTCAACAACTCAACATATTTCATACATCCAAACAACTCAAACTACTTTCAATGGGACCCACAAACTCACTCCAATCTCTACTCACAACTATTCACAGCACTTCTCAACACTTCTCGCTATCCAAACATAGCCTAAGTGTCGTGTAAGAGAGACGGGTCCGAATGGGATGGGGGAGGTCGGTCAACACTTGAGGGAAATGAGTCAAAGCTTCCCTTGGAAGCTAAATGAATGGATGGTGTGGATTAGTCCATGAAAAAAATATGTTTATCCTATGGTGGATAATATTTGGGTCACTCTTCAATTAAATAAAAAGGTAGGGGCTTTAGAAAATATATCTTAAGATCATGAAAATATTTCCTTAAATTATGCTAATGACCCACATTAAAATAAAAGCACACATATAATAAAATATTAAAATCATAAAAATCTTCATCTCGAAAATATTTAACTTAAGAAATTAATTTAAAGGAAATGACGTAAGGACCTACGTAGTGAGATGCGAGTATTACATAACTTGTGGACGAAATTCTTTAAGGCCAAGTATTTGAAAAATGGCTAGCATTTACAATAGGTAAATCCAAATAAGGGCTCTCAGTTTTGGCGTTCTATTATTAAAGTTAGGCCTGAAGTTCTAGAGCATGTTCATTGTCGGATGTTAAGGAAGGGAAAGCATCCTTTTGGTTTGATCGTTGGCTAGCCTCGGGTCCATTGTATGCGTAGGTACAGGAAGTGAGAAATAATAATATGCAAGTTCGGGAGTGCTGGAATAGAGATGGGTGGAATGTTGATATGCTGTTGGATTTGTTGGGAGAAGAACAGGCTAATGTAGTGATGCGTTCAACATTATCTTGCAAGGAGGGGCTAGATATTCCCATATGGGAACTGTCGACAGATGGGAAATTTACTACGGCTAGTGCTTGGGAGGTTGTTCATGAACGCAGAGAGAAGGATCCAATGTAAAAGTGGTTTTGGCATCCTCTGCTTCCGAAACGTTTGTCTATTTGCATGTGAAAAGCTTGGTTTGATTGTCATCCGGTTGATAGGCGCATACAAGCAATGGGAGTTCAACTGGCCTCTAGGTGTAACTGCTGTCAATATGGAAAAATTGAATCATTTGACCATGTTTTTTGTACGGGATCAATTGCTTAGGATATTTGGAGAAAAGCAGGGGTGGCTTTGGGTATTAACTGTATGGCAACGAGCACTTGGAAAGCCCAAACTATTTTATGGTTAAATTGTGCTCGTCGATCTTCACAATATGGAACGTTGATTGGCCTGCTTCCGAGTTTGATCACCTGGTGTTTATGGGGGCGTAGATGTAAAGCTTAGATGGAGTCTGTTTCTGATACGCCAAATGGAGTTTAGCTTAAACTTAAATATTGGATGCGAGTGATTGTGAAAAATATGAAGGGAGGTGCTCCCCCTACCCGAACAGAAATTCAGGTGTTTCATGCTTTGGATATTCTGATTAGAATTAGTATTAAGCAGTCTCCATGTACAGTTAGATGGCGTAAACCTGTGGCAGGATGGGTTAAACTTAATGTGGATGGAAGCTGTAGGGGGAATCCAGGAAGTTGTGGGGGTGGTGGGGTTATAAAGGATGATACAGGGGCATTTAAGGCAGATTTTTCGTTTGTGCTTAGGCATGGAACAAATAATGTGGCAGAGTTGCAAGCCCTCATTGCAGGGGTGGAGCTTTGTAAGGAACTTGGGTATGTTCAAGTGGAGATTGAATGTGATTCTTCTTTGGTGATTCTTTGCCTCTCAAGCGGAAGTTGCTCGGTGTGGTACCTTTGGGATTACTGGGAAGATCTTGTAGCAGCTTTGAGGGGAATTACGTACTTTGTTGCTCATGTTTTTAGAGAGGCAAATCAAGTTGCGGACTTCTTTGTGAGACAAGGTGAAGCTGGTCTTTCTCGTAGATATGGAGTTTAGGATACTCTCCCGCAACAAGTTCGGGGCATGATTAGGCTGGATGCTTTGGGTTTTCCTTCCTTGCGTCTTTGAAGTTTCGTTTTCTATAGCTGAGAATAGTTGGGGATTATTCGGGTTTTGGTTAAAACGTTTAAAGAGGTTTTTTTTCGAGTGAGTTTTTGTATAGTTTTTTTTTTTGTTATTTTCTTGCTACTGGGAAGGTTTATTAGAAAAAACTGTTGTGGAGTTTCAAGTCTTGGATGTTATCACAGTATTCTTCCGCCATAAGTGAGAGTTTATTTTAATAAAATTGGAAGTGAGTCACTCATGAACATGTGACATTTTTCTCTTTCAAAAAAAAAAATAATAAAAGTACTATATATATTAATTATATTAACTTGTATAGTTATCATAACGCATTCAATAGCTATAACTAGATAGTAACTTTACTATGATATAATACTTACACTATAGTAGCTATATAACTAATAAATACTATATATATTAATTATATTAACTTGTATAGTTATCATAACTCATTCAATAGCTATAACTAGATAGTAACTATGATATAATACTTACACTATAGTAGCTATATAACTAATAAGTACTATATATATTAATTATATTAACTTGTATAGTTATCATAACGCATTCAATAGCTATAACTGGATAGTAACTATGATATAATACTTACACTATGGTAGCTATATAACTAACAAATATTATATATATATATATATATATATTAATTATATTACTTGTATAGTTATCATAACTCATTCAATAGCTATAACTAGATAGTAACTATAATATAAAACTTACACTATGGTAGCTATATAACTAACAAATACTATATATGTATATATATATATATATATATATTAATTACACTATACTTACACTATAGTAGCTATATAACTATATATATTAATTATATTAACTTGTAAATAAGTATATTTACGTATAATATACTAAATATGTTAAATTAAAGTACTATAATACTATTATTAGTATTATTTTTATAATTTTGTACTTTGTAATATTAGTATTATTATATATTAGTATTAGTAATATAATTAGAAATATATTAGTATAATAACCGTTTGAACGGATATTATTACCATTCGAACGAGATGCCTTATATACCCGGCTAGTTCGATTTCAATCAAACTCTATAATATAATTTAAATATTATGATTTATTATATTCTTAATTTTCTTGTGATTAAACAGTATACTAATGGCATATAGCGGAAGAAAACGTGCAGAAGATCAGGCCGGCCAAAGTAGTGGAGCAGCTTATGCTTAGGAGATGAGACCTATACTCATTGAGCTTGAGATTATTTTATTTGACTTCTCTAATCTTTCATGGGAAGGACAGAGCATACAGTTCATCTTCACCGATTGAAGATGGACACCAATCTATCAGTAGCAGGGGACTGCTTATCTAGAGATGGTAGGTGAATTTTACCGTGTCATGAGAGAGGAGAGTGCTAATGCTCTTTTTTACACCTTATCGGTCAGGGGAGTGAGTATATATTTCTCTCCCCGTATTATTGCTGATGATGGTCTCACAGACGATCAGGTGCGTCATCTAGTGCGAGGCCCTTTCGGCTCCTCCATATGATGGGAGTAAGGTGATCCAACAGGCCGACTGTATAGCATTTTTTAGAATGCTTAATTTGATTGTTGGCTATAACATCAATCAGAAAAAACACAAGACTGATTTCGGGATTGATCGAGCCAGATTTTTGTTGTGGATAACGCGGAGGGATCCCATTGATCTGGCCTTGTATTTCTTCTACCACATTCGATCAGAGTCACACTATTCCAGTAGAGGTAGTCTACCATTTGCACTGCTGATATCTAACCTCCTACTCTGATCAGGGGTTACAGTGTCTGCGACTGAGCGGAGGTCGCCACAGCTGGGGCCCCTTAACAAGATCACATTTAGCAAGAGCAAGTGACACTTGCGGAAGACTGCACCAAAACAATCTAGTGCCCCACCCACCGATCCAACTTCTACCACTATTGCCGCTGTTGAGAGATAGCCTCTTAGGGCTACTTTGGATCAGGTACGAGCTTTATTTGTTGAGTTCGTTGAGCCCATAATGGAGAAACTTAGGGATCTGGATGGACGCATTAAAAGTTACAAGAGGATATTGATCTACTTAGCAAATAGTCGTTTTAGTTATTATTTTACTTTTTTATGTTGTATTGAACATTATATAATTGAGATGTAATTAATGTATGATTTTTATTTTTCATGTTTGCTACCTTGTTTTTTTTTTTTATTTTACTTGCCGTTCATGATAATATAAAAAATGGTACTATCTTTGAAGTTATATTTATATAAATTTAAAATAAAAGAAATCACTATAAAGTTTTGAAATTAATTACATAAAATTAATTTATGAATTTATAAATATTTTAATTCTCCGTACCCACATAATATATAATATATACACATTTTAATATTTTGAAAATGATAACAAATTAATGAAAAAAATATTTATTACTTTAATGGAAAAAATATATGTACAAATTAATGATGATAAACAAATTAATGGGAAAAATGTCCGTTCGAACGGTTATTAACTTTTCCTGGAAAAAATAAATTAATTTCCCGCCAATATTATTATTCGAACCGATAATATACTATTAGAACAGACATTAATTGGTTGTTCGAATATATTTTTTTCCGTTCGAACTGTTTTTCTTTTTTGAGATGATTTTGTTCATCAAAAAATATTTAGTTCGAATGGACATTTTTCTGTTTGAACAAATTTTGTAGCTCAGTCATTTTGGGAGATAAAATGTAAATTTCGTCTCTAAAAATAATTTTTAGGGATGAAATTTAATTCGTTCCTAACTAATTTTATCTCTAAAAGTCAAATATCTTGTAGTGATATATACTAACTTGATGAGACGGCCACTTTTTTTTGACTAGCCGTTTGTAATATATAAGGCCATATGTCATAATTAATATTGGATGTGGGGATGTCATTTTATAAAAACTTCGAAGTAAATATTTTTATTTAGAATACAGTTTAATTTGTACGTCCTTAATTTATTGATAAAGAGGAAAAAAAGATCAAAATGAAAAAAGAGTCGTAAGTGTTGCATGCATTATTAAATTCTACATATAAAGATTGTTATCGGGAAAACAAAAAAGAAAAATGCTTAATTACTAGAAAATTAGATAATTGCGAAAAGTACTTGGATTTAATTACAATATATAATCATCTTGTAATATATATTACAAGATGATTAGTTTGTATATCTGATCTTTTCAACACTTTTGTATATATGTATATATAGATTGAGTAGCAAAAATTAAAATAGGGGGAAAACTTCCTTCTTCAAGGATCAATCAAAACAGTCGTTAATTAATTGTTAATCCATTAATTTATCTTGAACAACCTAGGTAGTAAGCTAGCATTATAACTATAAATTATCAACTACCCTATTATTTGCCTACCAGAAATATGTACGTACGTACTGAACTTAGGTGTTGTTCGAATGGTGAATTAAGGTAAGATGAGTTAAAATTAAAGTTGAAAGTTGAATAAAATATTATTTTTTAATATTATTATTATTTTAAAAATTGAAAAAGTTAAATTATTTTTTATATTCTGTGTGAAAATTTAAGAAAATTGTAATGATAAGATAAGATGAAATATTTTCACTATTCAAACGGAACCTTAATATTATGAAAAATGCTAGTTTGCTCCTCACTTTGACCGCTTATGTATTTAATTTTTTTTTGTACTTAATGATTAAGAAAGTGATTTTTAGTGTGTTAGTGTATTTTTTAAAATATTTAAATATGTTAACAAAATACAAAAAAATGAAAAAAAATAAAAATATACATTTAGGCTAGCGGTCAAATTGAGCGGACTACTCTAAATAGCCGACTCTAATATTATATATAGATATATCTAACTAATAGTTTGGCTTCGACTACGGACGTACTACTAGTAGTACTATATATTTAATGTTTGATATTTCCATCTTTCTTTTTAATGTAAAAACTTTTAAAAGAATAAAGAGATCTAAAGAATCTTTTACCTCCAGTCATTTGTATTTGAGTACTCGAAAACCTACAAAAGAGAGTAGATATTTTCTGTAGAGAAGGGACTTCTAATCTTTTACCTTAGAACTTTTTGGGTGAGTCTAATGGAAAACACAAGCTCCTTTATATAGGCAAGACTAGGGATCCTCACTTATTACTCCTACAACTTTTGGATTACCCTCATTATTCCATCCATCAAAGAATAGCAAGGGTCAACCATTTTATTTATTAAGGGCAATTACCTATGCTTGATAGATGAAGTGAACCTCATCTTTAGATAAAGTGAACCACCTTAGGGAAGACAAATGGTTTTCTAGGAAAACCAAAAGTCTAACATTCTCCCACTTGGCTCACTTTAATAGGTAAAACTTAAATGGCCAAAAAATTAATGCCCTCAATTATGTCAAGGTATCCTATATACGAACCATGGCGGTATTGCTCTCTATAGTGAGCATTTCCCTTCCATGCGTCACAATACATAGTATGCCTTAAAATACTTTATGAACAACTAATAAAAGTTATTCGGGTCCAACTTAATCACCCAATGGATATAACGAATTCGTTACTTTATGCGCAAAACTAAAACTAAATTCAACTTTATTCTTTGTGGATATACAGCAACATGAGAGAAATTACACTTTAGATAGGCCCATACAATCCACATGACCCTGAAACTGTTTTACCGGTAAACTTTTGATCATTGGATCAACTAACATCAAATCTGTACTAGTGTGCTCAATATACACCACATTATTTTTTATGCTCTCTCTCACACTTAAATATTTTATGTCGATATGCTTGCTTCTGCTTCCGCTCTCATTGTTCTTTGAGAAGAACACTGTAGCAGTGTTATCACAAAGAATTTTTATTGGTCTTTGAATGGAATTCACAACTTTAAGACCAGAAATAAAATTCTTCAACCACATGGCTTGTGTCATTGCTTCATAGCACGCAATGAATTCTGCCTCCATAATAGACGTAGCAACTATAGATTACTTCGTACTCTTCCAAGAAATAGCTCCTCTAGCAAGAAGAAAGATATATCCAGAAGTAGACTTTCTGGTGTCTACACAACCGGCAAAATCTGAATCTGAATAGCCAACCACTGGCAAATTTTCTGTATGCCTATAGGTTAGCATGTAGTCCTTGGTTCCTTGCAAATATCGCATCACCTTCTTTGCAGCTATCCAATGTTGAAGACCTGGGTTACTTTGATAGAGACCCAATAATCCAACTGCTAGACATATGTCTGGGCGGGTGCAAACTTGAGCATACATCAAGCTACCCACTGCAGATGCATAAGGCACATTTTTCATCCGCTCTTGTTCGGATGCATTTTCAGAGGATTGACCTTTATGAAATTTATCACCTTTGATTATGGGAGCTACAGAGGCTTTACAATTTTTCATACTGAATCTCTGTAAAACTTTTTCAATGTAGGCCTTTTGAGACAGTCCTAAGACTCTATGTTTCCTGTCTCTGTGAATCTCTATGCCAATGACATAAGAGGCTTCACCCATATCCTTCATTTCAAAGTTTTGGGAGAGAGATTGTTTAGTCTCATGTAGTAAGCTCAAATCACTACTTGCAAGAAGAATATCGTCTACATATAGGACTAGGAAAATGTATTTGCTCCCACTGACCTTAAGGTATATACAATGATCAACAAGATTCTCGATGAAACCGTATGAGATAACAATTTTGTGAAATTTTAAATACCATTGACTGGAAGCCTGTTTTAGTCCATAAAGAGACTTCTTCAACTTGCATACTTTCTGACTGTCATCACTGAAACCCTCAGGTTGTTTCATGTATACCACTTCATCAAGATCTCCATTAAGAAAAGCCGTTTTCACATCTATTTGATGTAGTTCTAAATCAAAATGAGCTACTAAGGCCATGATTATTCTCAATGAATCCTTCTTAGAGACCGGAGAGAAGGTTTCATGATAATCTATACCTTCCTTCTGAGTGAATCCTTTAGTGACAAGTCTAGCCTTATATCGTTCGACATTACCAGAAGAATCTCGTTTGGTTTTATAAACTCATTTGCAGCCAACTGTTGCCGCCCCTTCTGGTAATTCGACGAGATCCCAAACTTGGTTTTTATAAATGGATTCTAACTCATTCCTCATTGCATCCAACCAAAATGAAGATTTATCTCCATTCATGGCTTGTGAAAATGTAATTGGGTCATCGTCAAAATCAGACTCAGTTAGATATACAATGTAATCATCTGGAATAGCAGGCCTACATATTCTTGAGGATTTTCTTAAAGCCACTATTTCATCATTTGGAGATGACTCAATTGGTTCAAACTGTAAATGCGGAATTACTTCAGATTGAACCTCATTTATAGGAACATGTTGTTCTTGAATTGGTGTCACCGCATGATCTTGCGATCTATTTTGCCTTAAAACAATCGCTTTTTCTCCAAAAGAAGGCAAAGTAGCATGTTCAGGTGTTTCCTCAAAAGTTACCTCTTAAGGATTCACACTCTCACCAGGTTCAACATCCTCAAGAAACCTTGCATTTTTAGATTCGACAATTCTAGGGCTATGACTGGAACAATAAAATCTATATCCTTTGGAGTTACTTGGATACCCAATAAAGAAACCGCTAGTTGTCCTTGAGTCTAACTTATTTATGTTAGGATTATAAATCCTAACTTCAGCAGGACAACCCCATATGTGTATATGATTTAAGCTAGGTTTCTACCCTTTCCACAACTCGAAAGGTGTCTTAGAGACAGACTTGGATGGAACCCTATTCAATATATACACTGCAGTTTTAAGAGCTTCACTCCACAAGGAAATTTGCATGTTAGATTTACTAATCATGCTTCTTACCATATCCATTAGCGTACGATTCCTTCTTTCTGCAACACCATTTTGTTGTGGTATGCCAGGCATTGAATATTGGGCACAATGCCTTCCTTCTGAAGGAAATTTGCAAATGGACCCTTCATTTGTCCATGTTCTGTGTACCTACCATAATATTCCCCTCCTCTATCAGATCTTACGATCTTGATTTTCTTTTCATTTTGATTTTCTACTTCTGCTTTATAGGTTTTGAAAGCATCTAATGCTTGAGCCTTCTCATTCAAAAGATAGAGATACATATATCTAAAATAGTCGTCAATAAATGAGATAAAATATCTCTGACCATTCATGCAAGGGGTAGAAAATGGTCCACAGATGTTTGTGTGTATAATCTCAAGAACACTTAAGCTCCTTCTTGAACCTTTAGAATTTTTATTAGTCTGCTTGCCCTTTATGCAGTCCACACAATTCTTGAAGTTAGTAAAATCGAGATCTTGTAGGACCCCTTCTTTTACTAACCTTTTCATCCTCTCTATAGAGATGTGTCCCAATCTCTTATGCCATAATAGAGAATATTTTTCATTCAAAAGGTTTCTCTTAATGCCAACTGAATGCAGGGAGAAATAATTCTCCTTAAAATCGGGATGAATATCTAATCTAAACAAGTTATCAGATAAAGTTCCAGAACCAACAGGAATTTTATTCTTAAAAATAGTCATTGTATTCTCAAAAAGGAAACTGTAACCTTTGATAATAAGTCTGGAAACAGAAATTAAATTTCTACGAAATTCTGGAATATAAAAAACATTATTTAAATCTAAAACATGTCTCGATTTGAGAATCACTCTAAAAACTCCAACTGCAACAACTTGTGAACGCCCTTTATTTCCAGTGAAAATCCAAAGTTTACTTGTTGTTGGTTTCCTTCTGGTGAGAAAACCCTGCAAAGTATTCACAATATGAATTGAGGAACAGAAGTCAATCCACCATGAATTTTTAGGAGCATCAATGAAAAAAGATTCATGACACACAAGAGAGATAGAGCTACCTTTCTTTTTAAGCCACTCTTTATACTTAATGCAATTTTTCTTCACATGGCCCTCTTTCTTGCAAAAGAAGCAGGTCACCTTTTTGCCATTAGATCCATTGGATTTTGATGGCACATCATGCTTCCTTTTCTTTTGAGGTCTACATTGGCTTTTCTCGATCTTAACTTTATCATTCACGATCATATTTACACTTTCAGGTTGATCACGCTTCATCCTTTCCTCTTCTTGCACACAGATGGTCAAAAGATCCGTAACTGACCAATTTTCCTTATGTGTGTTATAAGAGATCTTGAAAGGTCCATACTCAGATGGCAGTGAGTCAAGGATGAAATGGACCAAGAACGGCTCAGATATCTCTATCTTTAAGCCCTTAAGTTGAGAAACAATGTCTCTCATTCCTGTAATGTATGCACGTATACCCTTAGAACTGTCAAAAGCTTTAGTAGTGAATTGTCTGATAAGAGTGCTAGCTAAAGCCTTGTCAGAGCGAACAAACTGTTCCTCAATTGCCTGCATTAATTCCTTAATTGTAGTGCAGTCGCCAATAGAACCTCTAATGCTCTTACTCATACAAGACTTTATGAGCATTAGACTTAGGCGATTAGATCACTCCCACCATTGGCAATTTTCAATGACTTCCTGTATATCCATATCCGTGGCAGTAGGTGGTTGCTCCACACGGAGTGCATAGTTAAGGTCCATATACCCCAAGGTAAAATGAACCGAATCTTTCCAGTCAGAATAATTAATGCCATCGAGTATTGGAATAAAATAAGCGTCATTAGCTAAGGATTGTGGAACAACAGCTGTAAAATCAAGAAAAAATTTAATGCTATAAATTCAAGTAAATTTTAACCTTCCTATGGGAAAAGGTTGCATAACAGCATAAATTTACTTATCTTTATTTATAAGACAAATTATTCCGAATATTAACAAATAAAACTATCCACACCTGTAGGCAGAAGACTGATTTTATCGTTAATACCAAATATCATTTTTTTATACTAATTAAATCACAAAAATTAAAAATGTCCCTGTAGGGATAAATTCTTAAAATTTATGATTTAATTACAATAAGATTCCAAATTTATTTATGTATTCTTTTAAAAAATAAGGATGATGTGGCATTACCTTCATTATTCAAAAGAAATACAACTGGGAATCTACTAAAATAGATAAAATCTATTAACTGTAAACTAGCCCAAAGGCCCATCAATATGTATAAAGCTTGAAATTAAGTCCAAAGTCAAAACATGCCTTTGAAATTTGTTAATATAGTTATGACTCATGCATCAAGCCCACAAATGTTTGAACAAAGGACCATAAATCATGGACTAAATGGATAACATTGTTCTAACACAAGTGAAAAGACTTATGTTATCAAAAAATTATTTTTCCGAAAAATATACTCTAAATCATGACCCGGCTACTCTCTTGCAACACAGATTATGACAAAATCCATTAATCACGCCAAGAGAATAAAACTGGATTTCAGAAGCCCACTATGTAAACAAAATTGAAATGCTAATAATTCAAACACAAAGCTGAAAGGCATGGCTCTGATACCAAGTGTAAAAACTTTTAAAAGAATAAAGAGATCTAAAGAATCTTTTACCTCCAGTCATTTGTGTTTGAGTACTGGAAAACCTACAAAAGAGAGTAGATATTTTTTGTAAGGAAGGGACTTCTAGTCTTTTGCCTTAAAACTTTTTGGGTGAGTCTAATGGAAAACACAAGTCCCTTTATATAAGCAAGACTAAGGACCCTCACTTATTACTCCTACAACTTTTGGGTTACCCTCATTATTCCATCCATCAAAGAATAGCAAGGGTCAACCATTTTATTTATTAAGGGCAATTACCTATACTTGATAGATGAAGTGAATCATCTTAGATGAAGTGAACCTCATCTTTAGATAAAGTGAACCACCTTAGAGAAGACAAATGATTTTCTAGGAAAACCAAAAGTCTAACATTTAATTGATTCCGTTTTGAGTAGTGAAGCCAAAGTATTATATTTATTGATTGTAGTATGTATTTTCACGAACGTGGTCACAAATTCTTAATGAGTAGCTTCAAATTTATACAAAAATGCTATAGAGTCACCGAGTCCCGATTGGTCCCCACAAATTTATAAGCCGTGCTAGATTGACCAAACATTTACGTAAATATATATTCTAGATCTGAAGCCGTGCTAGTGGGAAAACTTCCTTCTTCAAACATCGATCAAAGAAGTCTTTGACTAATTGTTAATCCATTAATATATTTTGAACAACCTAGGTAGCTAGCTAGCATTATAACTATAAATTATTAACTACCCTATTATATATTTGCGTACCAGAAATACGTATATATGTACCCATCTTAGGTGTTGTTTAAATAGTGACTTGAGATGAAAGTTAAAAATTGAATAAAATATTATTAGAATATTATTTTTTTAATATTATTATTTTTTAGAAATTGAAAAAGTTAAATTGTTTATTATATTTTGTATAAAAATTTAAAAAAATTATAATGACGAAATGAAATGAAATACTTTTACTGTCTAAAGGAGTCTAATATTATATATAGATGTATCCAACTAGTAGTTTGGCTTCGACTACGTACGTAGTAGTAGTACTACTACTATATATTTAATGTACCTACAAAAAAACACAGACTTACCAGCGTTTATATTATCGACGGTTGTTTATGAGCCGGCAAAAATATATTATGGCCGGCACTTAATTTGTATGCTGCTAAATAATCACATTTTTAGGCATTTATATAGTTACGCTGGTAATAATATATAGCTTTGGCTGATACTCATGATCTGAAATTCTGGAATATTGAGAGAATAAGAGGTGATTCATACTATAATTTGCAGTGTTGCCCGTGTGAGGGAAATTTAAATTTCATGAAAAATTGAGGCAATGCACCAAACTTAAATTTTTATTAGTTTTCATTAGTTCGAAGTGGCGGAACCACGTTTAGGGTCCGAAAAAATTTATGTAAAATTATATATTTAGAAATGTCTCTCTAATTTTTTTTAGAAATTATATATTTAGAAATATCTATCGGCGTAAAATTGATCAGTTATAGGCATTTTTTTTAAACAATATAATTGCCAGAAAACTCAATAATTTACCGGCATAAAATTAATCAATTGATGGTGTTTTGTTAAACGCCAAAAAAATTAAATATTATTTCCAGCGTAACGATGTAAATGCCGGAAAACTCAATAATTTACTGTTGTAAACTTGATCAATTTTCGGCCTTTTTTGAAATGCCGCCAAAGCTATATATTATTATCGGCGCAATAATATACTGACTTGAGAATAAAATTACATCTCATCATATTCTTAATTAAACTAAATAATGTAAGTCACGTCGCCCAAAGCATCTCCACATAATTAAAAATGATAATGAAATGCTGCTTATTTTGAGTACCAGCTGTTAGCACTTGTATATATTAGCTCCAAAGAAATTAACCTTATTTTATGGATATGAAAACCACGGCATGCATGCGGCCAATAATTATCTTCACCGCTTACTTTCATTTAAAAATAAATAAATTAAAACTAATTAATGCCATGATCTTTGATCGATCTTATAAATTTTTTTAAGTTGTATTGACTGATATTAATGATGGTCAGATTTGAAATGTCGAACGTGAATAATGATGATAAAATTTAAAATGAATAACAATATAAAAAAATAAAATTATTAGAAGGTGGTCTATATATTATTGCCATCCTTTCAACGTAGGTAGCATGTATAGAAAAATCTAGTTATAAGCGATTTTGTGCATTAATACACGCATTTATTCAATATGATTGGTCAGAAAGTATTAGATTTTATTAAAAAAGTACTAATTTGAAGTTAGAATATGAAGGCAACATCATTAATACGCAGATTGATACACAAACTTGCTTGTATATAACAAAATTCATATATATATATATATATATATATATATATATATATATATATGTGCATTAACTTCGAAGGAGAAGGGAAGAGCTTCGTCTGCAATAATATTTGTTCATAATGGCGCTCCAAGCTCCAAGTAGCCTTCCAACCTTTACATGGCTTTTGATATGCCTGTTTATCCTGGTTCTATACTGGAAGAGATCCAAAGCCAAAGGCCAAATCCATAAGTTGCCCCCAGGACCATGGAAGCTGCCAATTCTAGGGAACCTGCACCAACTGGCTTTCGCAAAAATTCCGCATCGTTCCTTGAAAGAGTTGGCCGATAAATATGGACCTATTTTTCAGTTGCAGCTTGGGGAGGGGTTGGCAGTAATCATCACATCACCAGATCTAGCCGAAGATGTGTTGAAGACACATGACCCAGCTTTCGCAGAGCGTCCTAGCGTTCTTGCTGTGGAGATCTTGTCCTATGATTATTCAAGTATGGTGTTTAGTCCCTATGGCGAGTACTGGAGGCAGATGCGCAAGGTTTGTGTCATTGAGCTCCTAAGTGTCAAACGCGTCCAGTCATTTAGATCGTTGAGAGAAGAAGAGGTGGGGAATCTTGTTGATTTCGTGTCCTCTTCTGTGGGAGTACTTCCCATAGATCTGAGCGAGGAAATCTTCTCCGTGACAAATAGAATAACTTGCAGGGCAGTATTCGGAAATAAGTGCGCAAATGAAAAGGAATTCATAAATTTGCTGCAAGATATTATTAAAGTCGCTGGAGGTTTCGACTTACCTGATTTGTTCCCTTCACTCAAGTTCCTTGGTTTCCTCACTGGGACAAGGCCCAAGTTGTTGAAGATACAGAGGAAAATAGACAAGATTCTCGAAAATATACTCAATGAGCATAAGATCAAAAGAAGCACCTCTTCAGCGGCCAGCAGCAAAGATGAGTCCTCAGGCCATGTTCATCATGATGATATACTCGATATGCTTTTGAACCTTCAGGCGGCGGGCGAGCTTGAATTCAGTATAACAGACAAGCATATCAAAGCTATTATGATGGTAAGCAAATACGATTTCCGTGTATGATCTATTACCAACATTTTCTTCTTGTTTTTTCTTCTAATTTATTACAAACTGATGGATCGAGAAACGTTATACAAATATTTTTTTCAAGAAAGTGAGACTACTACTTCTGTCTACTGCATGCAGGACGTTGTCTCTGCAGGAAGTGAGACTTCAGCAACTGTAATTGAATGGGTGATGTCTGAACTGATGAAAAACCCAACAATACGGGAGAAGGCACAGGCAGAAGTGCGACGAGTGTTTGCGGGGAGGCAGAAGATCGACGAGACAGATGTTCATAAACTAGATTACTTGAAATCAATTGTCAAAGAAACCTTACGACTACACCCTCCAGGTGGCATACTCCCAAGAGAATCAAGAGAGAAGCGTGAAATTGGTGGGTATGAGATACCAAGCAACACAAAAATAATCATCAATGCTTGGGCTATGGGGAGAAATCCAGATTACTGGATTGATGCTGATTGCTTTCGCCCAGAGAGATTTCTAGGTTCTTCTGTTGATTTCAGAGGGGCGAACTTCGAGTTCCTTCCATTTGGTGGTGGTAGGAGGATATGTCCAGGCATCACATTTGCTCTTGCAACTATTGAGCTTACTCTTTCCCATTTATTGTATCACTTCGACTGGAAACTTCCCAATGAGATGAAGCCACAAGAGCTTGATATGTCTGAGACTGTTGGATTATCAGCTAAGAAAAATAATGCTCTTTACGTAATTGCTACTCCTTGGACTCCTCCTACTCTTCCTAACTAAAGACAAATGGCAGGATCAATATCGATCGGGTTCTAATGCCTGTTGTTGTTGATGGATTAATTGATATTGTACGGGAAGGCTAGGCATGCAGCCGATCGATTCAGCTATGATGTTATTATGTACTGTTTAATTTGTGAGACAATCTTTGCTTTAATTTGTCGAACCTTTTATCATGTGATATTCGATCTGGTTCACCAAATAAAACCTGATCTCCTTTATCTTTATTTGTTGATAACATGTATTGTAGTTTATTTTCCTTTTATCGATCAATGTGTATTAATTCAGTACCTAAACTACAAAAAAAGAAAGGATTGCCGGCCTTCGATAAGCGCCAGCAATTGTCTTAAAAAAATGCCGGCATAACCGACATAACCGACTGCCGCTAATGAGTGGTTGCTATTTTCTCATTCCGGCATTTTTTTAAACATCGGTAATTAAAGATCTCATTAGTGGCGTTTGTATACAAATTAGTGACATTTCTTTAAATACCACCAGCTTTCCTAAATTAACGGCGTATATCAAAACGCTACCATTAGTTCGAAACGCGGCATTTCGGTAAAACCGTTAATTTATAAGCAAGCTTTTATAAAGTAGTAATTCTATCATTTCTGTTTATAAATATGCAGTGTGGCAGAATGCATTTTTTCATTTAGATTAATGTGTTTTAGATTAGGACCAATAATTTATTTTATAATAATAGTAACAGAATAGGGGAAGATTTTCAATAATTTAAATGGATATTTTCTATATAAGGTTATTAAGTTAATCATGTTTATTGTCAAGGACACCATAATCAATAGCTCACAACAAAACACATCCTCCAGCAATAACCAAATACGTTTTCTCATACAATTGTACACTAAAATGCATGGAGCCTATGGCGGAAACTTAGTGAACCAAATTAGGGCACAAAATTTGGATTGAGCTATGATAAACACGAGCTGCTAGCTCAGCTCAGGACAGGACAGTTAAAATTGTGAATTGCTAAGAAAGGTCACCATGCATCTGGCACTTTGGAACAGTTTGTCTACTCTTTGCCATACCGTGGACTGTATTTCTAGAAGCTTCCTCGCCTTCTCCTGTAGTCTTGACTGGCGCCTAACCGTCTCTCCATGTATCTATAACCGGAGAGAGAAGAATGTTAGACAGCCTCAATAAGCAATTGAGTACCAACATGAACCACCCAAAAATGGGAATTCGACATGAACCCAGAATATATCCTTTTTTCGAAACACTTCGTCAAAATATTAATTATATTGGTCGACTCAAAAACAGGAAAAGATCTGTACCTTCAGAAACAACCTCATGACTGCTTGAATAAACTCAAAATCGTTTCTGCAGGAGATCTCGTGTATAAAGTAATCCAAAAGTAAGTCAATCGTAAATAACTCTGGCCTCTTATCTGGTTCTTGCTGATCATCATCATCTATAATTTGAAGCATTCGAAGTTCCACATCCAAAGTTGATGGAGACAAACCTTTAATATACTCAGTAAATGCCGAAACTGCATATATAAAGAAAATATATATATAAGACCAGTGTTCTGCATCCATTCTAATAAAGATATTTCACAACCATCAAAAAAGAAAAATATTTCTGCAGAGAGATGGAACAGAACATTCATAATAAATATTGAATACAGAGAGAGTTGGTATACTTACAATTTTTCATCTCCATAGAAGACTGAAGGAGTTGCAGAAATTGGGATGTTGGCATGCCAGATTGCCTCCTGTTGTTTTCCACCTCGTCAACTTTTGCATCTCTCTCTTCAGTTGCTATCTTACTAGGCTTAAACAATATTTCTCCAGAGAGAGATGGAACAGAAGGCAAGAAGAAGGGAGCCATTTCAGGTTTCTTTGGAGGCTCAATTGGCTTATTGCGGACCTGGAAATTGTAGGTTCATTACAAACTAGTAATAAGTTACCATACACACTAAAAAAAAACACGAAAAAGATGGAAGTTATTATCCGTTTTTTCACTCATGTATATCATGTCCTGTGTACTGGGGCTATGCCCATTTTCTAATGAATAAAACTTCATGATTACCTATCAAAAATATTTATTATCCTTTTTTTAGTAGCTTTTTAGTTAGAATGAGAACAATTAAAAACGGAAGCAAAGAGAGACCTTTATGATGTCTAGATTGATCAAGCTTTGCCACTGGCTTTTAGGCAATAATGAGAGTGTAACTAGATCAGGGATTTGCTGATCTTGTGACCGGAAAGCAGGAGCATCCTTACACTGCAAGTGGTTCACAACAGGTTCATCAGAATCCTCAGCTTGGGAACTTTCCATTGAAGAGACAGGAGGCAGCTTAACGCTCACAACTTCTTTTCCAGTTCCGTAGGAATTGGCATTTGAAGCTCCAGAAAACATCGCCTGATTTACCCTGGTAAAAGGTTGCCCGCTTTAAATTGTCTGCTAATGAATTTTCTTATTTTATTACAATAACAGGACAAGAAAAAGCTGCCATGACTACTATTACAAGTAGCATGCTAAGTTGCATGAGAATGTCTGAAAAGTATTTGTTAAAAACATTCTGTCACTTTGGTCATTTTCTGTAGTTTTTAAAAGCAAAGACATGGTTCTTATCACACTAATAACATCTGTTTAACAAATAAAGCATGTAATTAAGAATCAGGAACCCAAATTTAGGCGCCGCTTGGTTGTTAGACTCAACTGAGATCAACTCAGTTTATCCTAATTTTAAGCTGAGTCTAACATCCAAACATCCAATTCTCAAATTAGTAAACTCATCTTAACTCAAAACCTCTTTACATGTGGGATCCACAACTTTTTTCAATTCAACACTTATTTAAATGTGGGACCCACAACCTTTTTCAACTTTCCATAAATACATTTAAACTCATCTTAACATCCAAACACATTTAAACTCATCTTAGGTGGACCCCACAAAACTTACTCCACCATCTTAACTCACTACTATTCATAAAGAACTCAACTCAGCTCAACTCAACTCAACATCCAAACGCAACCTAAATCAAACATAAAACGAAACTAAAAACTTACCATAAGTAGACCCCGTTTTGATCCACGTGGGTAGTTGCTAAAACATCCATATTTGGAGACAGAGATAATGCTGTGATAGGAACATCAACATGCATCGCATCTATCTGTCGTGCTAAGATAACATCCCAGATTCGAAGACTTCCATCCATACTTGATGACATGAGCCATTTTCCATCCTCACTAAAACACAAATCTGTAATGCGATCCGTATGGCCTTCAAATTTACGTACCATTCTTAATGCCACAACATCAAACAAACGGATAATGAAATCATCACCTACAGTAGCCAAAAGACCTGAAAATCCAAAATTGGTTTCATCACAAAAGCAAACCGAGCACACAAGTTAGAAGGGTTGAGACCAAAAGACAGAAAGATAATAAAATAAAATAACAACACAAAAGTTACCATTAACGCGATGGTAAACAATCTTAACAACAGAAGAACCAACTTCCCATCTGAATTTTAGTTCACGGCCCTTGAAATCCCATACCTGCACATTAGAACATTTGAGGATTGAAATTTCCAGCAGATACAAATAATAAACAAAGACGTAAAGAAGGGATTTACTAAGCATTAAAAATATAAACTGGATGTATATGAGCTTAGAGATCTGCCCCAACAAATCCACTCCCAAAGAATAGAAAATAATGTACTCAAGTAGGGTGGGACAAAATGGTGAAATTTGGAGCCAATCCAGGAGAGCCTAACTGATGTTAGAAGTTTTCATGGCATCCCAGAACTGATCATAGACATCTAAGTCTTAAATTATTCAAAGAACTTGGTTGTCATTTCCCACCCCCAAGCCTACATTAAACTTTTCATCACTATAGAAACAAAAGATTTTAACCACTGTTTCTTTCAATCAATGAACAGCTGAAAAAACCCAATTTATATCCAGCAACCAAAAGATTTAAAAGCTCCATCTAACATCTTAAAAATACAAGATTTTTTTATCAGTATCTTATAAAGACATTTTTTCCCAGATTATTCTCTCAAATTAAAGAACTGCTTCTCCAATAATTCAGTCAGTGGATATAAGAATGGGATGGACAAAACCAACTCCTGCCGCAAACTTGATGTTTTATATGTAACAGGCACAGTCCAAGTCTAAGAATCAAGGTAGATCAGGACCCAAGGGACTGCAACCCTTCAAGACTATACGCTCAATCCCTAGGGCCTTTTTTTTTTAATAAAGAGCGAAGGTCACATGTCCAAGAGTGACCCCCTCCCGATTTTATTAAAAATAAACCCTCACTTGTGGCGGAGGAATACCATGAAACCAAACAACCTCATATGTCAATAAAAAAAATTCCGGACCAATACATCATGAAATTATAAATGTAAATAAGGAAGTTCCCAACTATCCATGCGAAGCAATCCTCTTAACATCCCATTATCTATATCCGCTCCAATGAACCACACACCATTATTATTAGCCCCTTGTTTAGCAAGGCAATCCGCCACCATGTTAGCTTCCCTGAAAATATGACAAATACTACAATTCAATGCATTGAATAGTACTTGAATTTCTTCCCAAAAATCCCACAAATACCACAAAGAACAACTCCCTGATTTAATCCATCCAACAATGACCGCCGAATCAGACTCCACCATAAAATCCTTAAACCCCATTTGATAAGCCATACGCAAACCATCTAAAAGAGCTCGCCCCTCTGCTACTGTATTTGAGCTCACCCCATAATGCTGTGCAAAACCAACCAGAGGACGTCCCTTATCGTCCCAGAAAATGCCTCCCCATCAGCCAGCCCGGGATTCCCTAAGGAGCTACCATCAATATTAAGCTTCAAACCACCCCTATTCGGTTTATGCCATGCAATTTCCTGTGGTCTTTTATTCACAACTGGAACAAACGGAATGTTTAAAGCCCTTATCACTTGCCTATCTTTATCACGCATCTGCTTTACATTGATTCTTGTAGAAAAAATCGCTAACAGTCCAGATTTAGCCCAACGTGATACTTCCCGCCAATCCACCACTTTTCCTTCCATCCGTGACTCACACCTTGCTCTCCACAAAGCCCACGTGATTATAATAGGCAAGAGACCCCGGCACCAACCTGTGTAATGCACTGTCGACGCATGAAGCCACCAGACGTTGAGCATCCCCTGCCACGAACTGGTCTGCGGAATTTGAACGCCCAGAATATTAGCAAAGTAATTCCAAACTTTAGTTGCCAACTCTCCCCTGCATAAAATATGATTCATAGATTCTTGATTAGGAGACACACAGCAATGACACTTAGAAACCAATGGAATCCCAAGTTTAGCAATAATGTCATCCACCGGTAAAGCCTTCTGCCTTGCTCTCCAACACACAAAGGACATCTTTTTTGGAAGATAATTATGCCAAAGCCATTTACGCCAAGGACAGATATCCCCATGCGCTCTTATACTCTGCCAAGCAGACTTTGTTGAGAACAAACCATCAGATGCAGGCTGCCAGACCAGAATATCATTACCACTTCTTAATTTCACTGGCGAAGAAATAATTTTATCCACCTTCGGCACAGGTAAAACAGAGCCTAATTTATCTATATCCCAACCAGCCGGCATTAAAAACTCTGCAACCTGCAACCGAGAATCTCCAACCACCTCTTGAGAATCAATAATAGCACCATCCCCTAACCAATTATCAAACCAGAAATTAGCTTCCCCACTCTGAATCAACACTCTAGAATTTTTAATCACTATCGTCATTACAGATAAGATTTTTTTCCAAAAACTAGACCCCACCGATTGATTAATGGCTGCAGGGTGTTCCCCTCTCGTATATTTTGTTGTAAAGAATTTAGCCCAATGAGATCTCCCATCCAGAAGCTTCCACGCAAATTTCATAAAAAGAGACGTTTGAACTTCGGCTATATTTCTAATGCCTAACCCGCCTTCATCCACTGGTAAACAAATATTCTTCCAAGCCACCCATTTTCTTTTCTTCCTCTCCTCCCCCTAACTCCAAAGAAAGTTTGAGAAAATAGAATTAAGAGCCTTCAACACCCCCTTTGGAAGATTCATAACAGATAAAATATGAATTGGCATTTTCGCTGATGGCGATACCATCCTAAAGCAGCAGGGATGACACAGCGAAAGTACCTGGAAATCCCAAACCATTGCCATCTCTAGTTATGTCCACCTGCTTTTAACCTTTTTTAACTAGCTCTCTCAATTAAGGCCTCGTTTGTTTTCACAACTCTTTTCATCTCATCTCATCTCATCATTACAACTTTCCCAAATTCCCACACAAAATAAAATAAATAATTTAACTTTTTCAAATCCCAAAACAAAAATAATATTAAAAAAATATATTCTAACAATATTTTATTCAACTTCTAACTTTAATCTCAACTCATCTCATCTCATTTCATCTGTGAAAACAAACGAGGCCTTAATCATCCCTAGAAACATACTTCAACTTTCTCTTTCAACACATCTCCTCCCCCCCACCCAAAATGAAAAAACAAAACAAAATTACAGGGCTCAGATAGGTTTCAAGACACAATTAGAGATGCAGAATTCAGTGCAAGAACATATGCTTGAACTTTCAAATTAAAAATATGCCAATTTAGTAAAGCAGAAAAGGATTCTTAGTAATAAATTTGGTTTGGTCAAATATATATACAAGACGACATTTTTATGAAAATGTTCTGACCAGCTCAGCGAGGAAATTCAAAGGAAGCCAAGAAAAGGGGTAATGTAATATGGACCAAGACATTAATACTTTCTTGTTATTTCTTCCCGTAAACTCACTCCCCGATGTTTGTCCCAACTGAAACTTCACAATTACATCCAATATAGAACAGGAATATTTGGGAATATAAAATATACACCTTTATGTCTCCATGATATCCTGCGCTTATCATGAGAGTATTTGTTGCATCACAAGCAACTCCAACTACTTCCCCATCATGGGCACAGCTTCTTCTTTCTGACTTGTCCAGATAGCTGCCTCGGCTGATTCCTGACTGAAGGTTGAATCGTTCCATCCAACCACCTGCTGTCCCTAACACCGCAAAATTGCCACATGCAGAAATGGCACAGGCCTGTCACCAATAAAAAGTTTTTAAAAAAAGGTTTTTCAGGTAATCAAAAATTTTATCGATAATAAAGTATATAAGTAACCCAAGTACACATGACATATACTTTTTTTTTTATAAGTGCAAGTACACATGACATATACAAAAGAAGTCACCTAGTTAAGAGGTAGCAATAGATCAGTGTTTCAATGATAAGGAGCACGCTTTGGAGGAACTTAGGAACTTTTTTGTCCACACAATACTGCTCTGATTTTCTGCTTTAGTGATTAACGGAGCTTCTGCTCATAATTTTCTGTTGTCATTTTCTGCTTCTTAGAATGTATTTAGGTGTTTCTTTTGTATACTCCCTGTGTACATGGGCATCGCCTATTTCATTCGTATTAATAAAATTGTCTTTCTTTAAAAAAATAAAAAATAAAAAGAGGTAGCAATAGATACAAGAAAATCATGAAAGCATGATACATTGAAATCCGTAGCTAGTTCCAAAGGAAAAAAGTTTGAAAAAGAGACATTTAAGTTCATTCATTGTCCTTTCTTGATCTTCAAAGTTCCGATCATTCCACTTCTTCCAAATGCACCACAAAATACAACTACTTGATAACAAAAGGATGAAGCTTTCTACATGACTTTTGCCACAAAGGTTTTACATTTTAATTATAGTGTCAGCAATGCCATTTGGCAATATTTAAAGAAATTCTGAAAATTAAATTGCCTTGTCAAGATACGTGTACTTTCAAAGAGCATAAAGTTCTGCTTTTGTTTACCGATTAAAAAATAAAAAAGATCTATTTCAAAAAAAATAAAAAATAAAAAAGATCATAAAGTTCTGCTAGTCAGATGAAGCCAAAAAAAAATAAAAAATCAATGGTTGCATTAATAGAGAAATGGAGGTTCAACATCTTGTACATAATCATTCCAAATAACAAGATCATATATGAAAATGTGAAAATCTAACCTTAACAGGTGTTGGATCTTCTGGGCATGGATTCAGAATATGCTCACCAAGAACAAAGTGTTTAAGTCTCCACACATATGCCTGTGCAGTATCCATATGACATGTAACCACATTGCACCAATCCCGCTCTCTAATTTCAGCTAAAGTTGTTTATGACATAAAGAAAAACAATATATCAACTATTGACAAGTGAAAACCACAGATTAAGTCAGTAATTTTAAAAATCTTCCAGATAGACTATAAATATACGATCTTGTAATCAGATGACACAGTACCTCTAACAATTACTTCTTTAGGAAAATATATTTTCAATAAGTTTTTATTTATTTATTTATTTTTATGTCGGGGAACCTCTCCAAGGCAGGGCCCTTTGGACTCACCCCTGCAGAGTAAACCCTGGTCCCGTGCACCGCACCCTCGGAAGTTTCCCTACACGGAATTGGTTAAATCGCTGGCTTTTCACCAGGAAGTGTGGCCCCTAGAGATTGTTTGCACCCAAGGGGATTTGAACCTTGGACCTAGGGGGAACATACCCCCAAGCCCAAGGCCTTTACCACTTGAGAAACTTATTAATGAAGATAGGTAATATTACTCATCTACATAGTGTGTATACATGAACTAAATACTAGATGCAATCAACTTTTAGGAAATTATATCAAATAAGATAACTGTCAGCAACATTTGAAAGTAAAATCAGATGTTTAACAAGAATATTCATTTTCTCATGATTAGTTACTAGGATGGTGCAAAAAAATAGAAGCATGTGCCAACATCAGATTTACCAAAAATATATCTGACCCAACAACAGCAATTACCGATGAGAGGGTTTAGTTATACAGACTACAGGAAATAGATGGCAGAAAAGAATGACAAAGAAACCAGATGTGAATTTACAGATGAATTTAATGCCTTTAGTTTGACAGAGATGGCTTGAAAACTACCAGATCGGGGGAAAGAGAAAAATAAATTATCATGCAGCCAACTCTAATGACCATACACAATGGTGAATCAAGTACAATAATCTAAAATGCCCCTAACAAAAGAAACAGCCACATAAGAAGCCATGAAAATGAAAGTCATGAAACAAGATAACATTCCAGTTAGTACAAGTGAATGCATCAATCTTTCAAGTTTCAATTACGTCCAGATGCAACCAACAAGCATAAAAATAACTCCTTACCGCAATCAAATGAAATAACAGGCTTCAATTTTATCTCTTCTTCCTGAAAAATAATCAAATAGAAAAATTAGAAACTAAGTGCCTCGTAAAACTTAGCAACTGAACGAACATGTCAATTCAGAGCTTAAAGATGAGAAATGGGAACCATTCTCTACCCATAGAGCATTTTTCTGAAAAGATTTAAATCGCCATGGCACATGGGCTTGGCTTACAAATTACCATAACATATAGAGCACAAGTCCCTAATCATTAGTAACAGAACAAGTTAAATAGAATAGCTTAGAAAGTTGACATATTATCATCAAAATCATCTGCTTCACCTAGAATAATTGTGATGAGACAACATGATCTGGGCACACGACTTCCAAATGATGCAAAATCTTTGTTGTGATCAGATATATAATGTTTGAAACTCATAAAAGAAACATTGGCCGTGTGTCTACTGTCTCGTGACCCAGACACAGCCAAACAAAAGATTCTTTTTCTTTCCAGAAAACAGCTAAAAAATGATTGAGATGTCACCAAAGTTAGCATACAACTCACAATCATATTCATTGCTTAATTTTGCATGATTGTTCATATGAAGGATCATGGTAAAACCAACTACAAATATGATATAGCTAATTCTGTTAATTTTAAATCTTGATAAAAATTTAATATTTCTAAATGCAGTTTTTAGTAAGCCGCACTTAAAACTCAAAAATTATGATCTACAATAGATATACAGCAAAACAAAATAATAATACAAACCAAGTTCAAAATATTCAATGTGTTAAATAAGGGTGAAAAGTACCAATCATTATCCCAGTCATACCTTCACCCTCAGTTTCTTGGCTCGTTTAGATACATGGTGCTGTGAAAGCTCTTTACTTTGCTTGTCCTAATCACAAGTTAAACTAAAAAAGTAAATAAATAAATTTTTTTATTGGTAATTGAAGATTTATTGTAAAAGAAAAAGGCATAGCCCAAGTACACATGTAGCATAGAACCAGAACACCTAATAAGAAATAGTAAAAGAGACAAGAAATTCATGAAAACTGAGCCCATAACAGTATACAGAAGCTATCCAAAGAACAGTGTTAAAAAAGAAAAATTTAAACTCACCAACATCAGTTTTGCAATCCTCAAAATGTCTATGATTCATTTCTCTCTCACCACACTAGACAAATAGGTGCCATCTTCCATACTGCTTCAATTCGCGGCCTACCATATAACCCTCTCTAATTGACGAAGTGGTCTAATATCCTACTAAGCATAACCCAATCCCACCCAAATTGATTAAAATTGTCATTCCACAATTTACGGGCAATCTCTGCACAATTTACTGACGATCTCACAATGGAGTAAAAGGTGGTTTACAGATCCCACACTCTTTACAAGGTATGACTGGTCCACATTAAAAGGTAAATAGATAAATTTTACAAGCATACATTTTAGATTTTAAAAAAACAAAAAAAAACCTAATCTAACCCAAGTTCAGAATGAAAGTCTCTCTGTACCAAGTAACTTTGCAGGGGAACAAAAATTTCAAGAAAATACATGCAAATGCACAAGCAGAGGCACACATGAGGGCATGCACGCACAAGGACATAGGCCCAGACACATGAGGGAAGCAAACAAACAAGGGAAGCATAGTATTTTAATGAGGCCTCCTACGTATTTATGGAAATGCACATCATAAGGAACTAGCTTTAGCACAGGGCAGTGGAAAAACACTAGAAGCAGTTGGGAAATTTTCTTTATTTATTTTGCTGTTAGCATTCAAGATCTAGATGCTTAACAGATTATGTGGTAGTTACTTCCATTGGCTCTTGATGTCCATACGAATGCAAGATTAGTAGTTGGAGTCACTGGCCACATCTTTTGGTTTGTTTCATCCAGCCTAGATTGGTGACAATAAAGGCAGGATGGGTTGGAGGTAATATGACAGCAATACAAGAGCAAAGAGAAACCCGACACCCCAAGACAAATATCAAAGAAAAGAGACTATGAAGCATAGCACATGTCATTGGCCTCTGCCCAAAGGTTAATTGAATGTTAAATTCATCTTTTCCCACCAGCTTAAGTTGGTGCACTAGAGAGGTAAGTGGGACTTATGGAGTGGGAGTCTGGAAGCACATTAGACGAGCATAAGGGATTTTTACTCGTCATACTAGATTCGTGCTGGGAGATGGCTTCAGAAAAAAATTCTGGAGCGAACTATGGTGTGGAAATAATGCCTTAAAGGACTCATTCCCTTTAGTTTTCCGGGTTGCATGTGAGAAAGATACTTCAGTGGCTGATTTTATGATCATATCAAGGGATCAAGTCCAATGGAACATCAACTTCAGTAGGTTGGCTCAAGTTTGGGAAGTGGGCAGCTTTGAGGAAATCTTTAGCCTCTTTTATTCCACGAAACTGAGCACTTACAGAGCTGACACATTGTGGTGGGTACCCAAAGGTAAAGGTATATTCTCAGTTCTCTCTTTCTTTCTTTCTTTTGATAAGTAATAAGTAGATTTTATTCATACGAATGCAATAGGCATAGCCCATGTACAAAAGAAGTATACATAAGAACACCTAAATACATTCAAGGTTAATGCAAGAAAGTCATGGACATACTCTCGATTCTCTCTTTCTATAAGCCTCTCACACAGTCGTAGAACATACAGTTTCCATGGAGAACACTTTGGCAAAAAAAGCACCTCCCAAAGCAGCATTTTTTGCTTGGACAGCTTCTTTGGACAAGATTTTGACAATAGATAACTTGCGGAAACGCAGAGTGATCATAGTAGATTGGTGCTACATGTGTAAGAAAACTGGTGAGATGGTGGATCATCTCTTACTGCATTGTGAGATCACTAGAATGCTATGGAATGAAGTGTTCTACAGATTAGAGCTAGCTTGGGTTATGCCCGCCAAAGTTGTTGAGCTTTTGGCTAGCTGGACAAATCTAGAAGGTATTCCACAAATCAAAGCCGTGTGGAAAATAGTTCCTCTTTGTATGGCCTGTGGCAGGAATGCTATGGGCCTATGGCAGGAACGTGATGACGGGACATTCAAAGACAATGAGTGCTCAATAGAGGAACTTAGATCTCTTTTTATTAGAACATTATTTCTATGGGTCATAGCTGTAGATTTTAATAGCCTCAATGTTCATGACTTTCTTGTTTCCATTGTTGCTTCATAGATAGGTGTTACCTCTTGTTATACCATCTTGTATAATTGGGCTATGCCTATTTTTATTAATACAATCGTTCACTAATAAAAAATCTGATTAAATATTCAAATTTTAAATAGAACCTCCCAACAGAAAACCATGTCTAAACCCTACACAACTAGTAATGCAGACAACAAAAGTTCCTAAAAAATTGTAACGGGTAGTGGGAATCAAATTACCACTTGTCCCAAAATCTTAAGTTATTATGTAGTAGGAATTTTCTTAGTTTCTTTATGATAAGTGATCAAAAACTTTATAAAAAAAACTCAAAAGGTGTATCCAAGTACACCTGAAATCACGCACCCAAAGAGCCTTGAACCCACAACCTCACTATTCGCCCCATTTTAATGCAAGTAGGGCGAAATTTAGGATTCGTTTGGAAACACAAGTATTCTCAGATATTTCCTTCCCAAACATCACTCCAATGCCAAACACTTTTTAATTTCAAATTTTCAACTTTTTCATCCAATTATTACCTTGTCATTACAACTTTTTCAAACTCTTAAACAAAACAAAAAATAATACAACTTTTTCAAATTTCAAAACAAAAATTATATTCAAACTTTATTTATTTTGATAAGTAAATGAAGAGTTCGGGGGCATTCCAAGAAATGAACTCGGGACCTCTCACTATATTCAAACTTTATAATATTTTTAGTCATCGTTTTTCTCTTTCATTTCCCAAAATCCAATAAAACATCTTAACTCAACCATTTTACTACTATTCACAGATATTCTGAGATATTCTAAAGCTCCGTTTAGCAACACAATTGTTTTTTTGATAATTAATAAGAAATTTTACAACCAAGAATAGGCACAGCCCAAGTACACAAGATGTTAGCAACATAATTGTTCTCAAGTGTCCCAAGTACACAGGATGTCAGCAACATAATTGTTCTCAAGTGTTCTAAGATATTACAAACATTACTCCAACACAAAATATTTTTCAATTTCAAATTTTAGACTTTTTTATTTAATCATTACTTAATCTTTATAACTTTCTCAAACTCCCAAAAAAAACACAAAAACAATACAACTTTTCAAGTTCTAAAACAAAAATTATATTCAAACAATTTTTTAAATTTATAATATTTTTATTCAACTTTTTCTCTCCTTTCTCAAAACTCAATAAAACATCCTAACTCAAACTATTTCACTACTATTCACAAATATACTACGGTATTCTAAGTATACAAACAGAACCTAAGTATCCAAACGAGCCCTTAACCATTTATGTTACTGTATAAGAACATCTAGTATTTCCTTCTAGAACTTCATAAGCATACTGAGCTGCTGCATCCAAGACAGGGCAGTATGCTCTGCTCTCTTCAACTCCTACTCTAATCACCAACCATAAAGCTAAGTAGTCATGTCCAAAATAAGAAAAGAAAAGGTATTATATCGTATTAGTAACTGATGCAAAACCTGAATTACAGAGAAAAGGCGGAAGGCACGATCCTGTCCAGCAGATAGAATGAACCTCCCATCCGCATAAAACCTGCAATAGATGACTAAAATCAGAACCAGAAAGGATACCAAGCAGAAATGCAGATAAGCTATCTAAAGAGTCTTGAGTTAATGATGGATTAAGCTAGATAATAACAGATAAAAATATGACAGCGAAACGGCATTCATATGGAAATTACATTAGAGGTTAGTAAAGCGTGCTCAATCTCATGTGTATCAAAAAGGTAAGATAGAAAATTTGGAGCATCAGGTCAATGATTGGCCAAGTTCAAACCCTGCAAGAGTTTTTCCTAAGCAAGTACAAACCCTTTATCATATATACCGTTTATTTTTTATTTTTTATAAGTGAGACTAGCGTGATCATATATACCGTTTACTTATTAAAAAGGCAAGTAGGGCTATGCCTATCTCAATATATCAATAAAATATCTTCTTACTTATAAAAAAAAAGAAAACTTATTAAAAAAGCAAGTATAAACCATTTAATCATTTATGGTTGATGGAGGGTTCCAGAGCTCAATGCCATAAACAAGGAGAGATCAAGTTTATGGAAAAGCATTATTACCTTATGCAAAGTGGAGGAGCGCTGTGTCCACATCTAAAGCTATGAAGATTAGGGTCTCCATCACTCGTGCCAAATTTCCACTTCTAAGGAAAGAAGTCAAATATAATTCACATAAAGGATAGAGGGTGCTACACATAGAACAGTTACAAGATAAACTAGCAATTTTTTAACGTGATGGCTGAAAGACATTTTACCACTATGATTAACGGCACTATCTTCTGCAAAAGCATTTCCATATAATAGACTTAGACAGTACATAAATGTTGTAGCAAACTCCATAGCTGTTTGTTTCTCTACTCAAAAGAATGTTCTTGGGACACTATTTACCAACTACGTGTCTTCAACAATCTTTTTTACATCCAAATACTTGTTTTCTAATTCCAGTGCAAAGATCTCCTAACCTTTAGGTTAGGTTTGGATAGTGAGTTGAGATAAAAGTTGAAAGTTAAATAAAATATTATTAGAATATTATTTTTTAATATTATTATTGTTTTGAAATTTGAAAAAATTGAATTATTTATTATATTTTGTGTGGGAATTTATGAAAGTTGTAATGATGAGATGAGATGGGTTGAGATCAACTCTCAATCCAAACCGAGCCTTAATGTTTCCTCCACCATTCATGTTAATGCTTCTCTGCAATCAAAGCTACAAGTATTAGAGATTATTTTGCAACATATTCCCCACCTCTAGATTCCCTGAGAACTAATATAAACTGAAACCAAACTCCGTAACAGAAGGCTTATCTCTTCATCTCCTAACTTTTCCATAATCATAAGGAGCTGCAATATCAATACCTAAGTCCTTTGACCAATGGACCTACATATCTTGAGAACCGGACATACTAATCGAAATATAAATCATTCTACTGCTATGCTCTAGCATTTGGCCTCATGTTTCAATTCCTATGTAAAATTCATTGAAATACAACAACAAGATATGAAGCTAATTACTATCGTGACCAGCCAAAGAAAGTCTAGGCCACATCTAAGTCTATTCTCCAAAAGTACTTGTTAAGGTAACAATTGAAGCCCCTAGAAATCATTACAAAGAGCAATAATTTCTCCTTCCCAAGGAAAGTGGGATCCCATTCACCACTTTCCTATACTCAATGCAAAGAATTATGATATCTTCTTGTAAATCCATGATATCCTCATCAAACGATTCCATCATAGGTGGCATGGCTAAAGTACCACATTCACATTGGGTTTGGCTCAAATACCATTTGCGATGACCCAAGGAAAGCACAAGCCATATCTAAGCCTATACTCTAGAAGGAATAGTCAAGTTTACAATTGGAGCTCTTTGGAATCATTATAAAGGACAAAAATTTCTCCCTCCCCTGAATGTGGGATCAAAATCACCATCTTCCCACACGCAATCTGGGGTATTACAACTATATCTAATAGAAGCTGTACACAAACTACCATAGAAGCTCTGCATACAAATTATACAGAGTGCCAATTAAAATCATGTCTAAGCTAAACAAGTATTACACTCACACTAAGTTTCACTGAAGATGCCAAGAAAGAGTTTTCGCTGATCTTACCTTAATAGAGTTGTCTGCTGAGGAACTCAATAAGGCAGGCTCATTGGCAAAAAAATGCAGTGAAATTATCGAACTATCATGAGCGTCTCTTATTACTGATTGGAGCCTTCTTTTTTCAAGATTCCATATGCTGATGACACCAGATGAACCTCCGGAGGCTAGAAGAGGTTGTCCATCTAAAAACCAAGATATATGAACATAAGCACAAACCACTTTAACATTTATGTTAATGTAACCAGGGAATATAGATATAAAATTATACTTTACAACTTAAGAGTTGCCAATTCCTCAAATTTCATAAATCTCATACAAAGCATGATATTCAATTACTAGGAGCCAACAATCATACTGATTAGAACCAAGTTCTTGATTAATTTCCAAACGGTAAAGATTTATGGTGCAAAAGAACAGTCAACATATGAAATACCTTATCTAGCATATTATCCTTCATGCTACTGTTATAAAATTAATGATTCCTCACAACACATGCAAGTTCGACGGGGAAGTGGAGTTACGATTCTTACAAATAAATCAGATGCATTGAGCTCTAACCTGTGCTGAAAGATAAGGCAGTCACAGCACCTCGTGTAGAATGTGTGAAGGTAACCAATTCCTCATCATAACGAATGTTGTGAACATGAATCTTTCCATCAGCACAGCCAACTGCAACAACATCAAGTGCTGGTGATGAAACACAACTGGATATAGCTGAGTTCCAGCCCTTGAACTCATAGAGCTTTTTCTTTGTACTAATGTTCCAAAGCTGCAGAGAACCTTCCTGGCTCCCAAGAATAACCTGTTTATATGCTTCTTGATATGAGGTTGTTTTTAGAAATGATTACTCTGGAAATGAGAAACTGGTGAGCACATACATTGCCTTATAACTTCTTGAAAAGGCTAAATTTTAGTAAGAACGAAGAAGAAGCAGTTACCTTATTCAAATAAGTATCTGGATGCACTATACAGCTAGGAGTAAATTTTTCACCTAGCAAGATGTGTCCAAAGGGAGTAGAAGTCTGGTTGATTCCTTTAAATGTCCACATGAACATGTTACCTTCAACATCAACACTAAGGATATGTTCTCCAAACAGCAGCAACAAATTGACTTTAGCATTGTGCCCGTTCCAATTTGCTACCTGTTATAATGTATCACTTCAGTACCATACAAGCACATATCTATAAACAAAAAAGAATTTTATTAATGAAAATGAAAATCATAGCCATTTTACTCAGGACATATACAAAAAAGATTTCCTACAATGATCAATGGCTACAAGAAAATCAAGGACACAGAGTCTGTTATTATCAATCGCAATTGCCTAAAGGAACAAAAGTGTTGAAAAGGAAGACTTGGTCGAACAACCAAGAACACCCCTCTTGGTCAAGGATCGATAGATTCTTGGTATCATCTGAATGGGAAGCAGAGTACCCAAATCTTATTCAAACGAGACTCTCCAAGCTATGTTCCAACCTAGGATGTATATGTCCCGTATCCTAGGTTGTCGCCTATTTTTATTATCAGTACACTTTTGTTTACCAATCAAAAAAAAAAAATCGGTTTGGTTCCCCAGTTTTGCTTTTCTCATCTCGAACCAAACCAAAACGAAATGAATTATTTGTTTTCTTATATATATACTATATATATTATATACATATTATAAAGCATAAAATTGTAACCTAATTATACATATTCTAGTTATATTTCAGACTGGACTTTAAAGCTTTGGAACCTGTAGCTTTTTCTTGTATTTTATTTGGATATCCATGACTAAAATGAAAAATCATTCCATTCCATTCGAATAAAATTGAATTGAACCGAACCAAACCGAAACCAAACCATTTGGTTTTCCTAATATACCAGTCTATTTTGGTTTCTAAAACCCTGAGACCAAGCCGGTTGGTTTGGTTCGCCAATGTGCTCAAAACCCAACCGAACTGAACCATTCTCAACCCTAGTTAATAGCAAACATAAAATTATTGTTATCATTTAAAAGATTTTTCATCTTAAGATCTTAAATATTCAGAAGAATCATAAAGCATAGAGACAATTTTTTGCCCTGTTTTCAACCAAACTCACAAAATAACTGCACACTTCCACTAAAAAATCAAACAAGGGAAACAATCTATTTCTTCATTTCCAATAAGTCGTGCATGAGTTTATTTAAATCGAAGAACAATCACCGCAACAACTATCAAAGAAACAAAGGGAACCACCGAACAAAATAATTCTACACAAACCTGGTGAGCACGCTTGAAAACCGCAATCTCATTCCCATAGGCAACAAATGTGTACTCGCGATAGGAAGCAAGAGCGCGAATCTTCTTTGGCAATTGAGGACCTTAGTTATACAGCATCATACAATAAAAAGGATAATTAAACACCTAATCATGCACTTTGCTACATATTTTCCCACATATTTGTTTACTTATCGACAAAATTACTGATTGAAATGCAAAGCTAAAAATAGCAGAGGGTAACATAACAAAAGAAAAATTGAATGTGAGGAAAACTCACCGACAATAACCAGATTAAGCTTCTCGCACTGAAAAAACAAACAAAAACAAATATTTCCAGCTAAATCAATTGAACTTACAAAAATGGAAATTATTTGAAGGGTTAAAGAAAAAATGTATAATGAAGGTGAGAATACATTGTAAACTTGGAAAGCTTTGCCGACGCTGACGGTAACGAAGGTTTCGGTGCCAAGTCGCTGGACGGCGAAGGGGATGCTGCTCGTTATGTACCCTAGAGCTCTGTACGGTTCGAATATTCCCATTTTGCGAACCAGAGAAAGAGGGAGGGAGGGTACTAGGGTTTAGGGTTTTGGGGTCAGCCGCAAGAGTTCTGCTACAAAGCAGCCTTTCTATTTTGCACACCCTGCACATCCGGTGACGTGGCATTGTTTTATTTTTAAAAAAATATAAAGAGACAAACAGATCAGCATAAGAAAAGAAGGAAGAAAAATTCACCTCTCGCACAAGAAGTTCTCTCGCACAGAAGGAAAGCAATTGATTTAAAAAAAATAGCTTGAGTGTCTATCCAATTGTGGCTGCCCGTTATGAGTATTAGCAATTTAGCAAGTTTACTCTCTCTCTATGTCTCCTCCAAAATCAGGCCTCCAAAAACAGAGGGTTCGGGAGGGAGAAGCCGTGCGATACTCACCGAGAGAGAGAAGAACCAACTGTGACGGTGGGTCTGGGTGGTTGGCTGGGAGTCACGGAGCGCAACTGGAGGATTCCTCTGAATATGGTGGTGCGACACATAGAGAGAGAGAGTTTAGAGTGAGAAACTGTCAAACCGAAAAACGGCAAGGCAGAGGGAGGGAGGGGTCGACGTGACTTACCAAGGGAGGAGGGATGCGTGACTGAGTTCAGGTGGCTGGGTCGGCAGTGTCTGTGCAGTCTGGTGGTGCCCGATGTCCTCTGCAGTGGTCGACAGTGGCTGGGCAAAACACGGGGCCTTTTTATTATTTACAGTGGAGAGAGAGAGAACAACAGGGGGGGTTTAAGGGGTCGCACGTCGTGAGTGGAGGGAAGACTTACTGGCGGCGTCTTCTGTGCTAGTTCCCGGAGAGGTGGCGGTCTGGTATGGATGCTACGGTGGCTTCTGTTTTCGACGTGTGGCTTGCTGTGAGAATGGGTTTGGTTGTGAGTATGGGCAGTGGCTAATGGGAAGGTTTTGGCCGAGAGGGAGCTACTGGTCTGATGGAGGAAAAAGCGTTAGAAAAAAGAGAGGATTTATGCGAGGGTTTTTGAGGAGAGAGTTGCCTCTCCTTTCTTTTCGCAGCTCATTTTAACTTATTTTATTTTATTTTATATAATTATTATAATTTTTTTAATTTCTTACATAAAATAAAATAAAATAAATAATTTAATTTTTTTACAATTTTAAAATAAAATAATATTTAAAAAATATTTTAACAATATTTTATTCAACTTTTAATCTTAATTTCAACTCATTTTATCTCATCTACAATCTCGTTTGTTTTTACAAAAGAGATAAAATGAATTAAAATAAAAATTAAAAGTTAAATAAAATATTGTTAGAATATATTTTTTTTAATATTATTTTTGTTTTAGAATTTAAAAAATTTGAATTTTTATTTTATTTTGTGTGTAAATTTAAAAAAATTGTAATGATTAAATGATATTAGATAAAATTTTTTATTAAAGTAAACGAGACCTACACCATAGTTTTGGAGAGACAAACATATCGGCATAAGAAAGAATGAAGGAAAATTTTTCTGGCATAATTCTCTCGTATTAAGATATAAAATAAATAATTAAATTTATCTTTTTTTATTAATTTAAAATTTTGGAATAAGTGATGATTTCACATAGTATCAAAGCAGAGGTTTTGAGTTTGAATCCTGACTCTACACTCTATACTATTTAATTAAATATTCATACTTATTAGATTATCTATTGAGAGAGACTCTGATCTACACGTTAAAAAAAGTGTTAACCTTTTGAGACAAGTGGTAGTCTCGTACATAAGGAAGCAATTGATTTCAAAAAATTGTTTAGCTATTAGTTTTTCGTCATTAAAGGATAAATATATTTTTTTGATTATAATACATTATCTCTTTTGTCTCTTAGCTATCATTTTTGTAATTCTGAATATAGTTGTAAGGTGTGCAATAGTACTAGTCAATCCATTATCTTTTTAATATTTTTTTTTACGTAATTTTTAAATTTCTTTTTTAAAAAGAAGGCACGGAGACTACAAATATCAAGAATAATTAGAAAAATAAATATTTAAACACTACAAAAATAAGAGAAAAGAAGAAGCATAAATCAAAATGTTCATGCACTGTTCAATATTTTAGTTAGCATTTTTCCACGTCTTTGACTTTGACATTATAGTTTGTCAAAAATATCTTTCTTTCGAATGTGACTGAATGTTAAACAATAAATGACACTATATAATATTTATTATTGAATATAACAAAGATTTTTATATAACAACTGAAAATGATTAGAGGATGCAATATTTTTTTTTTCTAATTCAAAATACAAAAGTATAAAAAGTTATTCATTTACTCATAAAAAAAAGTTAAAAAATATGTTTTTTTCCTTATTTATAAATATTTAACTTTAAATCTAATAATATTTTTTATTATATTTAAACCCATCAAATCAAACATAAAATTCAAAATAAAATTTAGAATAATATTATTATACTACATAATTATAAACAAGTTGTTATAGAGTAGTGATTCTATCATTTCTGTTTATAAATATGCAAAGTGTGGCAGACTGCTTTTTTTCACTTAGATTAATGTGTTTAAGATTAGGGCCAATAATTTATTTTATAATAATAGTAGCAGAATAGGGGAAGATTTTCAATAATTTAAATGGATATTTTCTATATAAGAAGGTTATTAAGTTATATACATAGGAAGAAAGAAGGGTATTAAGTTCTAGGCATATGGACGTTAGACTGGTCCTTTTTTGTACGCAAGGAAAAACTCTTACAAATTATCACCTAATTTTTAATTGCTTCCTTTTCGGCAATCACTTCCCAAACTACTTAGGAATTGTAATGTGCCTATCTTTTTCACTTAAAAGATAAAAATTTGCACTTAGTCTCGTTTATTTTTATAACTCATATTATCTCATCTGAAGGAGCCACATATAGCTAAACAAATCAAGTGTAATGTGCCAAAGTAGTAAGGATATCATCGTTTATGCTCACACGTCTGTTGGCTAATCAAAATCAAGCTTCTAATCTTACCATGTGGCTAAAAAAAGGCAATACCAGCAATTTTTTAACGTGATGGTTGAAAGACATTTTACCACTATGATTAACGGCACTGTCTTCTGCAAAAGCATTTCCATATAATAGACTTAGACGGTACATAAATGTTTTAGCAAACTCCATAGCTGTTTCGCTACTCAAAAGAATGTTCTTGGGACACTATTTTCCAACTAGTGTCTTTGACAATCTTTTTTACATCTAAATACTTATTTCCAAATTTCATCATAGGTGACATAGCTCAAGTACCACATTCACATTGGATTTGGCTCAAATACCATTTGCAACAACCCAAAGAAAGCCCAAGCCATATCTAAGCATGTACTCTAGAAAGACTAGTCAAGGTTATAATTGGAGCTCCTTAAAATCATTATAAAGAACAATAACTTCTACATCCCTGAATGTGGGATCAAAATCACCATCTTCCTACACGCAATCTGGGGTATTACAACTATATGTAATAGAAACTGTACACAAACTTCCATAGAAGCTCTGCATACAAATTATACAAAGTGCCATTTAAAATCATGTCTAGGCTAAACAATTATTACACTCACACTAGGTTTCACTAAAGATGCCAAGAAAGATTTTTCGCTGATCTTACCTTAATAGATTTGTGTGCTGAGGAACTCAATAAGGCAGGCTCATTGGCAAAAAAAATGCAGTGAAATTATCGAACTATCATGAGACTCTCTTATTACTGATTGGAACCTTCTTTTTTCAAGATTCCATATGCTGATGACACCATATGAACCAACGAAGGCTAGAAAAGGTTGTCCATCTAAAAACCAAGATATACAAACATAAGCACAAACCACTTTAAACATTTATGTTAATGTAACTAGGGAATATGGATGTAAAATTATACTTTGCAACTTAAGAGTTACTAGTTCCTCAAATCTCATAAATCTCATACCATGAACAAAGCATGATATTCAATTACTAGGAGCCAACAGTCATTTTGATTAGAACCAAGTTCTTGATTAAGTATCTGGAAGCACTATACAACTAGGAGTAAATTTTTCACCTAGCGAGATGCGTCCAAAGGGAGCAGAAGTTTAGTTGATTCCTTTAAATGTCCACATGAACATGTTACCTTCAACGTCAACACTAAGGATATGTTCTCCAAACAGCAGCAACAAATTGACTTTAGCACTGTGCCTATTCCATATATTTAGTACCATACAAGCACATATCTATAAACAAAAGAGAATTTTATTAATGAAAATGAAAATCATAGCCATTTTACTCAGATATAGAAAAAATATTTCCTACAATGATCAATAGCTACAAGAAAATCATGGACACAAAGTCCTTTATTATCAATCGTAATTGCCTAAAGGAACAAAAGTGTTGAAAAGGAAGACTTGGTACCAAGAACACCCCTCTTGATCAAGGATCTATAGATTCTTGGTATCATCTGAATGGGAAGCACAGTACCCAAATCTTATTCAAAAGAGACTCTCCAAGCTATGTTCCGACCATTTTCCCATCTTCCTTGATTATGGAGGTATTCATAGAGGCCCAAAGTACTTCAACTTTGAAAATATGAGATTGCAATAAGAGGGATTCATTGAGAGAGTCCGGCAATGGTGGTCTTCTTACCATTTTCATGGAAAACCAAACTATGTCATGGCAAATAAATTGAAGTCTTTGCAGAAAGATCTCAAGGCTTGGAATGAGAAGGTGTTTGGAAATGTGGAAGGCCAAAAGAATACTTTGTTTGAAGAACTCGAGGGATTGGAGGGTGTGGAGGAGGTGAGGGAACTATCTAAAATAGAGAGAGCTTGTAAAGTCCCAAGTGTCTGTGAAACTTGAAAGGGTTTCTTTATTGGAGGATATATCTTGAGGAAAAAAATAAAGCATTTTGGTTGAAGGAGGGGGATAAATGTACCAAGTTTTTTCTGCTAGGTGGCTAATTTGCATAGGAGAAACAATGTCATAGAGACATTGTTGGTGGATGGGGTGGCTACCTCAAACCAACCAACGATCATGGATCACATTACAGATTATTATAAAAATTTGCTTTCTGAACAATTCTCTTGAAGACCAAACTTAGATGGACTTACTTTTGATGCTCTCGATTCGCAACAAGTAGGACAGCTTGAGCAACCCTTTGAAGAGATGGAGATCCAAAAAAAAGTAAAAAGTATGGAGGGTGACAAAGATTCAGGTCCCGATGACTTCTCTATGGTTTTTTTTTCAAACTTGTTGGAAAGTGATTGAAGATGACATTATTGGACTCTTTCTCATGAATTTCATGAAAATGGAAGGTTTGAAAAAAGTATTGATGCAACTTTTATTGCTCTCATTCCCAAAAAAAACCCAATGTGATAAAGCTAAAAGATTATCAACTTGTTAGTTTGGTGAGTGAGATGTACAAGATCCTAACGAAGGTCTTAGCAAATAGATTAAACTTGGTGGTGGAGAAGCTAATATCAAAACCTCAAAATGCATTTGTTAGGCAAATTCTTGATTTAATGCTTATTGCCAACAAATGTTTGGGTAGGAGACTCAAATTGGAAGAGCCAGGACTTTTGTGCAAACTTGACATGGAAAAGACTTATGACGGTGTCAATTGGAGATTTTTTTGCTTTAGAATGCTCGAGTGATGTGGCTTTGGTTCGAGATGGTGTTCATGGATCAACTAGTATATCTCAACTACTTGCTTTTCTATCCTGGTGAATGACACCTATGGGATTCCTTAAAAGCTCATAAGGTTTAAGACAAAGTGATCCTCTATATCCATTACTATTTGTTTTTATAATGAAAGTCTTTAGCAAGACGATCTTAGAAGTTGTGGAGGGTCGATTACTTTGTGGATTCTTAGTGGGGGAGGCAAATATCAGTTCATTATCTCACCTATTATTTGTCTAAGAAACTCTAATCTTTTATGGGGCTAGACATGATCATGTTTAAGCATTGAAGGCCCTTCTTCGTTGCTTTGAAACCATTTTAGGATTGAATTTTAACTTGACCAAATCAGAAGTAGTTTCGGTGGGAGATGTTACTAATGCAGAGAACATGACTTCCATTTTGGGATGCAAGATATCTCATTTGAAGATGAAATATCTTGACCTCCCCATTGGGTGCTCCGTTCAAATTGAAATCAATTTGGGATAATGTCTTAAAGAAAATGGAGCAAAATTGACTAATTAGATGATGATGTATTTATCTAAATGTGGTAGGATCACTTTAATTAAAAGTACTCTTTCTAACCTTTTTTTTACTATAATTAATAAGAAATTTTATTATCAAGAATAGATACAGACCAAGCACACATGATGTATACAAAGGAAATACCTACTACATTCTAGAAAGCAGGAAAACTAAACTAGAAGCATATTCAGTACATTATCATCATTCCTTACAAAGATCTTAACCCACAAACTCAAAGTAGAAAAGAAAAAATTTTGAACATCTTCAAAAGAATGCTCATTATCTTCAAAACATCTCTCATTCCTTTCTAGATATAGACACCACATGAAACACAAAGGAATCATTCTCTAGCTGGTAGCAACACATTTCCATGCCTCAAAGCCACGCCAACATGCAAGAAAATCTACAACTTCCTTAAGCATCACCCAATATAAACATGTCCGACCAATAAACTCCACAACCACCTTGTGTTGAAAAAAAGATAATTTACAGATCCATCATCCTTCTTGCACATGACACATCAATCAGCTATACACAAACCACGTCTTTTAAGGTTATCTTTAGTCAATACTTTCCCTAGAGCAACCACCCAACTGAAAAACGCCACCTTAATAGGCACTTTCACCCTCCAAATGCTTTTCCAGGGGGAATACACAACCAGAATGACAATTAAGCACTTTATAAAAAGAACTAACTGAAAACCTGAAATTTCCAACTTGGTCCCATGGTACCCTGTCCTCTTTTCCCTACGTCACTTTTGAATTATAAATTCTTCCTAAAAAATGTGAAACAACATTCACTTCCCAATCATTTGCATATCTAATAAAGTTAACATTCTATAGATTATTATTATCCGCACATTGAAGATAATTTGCCACAACAACATTTTTATATGTTGCAATCTTATAAAGAGATGAAAAATCTAATTTAAGAGTTGATTTCCCACACCAAATGTCATGCCAAAAGAGAATCCTCTTCCCTTCCCCCACCTTAAATTTAATATGTTTGGGAAACTCCCCCAAACATTTCCTAATAAACTTCTATAAACTCAACCCACACGCTCATGTAACTTCATTAGAACATCAAGCCCCGCACCCACTCCCATATTTAACAGTAATAACATTCTTCCATAAAGCATCCCTCTCGTCATGATATTTCCAAAGCTATTTTTCAATGAGTGCTTTATTAAACAACTCCAAATTTCTCACCCCCAATCTCCACAATAAACCTGTTGATAAATCTTATTCCAACTAACTAAATGAAACTTTTGTGAAAAACTTCTTGCCGAGGAACTGTGCACCCCGAGATTAGTCGAGACATTGTTCCTGGACACTCAGTGCCAATAAAATAAAATAAAATAAAAAAACTAATCAAATGAAACTTTTTTTCCTCTCATATTCCTCCCCATAAGAAATTACGATAAATTTTTCTCAATTCTTCTAGCAACCCCAACCAGCAAAAGGGAAAGTGAAAGAAAATACGTAGGAAGATTAGACAACGTACTCTTTATCAAAGTAATTCTTTCCCATTTAGACAAATATAACTTTTTCTCTCCAGCCAACCTTCTCTCGATTTTCTCAATCAATCCATCCAATATCAAAACAGATTTGTGAGAAGCACCCAAGGGAAGACCAAGATACTTCAACGATAGCAAAGAAATATCACACTCTAAAATATTAACCAAATTTGAAATATTGCCTACAACACCCACATGTACAATTTTCAGACTTGTTTAGGTTAATCTTGAGACCCGAGACATCTCTCAAAATATTAGGTTACTCTTTCCAACTTATCGACCTACTTCTTATCATTATTCCCGCTTCCCACCAAGGTAGTTCAACGCCTAGAGAAACTTCAATAAGATTTCTTATGAGGGGGAGGAATGATGAGTTTAAGTTTCACTTGGTAAAATGGGTCACAGTATGCACCTATATCTCAAAAGAAGGAATGGACATTAGGAATTTGCAAATGTTTAACAAGACTTTGTTGGGCAAATGGTTTTGGAGATACGCTCAAGAATGGGGAGCCTTGTGGAGAAATGTCATAGAATCAAAGTACGATGAAGCATGGGGAGGATGGTATTCAAATGAGGTAAGTGGGACATATGGGTGGGGGATTTGGAAGCACAAAGAAGAGGATGAGATACATATTTTAGAAATACTCATTTTGAATGGGTGATGGATTCAAAATCAAATTTGGCATGACATATGGTATGGCGACAGGGTACTCAAGGAAGCTTATCTAGAAGTCTATGGTATAATAAGAATGAAAGAAGTTTTGATTGCGGACCTTTTGATTCTATCTAATGGTGCTCCATAATGGAATGTCACTTTCTATAGAAATGCACATAACTGGGAAGTCGATCATTTTCAGAGTTTTATGACCTAATATACTCTACTCGCATGAAGGGGGAAGTTGACAACAAGCTTTTCCAGTGTCACTCCAAGAAAGGGAAGTTCACCGTTTACTCCTTCTACCAAGCTATGAGCACACATAATACAAATTCATTCCTATGGAAGGGTATTTGGAAGACAAAGTCACCATTAAATGCATTCTTCTTTGTATGGACAAGTGGAACGATCTCCTTGGGAAAGATCCTCAGACTTGACAATTTAAGAAAACACCGCTTTATTGCCATGAATTGGTGTTGTGCGTGCAAAAAGAGTGGAGAGTCCGTTGATCATTTATTACTTCATTACGAGATTGCCACAACCTTATGGAATGATTTCTTCACTCAGGTGTGTGAGACTAACTTGGGTGATGCCAAGTAGAGTGATTGATATTTTAGCTTCTTGTGAGGCCTTCGGGGTAACTCTCATATTGTGTTAATATGGAAAATGATCACAATATGCCTATAATGAAGCATTCTTTGAGGGGGAGGAACGAAAGAAATTTTAAAGATCAAGAGCGACCAATGGATAAGTTTAGAATTTTTTTTTTCAATATTTCACACCATTGGTCAGTTGTAAATGATTTTCATGGAATGAGCTTCCATTAATTTCTTGTATCATTGAACTAGCACTATCAGGATGGTCTTGTATATGTCCCGTATACCTAGGATTTTGTTTATTCCTTTTTTTTACTAGCACTGGGTGTCCGAAAACAGCATCTCAACTAGTCACAGGGTTGCACAGACCTTCGACAAAGAGTTTTCAGCAAGTGCACCTCAAGTAATTTAAGGGAAAAATCTCCAAGTCCAAGGCCTTTGCTTATTCTAATGATCAATAAAATTTTGTTTATTGATAAAAAAAAAAATCGGTTCGATTCTAAGTTTTTGCTTTTCTCATTCCAAACCAAACAAATGCGAAATAGATTATAAGTTGTTTATATATATATACTGTATATATTATGCATATTTTTTTTATCGGTAAATAAAATTTTATTGATCATAAGAATAGGCAAAAGTCCAAGTACACGGGTCATATACAAGATATTATACATATTATAAAGAGAAAAGTTTCTAGCTGTATGGGTTTAAAACCTATTTTCACCCCAACCAATCAAGACACGACACGTAGGCATTTCAAACACATTTCTCCTGCACACGGCAAAACCAAACTTGCACTCATCTTTTTCCTTTCTCTTCATCTCTCACTTCCCGTTTCTCCAGGTGCCCTCAATGAAAAATCTCCAATCCTCTCCATTCTCTCCCTCTCCTGAATGGAAGTCCCACTTGATGCGACGTCGACGAGCCCCACCTACACTCGTCTTCAAAGCTGACAAAAGGTAAAAAATCTCTGTTTAAAACCCATTTTTTGTGTGATTTCCTTCATTGCTCTTTTTCGTTGGTGATCTGTTGGTCATTTGGTCCTCTCATTTATTGTGCGATTTCATGTACTGAAGGATATATGAGAAACAATAGAATATCACAACACTCTGTATCATTCTTGTTAGAAACATTTTGCAAACACTTGGTGCCCATAACTTATTCTTCACTTTAGATGACAACAATCCATAACTTAGAAGATACAACCTCTACCCCCTCCTTTCGCTAGACACTGTTAGCTTTTACCTTGGTCCCACTATAGAAGGTTGCTTACCAATTCATGTGGTCCTTGACTTATGGGGCCATATAACTTTTCAGCACTGATAAAGAATCACTCCATAATTTAATTTTTTTTGCTAATGTAAACAAGGGATCTACAATTCATGCTAATTGCAGAGATATTTCATAGAGAGAGACCAAGATGATAAAGTTATCCAAAAAATGTGGGAACCACCATAGGTAGCATGAACCTCACCGTTTGTATCTAATTCTCTTCAAATTGATTTCTATAACTTGGACAACAAATTATAAAACCAATAATGACATCCTCCAAGTCAAAACGATTATCTTGGAGATGGTCAAAGCAAATGTCTTGGAGATGGAAAAAACAATCTCTGTAACCAACCCCTACTCAATTGAATAAAGGCTTTTTTAAATTTAATATGTAAAATTGATATTGACTGTGTCATCACTTCATAACATTTTCAAACACCAAAATAAGAATGGGAAGTGTAACAGTCAGAGTATTATATACACAGTCGGTCTTAGTGGATGGACATGGGAAAGTTTCTTTATGCTGTTATATTTCTTGGGTTTTTTGCATGATGATACTTAATTATTACTATGCTTATCTATACCTAGTAATGCAGGAAAGTGGTGCTGTATTTCAGTGTTTGTAGATGGAAATTATATGTTATTTAATAGTTATCTATCTATCAATATCTTTGTTTTTGGCTTTACCTAGACACTGCAGAGTATAATCATACATTTGGTTTCTGTATATAGTTCTTTACCATGCAGTTGGTTATAAATTAATGGATTGAATATATAATAAATAGCTTATAAATTAATGGATTGATTTATTTGTTTGTTTGCGGCAATATGAAAATTAGTGGAGGAGATACCATATCTAGTTTATGGTCTATGAGGGCAGGAGATGAAAGAATCTCGGGACAAAGACCGCTATGTTATTGCAGCATTCCCTCCAAAATGCAGACGTCGAGCAACCCAAGAAATTTTGGTCGGTGAATTTTCAATTGTCTAAATTATAAGGATAAAAAATAATGTGACTTTTTCGAATGAGTTGAACTTGAAATGGAACTACTAGATTGTTGTAAACGAACTATGAAATTAGCGCATCGAAGAAATGAAAGAATATCTGAATGTGCAAGAATTGAATACATAAAATTCCAATAAATGAAGAAGAAGTACAAATGTGCCTTGATTGCATCTTGGATTGTATTTATTGTGTTATTTCTTAGTTTGAAATTTAATGAGCCTTCATGTTTTGTAAATCATTTAACAACTCTACTAGGTACAGTCGCCGTAGGTAAGCGGCGTGCGAACGGCTTTAAAAAGCAAATGGAAATTTGTAAGCCAGTTCGTCTACATACTAGATTAGATACGTTGGAGAAATAGACAAAGAAATAAAAAACATGACGATGAAGAAAGACAGAGCTCTGTCTTCGTGGGTAGAAGAACCGGAGCTTCATCAGACATTAGTAAGATCTTTGCTTTTCTTTTCTCAATCAAATACTAATCTCAACTGGATCTTCGTGGGTATTTGACTGAGTTGTCTTCACCATCGTACTAGGTTGAGTTTTTCTTCGCCATTGTACCAGGCTGAGCTTCCACTATCTTTGTACCAGCTTCAGCAAAGATTCGGTGCTTGTTGTCGGTGGGTTGTTGCACTAAAGCCAGAAAAAACCAAAGAACATATCTGTGCATAACGGGTTCGGTTGGGTAAAAATTTTCTATACTTTAGATTGAGGCTGAGATATGAAAGAACCCTGACTTTTAGAAACTTAGAAAGCCCACACTCGACCAATCTTTGAACCAATTACTCACTTTACCAACTCTAATTTTTCAGGAAAACTCAGAAACTATAACAGGAAGCAAATGTACAGTAAACTTCCTTTAATTGGACCAGAAAAATCTGGCATATTATTCTTGGGTGGTTGTTTGGGCCTCTCCTCTTTTATCAAGCTCTAATTGAATCTTATGGTCTAGAGGGGGAACACGAAGGGCAGTCTGTATGGAGGAGGGAGAAGAACGAAAGGGAGAAGGAGATGGAGGAAGACGAAGGGAGAAACAGATGAGAGAGAGGCAGTCTTCGTGTGTCGTCTTGAATGAAATGATTCGTTTAGTTAGAGAAAAATGATGCGTTTCATTTTCCACGTGGGCACCGACTCCCCCGCGATTTCACCAGCCGACTGTATTAAGCATTTTTCATCATTTAATGCTACATTAAGATGTACTTAGCTTATCAGAACAAGCTGTATTTATATATATTTTTTTATAAATATTATTTACTGAATGAAGTGCATTTTTGTGATTCAAATATTAAGTATTATTGTTATATTTTCCATTGGAATGTTGAGGCTAACTTGCAAATTATGAAGAAAATTAAATACCAACAAATTAGATGGAGCTTTTCAAAACCAAATCTTGTTTACCAATAATATTTAGCCAACCAGATATAACCAAAGGAAATGTGTAACTGATGGCAAAAATAGTTATACAATCATTACCAACAAATCATCCCCATATAGATAAAATGTGGGAAGGGATGATCCAGCCAACCACAAAAGTATTATGGCTACAAAAGTGAGTGACACCAAAAAAATTCTAAGATGCCCAATAATTAATTATCTTCTAAAAAGTAAAAATACCAGGCTGCTTCATACTCTTCATTTTGTGACATTGTTGGGAATTGCATATTCCTATAACAAAGAAAATTTTTCACAAAGCGATGACAATAACTGACCAAATCAAACATTTAATTATAAAATAAATAAGACAAGATTAGTATTCATTCATACATATCAAATGTTGTTGACATAGTAGCCGGGTCTGGAAGTAATGTAGCTGGACTTGGTTCACCCATACCACTATAAAAAAAATATTTCATCAAGTTAAAAGCTTCACACAAGAAACATACGACATAATCAAAAAACAGAATGAAATCATTGCAAGTACTTATGTGATGAACATTTGATTCTAACATGCCCTTCTTGTTTACAAATGCTGTATCGTCACTTATTTGTTGGTACATTTTTCTTTGGATTCTTTTGTCGTACTGTTTTGGATTTCCTTTAGAAATAATGATTGCAAGATCTTATATTGAAAAGTTTGAGACTATTTCACTCTGGACCGCATGTCCCTCCGTGTTACTACCACCACCATCATCATCACTCATCAAGAGAAACTCTTGATGAATAGTCTCTATTCCCTTACAAGCATGCTCATATTTCTTAAGAGATAATGACCCAGAACTATATAAAACTGTCTCATCAAACAATATTTCTTATCAAATGCAGTTGGGACCGTCTCCAATGGTCCTTCATCGACATATATCCCATATACCATGCGTCTCTTTGCATTGATCATCCACCTCTCTAACATATATGATTGTAGTACAAGGTCCAAACAATTTTTTTTGTCAAAACTTGTAGGATGTGTAGGCATAAAAAGTTAATAAATTCAAACTTGCAATATGTGCAAGAGATAACATTTTTTTTCCATCGAAAGTGTTATTTCATATGACGGCTTTTCTCTCCCATTAATGGCCACCAAATAAATTTTTCTTCAATCTTTCTCACGTGTTACTTCATATGCTAGCTTTTCTCTTCCATCTATCTTCAAGAACTTGCTTCCTTCGATTGTCCAAACAATTTTGAATGTCCTTAGAAATGCAACCAATATTATAATCACCACCTTGCTCCTTACTCAACATGGACATTATTTTTTGTGTTGGTATCCCTGACTCATTTAGTGTGTCTATTAAATATTTTTTGTGCCGATATCACCCATCTATGCCCACGAATTAAACTTATACTCCTAGGTGTCAACAACTTATGATTATCTTGAAGTACAAACTTGGACACCACCCATTTGTCTCCATTCTTCTTTATTGTCATCATCGCCTAACAACCACACTTTGTTTCTGGAGCTTGAGGGCTTGCTCTCTCTTTAAATTTAGAATTATATCGACGGAATCATTCTCTTGAACACATATACTCTACACCAATTAATGATTTTTCTATACCTAACAACCGAGTGTAATTTGTTCGAATGCTAAAACCAGTTCATCTAGAGTAAGTTTTATAACAACTAAATGCATCCTCTACATCATCAAACTCTAGCCCCACATACGCCTCTACATATGAAGATGATGTTGTATGGCCTTCCTTGGGCATGTTCATATCGAGTTCAACCTCACCATCCTCTTCAATCATCTCAACTTCATCGGCGTTAGAATTAGAACTGTCAAAAATCTCAATATGATCTCTTGATGTACTCATCATTTATGCAACCTAATATCATTTACATGGCAACGATAACTCAATAGACAATCAAAGAAAAGAACTTTTACCAACTATAACATATATCCAAACATTACCAAACTAATCACAAGAAGTCACATTTCAAGAATGGTCCCATGTAAAACTAGTAGGGATGCAGAGTTTAAAGATAATTCAGTGGTCACTAAATTTGACTTTAAAAAAATAATTATACTTGCACACTAAATAATATTAATGTTTATCTAATATATGTGTGATCACAGGTCTGGCAAAATTGTTGTCGAACTTAATAGCCGAACCAATGAAATCTACTGGGGATGCAGAGTTTAGTACCAATGAAATCTTTTACAAAAGAGTTTAATCATTTCACTAATGAAAAAGAGCAATGAAGGAAATCTTTTACAAAATCGTACAATCAACCAGAAGATCAATGAAATCGCACAATCAATGAAATTGCACAATCAAACAGAAGACCAATGAAATTGCCCCAAACAGAAATTTTTTTACCTTCCGTCGGCTTTGAAGACGAGTGTAGGTGGGGCTTCCGTTAGCATTGAGTCACGTGGGGCTTCCGTCGGGGAGAGGAAGGGAGAGGGAGAGAACGGAGATGATGAGTGCAGGTTTGGTGCAGGAAGGGAGAGGGAGAGAACAAAGAGAACGGAAGGAAGAGAGGGAGAGAAATGAAAGGAAATAGATGAGAGTGCAGGTTTGGTGCAAGAAGGGAGAGGGAGAGAACGGAAGGGAGAGAAGGAGAGAAAGGAAATAGATGAGTGCAAGTTTGGTGTTGTCGGTGCAGGAGAAATGTGTTTGAGATGCCTAAGTGTCGCGATTCCATTGACTAGTGCGAAAATGGATTTTAAACCCATCCGGTTAAGAGTTTTTCTCTTCTATAAAGCAAATAATTATAACCCAATTATACATATTCTAGTTATATTTCAGATTGGACTTCAAAGCTTTAAAACATGTAGCTTTTTCTGAGGTTTTTTGTGAGTCACTCGAGTAGAGGAGTGCTCGTGTGAATGTGGTGACGGGTTCCTTCGGCCTCCTTCTCAGTCGATGGGCTTGCAACATCTGGGCTGTGGGCCTTACAAGCCATATGATCGGCCTAATCAAAGGAGGGATGAATATGTCCCTTCAATGATAATAGAAATCATAGTCGTTGAAGTCATATGATCTACAAATTTAGTCAATAATTTGAACTATAACGAAAAATTAAGAGAATCTGAGTTACGAATTCTTTCTGATATAATTCCTTGACTTTCTCAAAGGTCTGTGAGTTATGATTTGTTTATGTAACTATCAAAACCAACATTCTCAAAACCAAACAACTTAAAAAAGTGTGGTTTAGTTGTAGTGATGAATATGCTTTTAACCTTATGTTTTAAGGGTTGCTATTTTCTTAACTTATTGTCTTTGTTGAAGATACAAGATCCAAATTATTAATCTTATGGGTTTTGTAACTATAGTTTCATAGTTATAAGGGCACAAGGAAATCCTAAGTCACATCTTATTTCGTGTATTAGTTTTGAAAGGTACAATAAGTTGTGCATATCTATTGACATTATATATATGAATTATTAGTATAGACATGCTTTCCTTGTAGGCTAAACCCGAATCAAATCTTTCTGGGACAAAGGAGAAAGCTGTGAAACCATCAGCAGGAGGCCCAACAATTGGTTTGAAGAAAGGTCTCAAGGAGAAGTGGAGTTGTGCCCTCAGTCACGTTATTACCGCAAATGAGAGAGGTTTGAGGAACACATTCGTGGAAAGAAGCACAAGGCCACAGAAACATGGTAGGCTTAGAACCCAAAGAATGGGTAAGATTGCTAGCTCAACATTACTGCAAATGAAATGTACCAAGCCTTGATATTATTCTACTGGTTATTTGATAAAAATGATGTGATCTAGTCGTAATTCTCACAACCATTTCATGACTAATAATTAATTAATTAATTATAAATACTTACTATTGTCAATCCCTGCTCTATGCATTAAATTGTATCCTTTAAAAGAATTTATCTTCAATATGACGTAGAGTAAGCATGTTTTTCATATCATTCGATAAAAAAAAATAGTGGTAGATACATTTATAAAATATGTAAATTTCGTGCACTGTCTTTAAAAAAAGTAGAGTCCATCGTTAAAAGAATAATTTTTTTTATGTGGATATCAAATTTAACTATTTTTTTAAAGGAATATATGATATTTGTCTATTCTAAAACTGTAAATATCATTTTTTTTCAAGTATTAGAAGATATCAATTTCTTTTATTTCTTTCTTTTTCCAATAGCTTTTTGAATCCATAAGTAAAAATTAAAATCATTCAATATGTATAGAATATTAATGAATATAGACCCTATTGTATTTATTCAATACTTCTATATGTTTTAAATACTATAAATCTCATAAGTAATTTAATATTGAATCATTCAATTCGAGTATTAATTGGTGAGAATATTATAATATTTATTTCTCAGAGTTCATCCAATCGAAGAGAGAGAATCTTTATCTGGATCATAGCATTAATGAGGTCGTACCTGCTACCTAATACTTGAAAGCAGAACCGCAGAAGCTTCTGAATGAACCAAAATTTCCATTCCATAGAAATTGAGAAATTCTATAAGAAATTCACATGCCAGATTGGTCCCAAGCACCTAATTTAATTTATTTTTTTATTTCTAAAGGCAAAACGTAAATATATATAAAAAAAATATAGACATATAACTCTTTTAAAAAATTATATTTTAAATGAAAAATATTTTTATAAAATAACATATACAACATCACTTTATATAAATATTATTTCAAAATATGATTATATAAAAATTTGTAAAAATGTTATACGTGTATCATTTACTCATGTAGTCATATTCAAATTATCCCACAGTTGGGTCCCACGCAAATTCCTCATCTGTTTCACATATCTACCATAACTTCATCCGTTTAGGAGTAATGATACCCAACTTCTTTAACTTTTTTATATATATTTTTAATTTTTTAATTTTTTTTAATTTTTTGTGAGTTTATCTTTTTAAATTAATTAAATTCTTCCTTTCATTATTTATATATTAAATATTTGATCAAAGAAACAATAATAAAAATTAAAAAAAATATAATATGTAGAAATTGTATGAATAGTAAGAAGTTGTGTAGATTTTTTCTTAATTTAAATAATGAATTGAAATGATATAAAATGATATAAAAGTTGAATAAACTATTATTATTAGAATATAATTCTTTTAATAATGGAATAATAGCTCGTTTAGATAATGAGATGGCATGAAATGAGATAGTTTTAGATAAAAATTGAATAAAATATTGTTAAAATATTATTTTTTAATATTATTATTATTTTGATATCTGAAAAAATAGAATTATTAATTATATTTTGTGTAAAAATTTTAAAAAATTATAATGATGAGATAAGATGAAAGATGATAATACAGTTACTACCCACTTACCACTCCTTTACTATTCTAGTGTATTTGATTTTTTTTAAAATATTTTTAAAGTATTTTTTTAACATTTTTAATTATTAAGAAAAAAAAATATAATTTTATTAATAATTAATTTTTTTAAGTATTAAGTAAAAATAAAAAAAAATAAAAAAGTTAATAAAATAAAAAAAAATAATAAAATTATGATGGGAAGGTAGCAAGCAAGAAATCATTAGTTTCCAAGACCTTTCTTTCCTTTTCCTTTGTCTTGTTGTTTTCTTCATACTTTAACATCTACCAAGTGTTACTTCAGATCTTAGCATCGTCAACGTCGCGTCCTTTTCACACTCCTTCTTTGACTCTCAACCAATCCTTCCGCCGGACATAGCCAGACCTCAAACTAATACAAGATCTCATATCCTCTGCCTCCCTCAGCGGTTCTTTTTCTGCAATTCCATGGAGTTCAAGTTTCGAGCCGTTGATGACCGACAGCCACTATATTGCTCCCCTTCTTCCAGCCTCAGCTACTTCACCGACCAAGCATCGAGAGGTCTGTTAAAACACATCGTTCCTCTATCTCTATCTTATGGTCTTCTGTTTGGTTGCTAAGAAAAGGGGAGAAACGATAAGAAAGTAAAATCTTTCGCATATTTTTTTTATGCTTTCTGCTGTTTTTTTTTTTTTTTTAAATGGTAAGTGTTTTCATAAAAAGAACAGTTTTTAGAATTCCATTCCCTTATGCGCCTTGATTGCTGAGAAAACCCAAGAAAAGAAAGAAAACTTTCTGAATCTTATGTCTTATACTGCACTGGTCCACATAGCTAAATTGGATGAGGTTCAGTTACTGAAATTCAGAACTTTAAAGACCATAAATATCCGTTTCGTTTCTTACTTTCTCTCGGGATCCAAACATTCCGCTCATTCTCTTAAATCTCTTTTATCACTGAATTTTGAATAAACCCTATATTATCAGCCGGCCTTTCAAGCACTGATCGGAAGCCAAGCCAGGAGCAAATGCGGAACCCGAATGAAGTTCGAGAAGCAATCCAGCGGGAGCTCGAGAAGGAGCGGATCAGAGAAGAGATAATAGTAGCGGACATCGCTCGACGGAGGGTGCTCGAAGAGGAGGTGAGAAGGGAGATGATGATGGAGCGAGAGATAGCCATGCGGAGGCTCACAGGCGAAGGGTTGTCATCCGAGGAATTATTGATGAAGGAGCGTATCAGAGAAGAGATAATCGCGGTTGAAATGGCTCGGCGCAGGGTGCTCGAAGCGGAAGTGAGGAGAGAGCTGATGGTTGAGCGAGAGATGGCCATGCGGAGGCTCACGGCCACGGGCTTGTCATTGGAGGAGCCATTGCGAATGCGGTTCGACTCGAGGCTGCCACGGACGTACCCATCTGACGGGAAGGCATTTCCTGTTCACGGCAGCGGGTTCGATATGTTTCCAACGTCACTGTCAACGGAAGCTATGAAGCTCGATATCAGGCCACCATCAGAGATTAACAAGGATAAGTTGATCATACTGGTCAGTTACCAATCATTCATCACCTTGCTGTTAATTTTGGGTGTCATATACTCTGTTAATCTTATGGTGCTTTCATAGAATTCTGATTTATCTATGGAAACCATTGTGCTATAAATTTGAAAATCTATTGTTTTATGGAGCTTTTAGTTTCTGTTTGTGGAGTCTGTTCTCAGAATTGGGATGCATGCCGTCTTAAATCTATATTAGGTCTTGAATTGCTTCTAGGTTTAGTGCCACTTCGGTGTCTTTCCCCAGTCAGCTTTGTATGACATAGTGGCTATCCATCGTACAGATTATCTTCTTGTGTGAGATCCCATCTGAATGAACCAACCGGAAATATTCATGTCTGAGTCAATTACCGGTAGCCTATCACTTTTGCAGACGTTTTTCCTGAGTGATGAATATATTTACATGCAATCTGTATTTACATATTTTGGCTGGTTTTACTAGGAAAACAACACTATTTTGACTTGTGTATGCTAGTGGTGCTACCCACACCCTACGGGGTGGAGTTGCCCCCTTCCTGTACCTTGCTCCCGCACACCAGGGGCAGGACCCCCTGTGCTGGTTCCGGGGGCTGGACGGTTCAACTTGACCCCCAAAACGACGATGTTTGGTTGTTTGGCTTAAAAAAAAAATGAATTCCACCCAAAACGACGACGTTTCGTCCCATCCCTAGTGTATGCGTCTGGACACGGGGCCACCCCTATTGTACACCCCTAGTGTTTCGTCGCCCAGAGAGGGGTGGGGCGGTAGACACGGGGTGGCAGGGGGCAGTGCCCCACCGCCCACCCCTAGTGTATACATCTGGGAGCCCTTTTTCTTTTGGACCATGACTTCAAAAGCCAGTCCTATAGGGGCATCACATTCATTAATAGGGGTTGGATCACCCTAGCCATGATTGCTTGCTATTGTGATCTTGACAAAATTTTATCTCGATTGGTGCCTTTGATGGTCCTTGAGTATTGTTTTTTGATCTGTGGGTTCAGTTTGAGAAATCTACCTTTGTTTGTGCAGCAGGCCACAGCGGTGCCATTGCTTCAATATATGCTCAACAATCACATATGCTCAAATATGATAATAGAAATCATAGTTGTTGAAGTCATGATCTACAAATTGAGTAAAGAACTTGAACTGTAACGAAAATTAATAGAATCTTAGTTATTTATTCTCTGTTAAAATTCCTCAACTTTCTCAAAGGTCTTGGATTTATGATTTGTTTATGTAACTATCAAGATTCAAGACTGACATTCTCAAAACCATCAACCTTAAATAAGTGCAGTTTAGTCACAATGATGAACTTGCTTGTTTTTGTTGACTGGTAAACAAAGTTCTATTGATCATGAGAAGCAATGATGAACTTGCTTTTAACCTTATGTTTTAAGGGTTGCTATTTTCCTGACATATTGTCTTTGTTGAAGATACAAGATCCAAATTATTAATCTTACGGGTTTTGTAACTGTATTCTCACAGTTATCTTATATAGGCACAAGGAAAGCCTAAGTCACTTCTTATTTCTAGCTTTTGTGAATCCGGCTATGTTCCAAACTGTACCCAAAGATTTTGGGCTTTACTCTGAATTTTGTATGGGATGGAGGTGAATGTAATCTCACATTACTTGGGAGGGAGAAGTTCTTACGGTGTATAATGATTTCAAGGGGGCCAAGTTCCACAATTGGCTTATCTGTATGGAGTATAATCCCAAATGTGACTTAGAATTTCCATGGTCATTAGAAATGATATCAATGTCAATCCCAACTAGAAGTGTGGGACTTGAGCCATGCCATCGAAAAAGGGAGGTCTTGTGAGGATACCAGAGGCTTCTTGCACTATTCAATCACCACCTTTTGTGATAAAGCACCTTTGTTGTGTTTCTGATTATTAGGATAATGAAAAATAGACTTATGTGACACAATCTTCACTCTATTTTAATGGAGGGTGCTATTTGACAATCGATAGCAGTTTGAGCTGCAATGTATTAATTTGAGCAGTTGGGGTGTAAAGAACTAAACAATTCTTGGTAGGGTTGGAGGGGGAAAACTGCATTCCCCCCCCCCCCCCCCCCCCCAAAAAAAAATAAAAAATAAATGGGAGGTCACACTGTTTAGAATGAAATTTGTTATCCACGTCATATCCATAAGTCTTCCTTTGCAGGGGTTTAAATCTGGTGGATAAGATGTGAAAGGTTCAAATCCCCTTAGGTGCAAACAATCTCTAGGGGCCATCGGATTGGGGGATTTTTCCCTTGAATTACCTGAGGTGCACTAGTAGGAAACTCCTTGCCGAGGGCTTGTGCACTCCCGGGATTAGTCGGGATGCTTTTCCTGGACACCCGGTGCCAATAAAAAAAAAAAAAAAAAAGATATAAAAGGTCTCCTTTGCCACTTGTATTTCTTATTAAGACTGTTGAAGACAAGATAATTGAAAGTCATACTTACTCCATTTTTTCTTAAAGTGGTGGGATGAAGTTATGGGAAATGATGCTGAGGCTTTCACCATTCACGACGTGATTGATATATTACAGCAGTTCCTTGGTATGTACTGTTTTCTAGGAAAGGGAAAAAAACATATTTTCTTTGCACATAAGTGATAATTTCGTGTATTAGTTTTGAAAGTTATAGTTAGTCGTGCATATCGTTTGACATTATATACATGAATTATTGGTATGGACATGACTTCCTTGCAGGCCAAGCCCAAACCAAATCTTTCTAGAGCAGAGGAGAAAGCTGTGAAACCATCAGCAGGAAGCCCTAGTGAGCCCCCAACAATTGGTTCGAAGAAGATGCCCAAGGAGGAGTGGAGTTGTGCTCTCTGTCAGGTTAGTGCCGCAAATGAGAGAGGTCTGAATGAACACCTTCAAGGAAAGAAGCACAAGGCCAAAGAAACAGGGCTTAGACAGAGAATGGGCAAGATTGCCAGCTCAACATCACTGCCAAAGGAATGTACTAAGCCTTCTCAGCTTACAGAGATAACCGATACTGGAAGCTCAGGACTGCAGACAAAAATTGAAGGGGAATCACTTCAGCATAACAAAGTTGGGGGTTGTTCATGCAATAAAGTTCAAGTGAAAGAAAATTTGAAGAATAAAGTTGAGCAGGTGTCAGTGCAGAAAAACCAAATTGCAGGAGATTCTAAAAAGGCAAATGGCACAGAAACAGGGCAGGGAGACGAGAGAACAACAGAAAGTAAGAAGCCAGAGAAATTTGAGTTTTGGTGTGAAATTTGTCAAATTGGCACCTACTCTCAAGCGGTGATGGAGAATCATAAAAATGGGAAAAAGATAATCGATACTGGAAGCTCAGGACTGCAGACAAAAATTGTAGGGGAATCACTTCAGCTTAACAAAGTTGGGGGTTGTTCATGCAATAAAGTTCAAGTGACAGAAAATTTGAAGAATAAAGTTGAGCAGGTTTCAGTGCAGAAAAACCAAATCGCAGGAGATTCTAATAAGGCAAATGGCACAGCAACAGGGCAGGGAGACGAGAAAACAACAGAAAGTAAGAAGTTGGAGAAATTTGAGTTTTGGTGTGAAATTTGTCAAATTGGCACCTCCTCTCAAGCGGTGATGGAGAATCATAAAAATGGGAAAAAGATAACCGATACTGGAAGCTCAGGACTGCAGACAAAAATTGAAGGGGAATCACTTCAGCATAACAAAGTTGGGGGTTGTTCATGCAATAAAGTTCAAGTGACAGAAAATTTGAAGAATAAAGTTGAGCAGGTTTCAGTGCAGAAAAACCAAATCGCAGGAGATTCTAATGAGGCAAATGGCACAGCAACAGGGCAGGGAGACGAGAAAACAACAGAAAGTAAGAAGCCGGATAAATTTGAGTTTTGGTGTGAAATTTGTCAAATTGGCACCTACTCTCAAGTGGTGATGGAGAATCATAAAAATGGGAAAAAGCACAGGGCTCGGCTTCAAAACCTTGGTATGAAAGATGAAGTAGTTGTAAACAAGGTTGCCAAGGCATCATCGGATCATACTCCGAAGGCAGCAGATACAGATTTTGCGGCCAAAGAAGCAAATAAGTCAGATGCTACTCAAAAGACACAAACTTTTGTTGATGCAGAAGAATGTTCATTTCTATTAAAAATTAATTAAATTTAGATGGTGGGGATAAAGAAGCTCAAATGATCTGACAAAGGTACAGTTTTTCACTCCAGATTTAGGTTCCCAATTGCAAGCACCATTCTGTTTACTTGGTGAAAAATATGAGTAAACCCTGTAAATTATTAAGAAGTGGCTCAGGTTAATGACAACAATCATTTGATGCAAAGTTCAACGATGATTAAAAGATAGGGTAATGACACCAATGTAAATAGTTAACATCGTTGGTTTATTCCTTTTGCAATAATTGTGAGTAGGGGTGTAAATTTAAACCGGAAAACCAGAAAACCGGATCGGACCGGACCGGTTTGTTCGGTTTTGAATCGGTCCGATCCGAGACCGGTTTCTATATTATGAAAACCGGCTGGATCTGGTTCGGTTTCGATTTCATAGTTTTCGAGATCAGACCAGACCTGTTCGGACTGATTGAAAAAGATATATATAAATTTAATTTTATATATATAAGTTTTACATATAATATATAATTATATATGAAATTTTTATATATACTTATATAAATAATTTCGTATTATAATTTATAAATTATAACATAAAATGTTAATCTTAAATATCAACATTTGTAATTTGTTTGATAATATGTTATTAATATAAGATAATATTATTATAATTTATAAAATAAAAATTTATTCTTAAAGATGCAAATTTAATTAATCATATGCTTTAAACATAAAATATATATTTTAAATTATTAATAACATTTTATTATAAGAAGTAACATTTTATCGTATGTTTTTTACATTTTAAAAAATTTTAAAATCGGACTGGACTGGAAACCGGTAAAATTGGAGATACCAGTTTAAGAATGTAACTGGTGCGTAATCAGTTTTAGAAAATGTAAAATCGGTATATATTGATTCGGTCTTAAATTTTATCTAAAATCAGACTGGACCGGTTACACCCCTAATTGTAAGAGATTCTACGTTGCAACGGCTCTAGGCAACGCTTTTAAAAATCTAGTTCCTTTTCATTTTTTTTCCCCATGCTTTACATGAGTCTGCTCATTTGCATAACAACCTAATTATACGAAGAGTATTGCTTAATCATCTCTCCTAACTGGCATCAAACAATTAAAAAATTATTTGTTATATTTTGATATGTTACTTAATTACTAATCATTTGATGTTGAGAAAATAACTGAAAGAAAGTTGATTAAAAGGATAAGATGATGAATATCGTTAATAGAAATGACATTTACGGTCTTAAAGTGTGTTAATCCTACGGATTCATTTTGAAAGAAATGTGTAAATTTAAAATCTACATAAAAAATTTATTTTTTAATAACGGATCTGATTTTTTTTTTTAATTTTAAAAGGAGCTCGCAAGAATTGCATAAACCAAACTTTAGCAGCATGAATAGCTCCATTTGGATTCAGAAAGTATTTCATTTAATCTTATCGTTATAATTTTTTTAAATTTTCATACAAAATATAATAAACAATTCAATTTTTTTAAATTCTAATTTCATTTTTTCAAATTTTAAAATAATAATAATATTAAAAAAATAATATTCTTACAATATTTTTTTCAATTTTCTTCTTTTATCTAAAATAATAACATCTATCTTATCTCAAATCCAAACCAGCTAATCTCTCAGAACCCAACACTGCAATTAGCATTTAGCACAAGAACAGGACAGAAGCCTGTCCCTCGTATTTATCTCACGGGTTGCTTTCTTACCCAAAGTCATTTCCAGGCTTCCTCCACGATCTCTATTCCCTTAACAAACTATCCTAAAGAAAGTGGTTAGCTTCCACGCAAGCTGAAAACAATGGCTCCCCAACCGATAAAACCAACAATAAGCAGCTTGGCGGCCATTGCTTCCCAAAGTTTCCACCTAAACGACTCAGATTGGAACCTCCATGAAAACATATAACACGACCTTTTATTAAATAAAGAGGTTAGTTAGACAGAGGAGGTTCTTTATGGAAACAAATCATTGTTTCCCAAGGACTTTGAAAGGTGTTATTATTTGTCATAAAGTAAAACCTTGTTTCCTGGGGAAGCTAAGAGGCCATTTTCTGTCACAACCATTAAACAGAACATAAATATAATTATCTTACACAATTAAAACAAAGGGCTGCAGTAACTCAGATCACTTAGCCAAGCAATTAGAACAACTAAAGAATAGGTGTATGCGAAAACATTTGATTCCTGATCATCAATCAATTCCATTGTTTCAACTATATATTCAATCTATAGAACTATTTGTTACTTTACACTGACCGGAGGAAAGAACCCCAAAACCTACAATAGAATAGAAGATTAAGAACATGGAATGGTAAGGTAACCATTTTTGCCCCAACCAGTATAGAGGATCTTCAACACCAATTGAACCAACCAACCAAGATCTCAAACTCTCAAAGCCACCTGGTCTTGCCATGAAATCTTCCTTTTCCCTGCTCGGTTGGATCCATTTCTGATATTCCTACAAATTGATAACTTCATATCATTGTGCTGCTCATCACTGCCACCCCTAAGTAAGCTTTTCCTTGATGGCTCAGAATCAGTCGGTAGTTCCTCCTCTGTCTGCAAACAGAAAAATCAATGAGAACATTGGCTCATTGAAAAACAAAATAGAGCAAATGGAAGAACTTAAAGCTCATGCTTCACACAGGTTAGAAGATAATACCGAAATCTGGTTCAAGTCAAAAACCGGAGTCATCTGTCGCTTGGTGGCATCTTTTCCGCTAAAGATCCTTTCCTTCTGGTTCATATCAAATATTGGTGCAGAAGCTTGCAAAGCAGCTCCCTTTCCATTGAAAGTTCTAGCTTTCTGGTTCAAGTCAAAGACCAGAGCTGGTTTCTGCAAATGGGCTTCTGTCACATTGTATATCCTGTCCTTCCGGTTCAAATCAGGGGCTGGAACTGGTGGCCGTAATGCAGCTTCTTTTTTGCTGTAGTTCTTCCTATTTGTAGTACTAGTGCGTCGGATATCAAATTTCTGGGTTTGCACAAAATCTTGCTTTGGCAGTTGGTTGGAAGACTCGTTTACAATCAAGTCTTTGTATCGTTTCCTCAGAAATCTGCAGATTAAAAATATACAAGATGGCAAAAGCCATGAATTTCATGATAGTATATTTAACCAAATCCACCAAAAAAATGTAAAGGAGTATGCTATACCGGACTTCGGCATAAAGGGTCAATTTTTTCTGTTTCACTATCTGCAATTTCCTCTTCATGTCCTCTGTTTCCTGAAATACGCTTTAATATTATATAACCATATCTGGCTACCTCAAGAAAATTAAAGCCCTACATAAAGACTAATTAAGGCTAGCAAAGACCTCATAAACCAACAAATAATAAAAAAAACACAGTAAATAAAATTTGAAAGAGCAAAACGCAAATACATACAGGGAAATTTTTTTACAAACACAGAATACGGGGAGACAAAAAAACAAATAAAAATGAACAGGAAAACAAATAAATTTTAATAGACAGTAGTCCCAAACCAAGGAAAAATACGATTGAACTCATGAAAATACAAAATGCCTTCAGTTTCTCCCCCAATGGTCAGTTTGGATGATGGGAAAGGTTGGAACACAGCGGAGACTAAAATAGGAACCCACCCTCCTCTACCCCTCCCAAAAGATAATTTCCATTAATTGTATTAGACATCGTCGATGGCCGTTCATTATTAGAAAGAAATCATATTTCAAACCTCAATTTCAATTCCTTTAATATCAGTTTTTTCTCAGCAACCCACCAGAGGGTGAAGTAAGAAAATAAAATCAACAGAGGAAAAAAAAATCGAAGAAATTCAACTTTTTTGGCTTTTCTTATGCAAGATCTTACCTTTCCTAAAACTAAAGCCAAGAAAATCATACAAGGTATCAAAAATACTGATTTGTCCAGCATATACTAGTTTTCTAAGCAACCGAACACCTAAAACTCTCCAAATCAAGGAAATCTAGGAAACTATGAATTCAACCCACCCTAAAATCAAACAAAATTTCAGATCTGATGAATCTCACAAAAGAAATTCCAAATCCGTGGAAACACGTAAATGAAATTACCTTCTGTAACTCTTCAAAGTCCTGCAAAAGACTCTGGTGCTTGAATCTGGTCCTTGGGTCCTCATACACAGCATATGGAGAAGACTCCATAACAACAGCCCGTTTCGTTTTCTTCATCAGAGCACAGAAAGACGGAACCCAAAAGCCTAGAACGAGCAATTATAGAGAGGGAAAGAGAGATACAGAGAGATAGAAAGAGAGATAAATAACAAAAAGAATGAGAGACGAGTAGGAAATAATGAAGAGAGGAAGAGGCTAGAGAGACGGGATGGAGATAAAGTAACAAGAAAGAAAAATAAGAGAGAGATAAGGAGGAGGTAAGAAGGTTCTTGCTTTCCCTGTTTCCTCTGTGAAACTCTGACCGAGACAAGAAACCCAAAAAAGCCCACATAGCTCGGTGAAAAATAATGCTCTTTTGAACGACAGTGATGAAGATGGGGATTTTTTGGGGGGTTGCAGAAGGGTATTCTTGGGAACATGTTTTTACGAGAGAGTTGGTTTGGTTGGAGGACATTTGAAAACTTCTATCTATCTTCTCTTTCTTTTCTTTCCCATTCTTTCTTTCCTTCTTTTTTGTTTTTCTTCCACATAAATTTTGGTCCAGCTGGGCCATTGAAGAAAGAGAGAGAGAGTTGGGTGGTGTGGACTCTTCCTTTGTAATTTGATAGGGAGGGCGGGTGCGTGGAGTTTTCATGTTTCTTCTGTCTTTGCATTTGTTGTTGTGGCGTCTGTGTTAGAGAGAGAAAGGGACAGTCTTTGGAGAGAGAGAGGGGATGAGAGGTTGGACTTGAGCTGAAAAAAGCAGGAGCTATGTGGTGCTGTTGCAGTATTTTCGTTGTTGGTACTACCTTAATTTTAGGCTTTGAATAGGTTGCGTTGGGTCTGCCAAGGTTGTGATGGGGGTGTTTCTGAATGGCGAAGCTGCTTTTTCCCCATCTCACATTATTATAGCATGTCAATTGAATTGGATGTGAATTTACAGGTACAACAGTTTGGTCTTTTGCTTCGATGTCACGGGTGCTGTCTCCCATCTGTTTCACACCCAATAAAAGCTTTTTCCAGCATTTAGCAGATAAAAGTCGTCCTTTATATCTTTTAAACTCATTCATGGATGGTTCTGGAATGGCAGCGTCCCCATAGACATTTTAGATCCCATTCAGGGGTATATTGGTAAATTCACGTTCCATCATCATCCTATTGAATACAGAAACGTTTCCATCCACACCTACCTTCTGGACTTTTGTGTGACAGACACCACCCTACCTGCCTGCCTAGCCTCTAGAAAAAGGTGGAAAAAATACTTTCAAAACAAAAAAAAGTTGGAAAAAGATTTCAAATTACACAACCTTGAAGGTAATGTTGGGCCAAGTCCAACCAAAGATGAGATTCTACCGCTTCAAAAACCATTACAATCCTTATTCCTTAAAAAAGAAGGTTAAAGTGCGAATCTGCTAAATGTGGCCCCCTGAATGCCTTCGTGCTGCACACTGTGAATTACCCACCATGGTAGGAGCTCTATTGATTACTGAGTTGATGAATATTGCACATGAGACTCGGACACCCGATTGTTCCTGCACAGAAGCTAAGCCTGAGAATGTGAAGGAGAAGGGGGAAGAGAAAAAGAGCTGCAGGGTTTCAAAGTTTGGTTTTCTTCTGTAAACAATCGTTTCAGTGACCACCACCACCACCATAATCCTTGTGATTATGATATGGAGAGAACTGTATCTGTGTGCGTGTGACTGTATTTTCACTTGAGAGGAGAAAGAGAGGGTATAATTAATTTTCCATTGTCCTGCTTCGGTGCTTCTACCTTTTTATTAATTTTCCAAACTAAAATGTGTATTATTTAGTGTGACATGGACCGACATGTGAGTGTGATAGAAAAGAGAGGTTCTTTAGCCTTTAAAAGACTCTGGGAATGATGCAAAGATCAAGAAAAGGAAGCACTTTCATATGCATCCTTGATCATACGCCAACCCATTAAATAAATTTAATAATATTTGTTGTTAGTTGTTAAAAGACGTTATCTAGACAAAAACCTTACTCTATTCTCTCGAAACAAAAACCGAAAAGAAAAAAAGCTCGTAACTTTCTCACAGGAGTCTTGCTACGTACAGGCACAAATTGTGCCTGTATGTGCACTCTGGTTACGTGTCAAGTATTTATTTATTAAAAAAAAATTTTAAAAAAAGATAGATGGAGGAAGAAGAAAGGAAAAACTCCACACTTTCGTTTCAGAACTCTTTCCATTGGAATAGTAGTTTCCAAGTCTTGAGAGTAGAGATCTCTCAAAAAATGCTTGAAAGTCGAATCCCTCTAAAATATACTGTGCAGAAAAGTTGGTTTTTGTATCAAAACTCGACTTGATAGCTGCAAAACTCATCTGTATAGAATACAATGGAGTTAAGGGGGCATCTATCATGGTTGCCCATTTATGCATTCAAAGAGTCTCTCTCCCACGTTGATCCATCTTCTACCGGGAATATCACCATTCTGTTTATTAATTTTTGACATCCGTGATCCATCTTCCACACAAAGATCCATCTGCCATCTCCATCTGACCGGAGAGAGAGAGATTTAAGATCTCAAAGTCAGAGACACCCATCACTTCAATCATTAAGAAAAGTGAACCCAGATGAGAGCCAAAAATTGAATTATGGTCACAACCAAAACAAAGAAATTTAAAAGAATAGAGAATTTAAAGGTAGAGTAGGGTAAATGATACTGGGATGTTGAAACTTTGCATCATTCTCTTTCAGTTTCAACCTCAATTTTCAGACGTATAATATGGCGAAAGCAACAGTAACATTAAGAACCCCTCTCCAGTAAAGGAGATTCAGAGCTCAAAAAAATCTAACCCAAAAACCATTAAAAAGGAGAAAAATTATGTACAAGTATACGACTTTCTCTTCTTCTTCTTCCTTGGAGGCCAATAAAAGCCTAAACTAGAGATTTTGTCCAAACCTAAGAACGATATCATATGAGAAGGGGGCTTAGGTTGGCGTCACAAGGAGGGAATGGAGGTGGAACTGATTCACTGAACTTGGGAAATTTGATTCTTTCCTACTCGCACTGTTTCAGCTCAACACCAAACGAACCGTTTTATTAAACACAGTGGAAGTCGTGATCGAGGCCTTCACCACTTGGGCCTATGTTTAGACTTTCTCTTCTCACAGAGCTTGCCCTTCGTCTCTCTCCTTCTGTAACTCTCTTTCTCTCTCTCTGTGGCTTTATTCCCGGTTTGGTTCCGGAGAAAACTTACGAATCTCGGGCATAGTTTTTCCAGTCAAATATATATATATCATTATTGAATGGGATTTGTGAGAGTTTTTTGCGCACTGCGGTCTTCTGGGAAGAAATCATGTATTGCTCAGCTCATATGTTTTATGAAATTATCCTCTATTCGTTCGCTGTTATGAAGTTGGTATCTTGTTTCAAGATGAGCTGACTAGTTTGGTATGTTTTGACATGAAATTTTTATGAGATTGAACATCGTTATGGTCCAGGGAAGGGGTGGACCTACGTTGATGGTTGGCCCTCTCAAAACTTTTCAAAAACATGCTTTAAGTTAGGTCTATGGTTTTTTTAAAGATATTCTAATATAAAAATAATTTCCTCCCTCCAAAGCATTTTCAAAAATTTCATTTAGTACTTAGTTGTTTAGATTTCTTTTAGTTTTTTTAATAATTTTTTCAAAATTACACCTATTTTTTGTCATTAATAAAATCTCACATTCTCATTTTTTTTACATCTCATAAGAGGCAATAAAATATCTTGATCTCTTTTTATAAGCTAATTGGTAAATTTATAATTTCATTTTTTCTATTTATTTACACTTTTCCTTTCAAATCTTCCACTAGCTAGCTTGTTTGGATTAGTTTTGTTAGTAAGTACATATATATTGTCATCGAGTTAACAATTATCGTTCACTTGAATCCGATGGAGCTCAAGCGGGAGGTTTAGATGAGTGACTTTAATAATTTAGTTTGTCTCTAAATAAAAATCTTATATGGTTAAAGCATTCTTGTCACTATTTACCCCTACATACGACACACTTTGCTAATTGCCCTCTACCCCCACGCACCAAATCCTAGTTCCGCCCTTGGTCTAGGGAGTGCTTTGTTTTGGAGGGTTATAGTTACAGTGACAAGAATGCTTTATTTGTGAAAAATGTACTACTTCCAAACTATGAAAAAATCTATTTATCATTCATTTTCTCAATGTTCATTTACGTAATATTAAATGATAGATTGAAATATAATAAATAATTTTCAATAATTTAATATTGGATGATAGGTACTATCATTCTTGTCAATAATTCTCAAGAAGCCCATATGATCTTGCACTTTTTCTTTGTACTATTGGGGTAGGTACTATCATTCTTCTTCTCTATGTAGATGATATGATTATTACTGGTGATGATATTGCTGGTATTCGAGATGAAGTATTTGGGACACCTTAACTACTTCCTCGGCCTTGAAGTAACCTCGAGTCAGGATGGTTATTATCTCACTCAAGCCAAATATGCCTCTGATTTACTTTCCAAAGCTGGGTTGATAGATTGCAAGATAGCCACTGGTCCACTTGAGTATAATACTAAGCTCTTCGGCACTGACGGTTCCCCACTTACAGATGCAACACTTTATTGACAGTTAGTTGGCAATCTCATTTATCTTACTGCTTTCAGGCCTACCATTTTATATGTTGTTTATCTGGTCAGTCAATTTATGAGCGCACCTTGATCTACCCATTTTGATGTGATTCTTTAAATTTTACGCTATATCGGGTACTTTCTTTCATGGTTTGCACTTCTCATCACACTCCTCTCTGGAGCTACAGGCCTATTCTGATGCAGATTGGGCTAGTGATCCCACTGATCGTCGCTCCATCACTGATTATTGTTTCTTACTTGGTACTTCTCTGATTTCATGGCATAGTAAGAAACAGTCCGTAGTTGCCCGTTCTAGTACTGAGGCTGAGTATCGTGCCCTTGCTGATACGACATCTAAACTTTTGTGGTTACGCTAGCTTCTAAAAGATATGGGTGTTCCTCAATCAATAAGTTCTCCTCTTCATTGTGATAATCGTAGTGCCATCTAGATTGTGCAAAATGATATGTTCCATGAGCGTACCAAACATATTGAGATTGATTGTCACTTCATCCGCCATCATCTTCATCATGGTGTCCTCTAATTACACAAAGTTCCTTCTAAAGATAATCTTATTGACATTTTCACGAAATCACATCCACCAGATCAGCTTGGTGATCTTGTTTCCAAACTTCAATTGACTTCGCCACCGAAAGTTTGAGGGGGATTGTTAGTGTATATATTTGTATATTAGAATATACCTAATATTCTTAGAATATTAGGATAATATCCTTAGTTTCCTGTAATTATGCTAGGTTAGACAGTTTCCTTTTACATTGTATTTGCTTATTTATTTTGGCCATATTCCAACTATATATAGGCCTACTTTGTATAGTTTGATGAACAGAGAAATATATACTTTTATGATTCTCCAAAACTCTTTCTATTTCAACAATATTCATGGACCACTCACCTAAAAACTCCTCCGATACTCTCTCCCACCACTCTGATTCTTCCTTAGTTCACTCAAACCCAATCCCAAACACCTTTTGTTCCAACAATATGGCTGTTTTTTGAACCTTAGTGACCCCGTCAACCCCTTCCACCTTGACAATGGCGATAACCCTGCCGTCATTCTTGTCACTGACTTGCTCACCACGGACAACTATGCCACATGGTCGTGTGCCATGCGCCATGCCCTGCGTGCCAAAAATAAGGTGGGTTTCATCATCAGTGATATCCCACTGCCCCATGAACCTGATGACCCCTTGCTTGAACTTTGGGAGCGTTGCAAAGACATGGTCATTTCCTGGATCCAGAATTCGATTAGCTCTTCAATTAAATCAAGTGTTGTATTTGTTGATGATGCACGGGATATATGGCTCAACCTCCAGGATCGTTTCGCTCAACAAAACGGGCCACACATCTTTCAACTCAAGAAAACTCTTGTCGGTCTCCTCCAAGAACAGGAATCTGTAAGTGTTTACTATGGTAAGCTCAAAACATTATGGGACAAGCTTTCCATTTATGACCCTATTCCCGTTTGCAATTGTGTTACCATGTCTACTCTTTTAGATCATTACCAATGTGACTATGTTTTCCAGTTCTTAATGGGTTTGCATGATAGTTATTCTAATGTGCATGATCAAATCATGCTTTTAGACCCCATACCCCTTGTTACTAAGGTTTTTTCATTGATACAACAACAAGAACGCCAACACCAAATTACTCACCATGCTCCATCACCTGACTCAATGGCCCTAGCCATTAAGAATTTTTTTTCTCCTCAAAATTCTCATCCTAACCACGGCCTAACCAAAAGAGAGAAAGACCATTTTGCACTCACTGCAAAATTACAGGCCATACACTTGATACTTGCTTTAAAGCTGGCAATGCCGAACCCCCTCTGTATTCTCACTGCCATTTGTTTGGACATACATTAGACAAATACTACAAATTGCATGGCTACCCACCGGGCCATAAACATTTTAACAAACCCACCAATAATGTTGTTTTTGCTACCCAATCCTCCATATCCAACTTCTCCCAACATGAGGAAACCAATGATGACAAAGTGGGTTTAACTAAGGCATAATTTTAGCGACTAATGGCCTTGCTTCAGCCAAAAGAGTCTCCCATTGTTGCTCAGCATTTGGCTAACCAGATTCAGTCCAAGTTACCTTCTCATTCCAACTTCTCTGGTATATCTCTTTCCTTATCCAAATACACACACAATACACTATCATCCAACACTTTTCCTTGGATAATAGACATGGGTGCAATAGACCACATGTTTGCTGCCCCTCATTGCTCACTTCTACCACACCACTTGTTTTCCAATTTGTCAAATTACCAAATGGCACTGAAGTTCCTATCTCACACATTGGCAATGTTCTGCTCACAGGATCCATTTGGCTTACTGAGATTTTATGCATCCCTTCATTCACTTTTAATCTTCTCTTAGCTAAGAAACTTGCCACTTCTCTCATTTGTTGCCTCATTTTTTTTCCTGATCTATGCTTTATTCAGGACCTTCTCTCTTAGACAACGATTGGGAAGGGTGAAGTGAGGGATGGCCTCTACCATTTGCTACTAACTGAAGTCTCTCCTTCAAGTCTAGTCACCACACTTTCATAGCTTTCCAACACCGTCTTTACTGTTTCAACATCTGTTTTGAATAATGTTGATGTCTTTGACCTTTGGCATTGTTGCATAGGCCATCTATCTTCCCCTTGTCTTAGTTTGATTGCTGATCCTATTGTAAAGAACAGTACCTCTTCTATCAATAGTAAATCTTGTTACATTTGTCCAATGGCTAAAATGCATCGCCTTCCTTTTCCCACTAGCCAACATAAAACATCTCATTCCTTGAAATAATACATTGCGATTTATGGGGCCCTTGTTCAACAATTGCATATGATGGATCCAAATATTTTTTAACTATAGTAGATGACTATACTCAATGCACATGGCTTTACCTTCTTCTGAAACCAGAAAATGCATTGAGACTTTCTACAATCTTGTTAAAACTCAATTTAATCTTAAAATTAAAATTTTAAGAAGTGACAATGAGGTGAATTTCAAATGACTGAATTTTTTAATAACAAGGGCATCATTTACCAAAAAAGTTGTGTTGCCACCCCCCAACAAAATGAGATTGTAGAAAGAAAACATCAACACTTGTTAAATGTGGCTCGGTTTTGAAATCTCAAACTAGTCTTCCACTTAAATATTGGATTGATTGTGTTTTAACAGTCACTTATTTGATAAATAGAATACCTAGCCCACTTCTTCAAAACAAAACACCATATGAGCTTTTATTTAACTCTCCACCAACTTATGCTCATATGAAAATATTTGGATCCCTATGTTTTGCTTCTACCCTTTCCCATGGTAGGAAAAAGTTTAATCCTCGTGGTTGCATATGTATTTTTCTTGGGTATCCATTTGGTATTAAAGGCTAAAAACTTCTTAATCTTGAAACCAAAACTACCTTTATCTCTAGGGATGTTGTGTTTCATGAATCCGTCTTCCCTTTGCATTCAATGCCTTCACTCACTTCTATCACCACTGACACCCTTCACATTTGGTTTTTACCAAGGCCTTACCTAACTTTCTCGATTTTCCAGCTTCACTTGACCCTACACCACATGCAGGTCACAATGTTTCTAACCATACACCACATCCAGATCATGATCTCCTTTCCTCATCCATTTCACAACCTCATCTTCTTACCCCTCCAACTTCTGGTTCCACTCCCACTCCCACCCCTCCTTTTCATAGGTCAACTAGACAAAGGAGAGCACCTCAGTACTTGCAAGACTTTCATTGCAAGCAGGCCTCCCTCCACGACCCAGCTCAATCACTATCCAATTCATGCACAGACACAACTGGTACATTTCACCCTTTAGCTCAATATCTCTCTTATTAGAAATTTAGTCCTTCTTTAGTGCTTTTTCAACCTCCATTTCAACTATTTCTGAACTAGCCACTTACAAACAAGCCTTAAAACACCCTGGCAGGTGCCAGGCTATGGAAACTGAATTAAATGTCTTAGAACAAAACCACACTTGGATTCTCACTGATTTACCTCCTGGAAAACAAACCATTGATTGCAAGTACGTATACAAGATTAAATTCAATTCTAATTGATCAATTGAGAGGCTAAAAGCCAGACTTGTTGCCAAATGGTTTATGCAACAAGAAGGCATAGATTACACAGAAACCTTCTCTCCCGTTGCCAAATTAGTCACTATTCGGGTCCTACTTTTTGTGGCAGCAATCTAAGGCTAGTCATTACATCAATTTGATGTACATAACACCTTTCTCCATGGTGATTTAGACGAGGAAATTTACATGAGAAAACTCCCGAGTTACACTAAAGGTGAACCTCAACAAGTGTGTAAACTAGTTAAGAGCCTTTATGGCCTTAAACAGGCTTCGAGGCAATGGCATTCAAAGTTTTATTCTTCTCTTATTGCTTTTGGGTTCAAGCAACCTAGAGCCAACTATAGTCTCTTCACTAAAGCAGATGATGCCTCTTTCATTGCATTATTAGTGTATGTTGATCACATTATTGTTGCTGAAAACTGTCCAGATTCCATTGCTTCTCTCAAAAACTTTATGCACACTCAGTTAAGATAAAAGATCTTGGTTGCTTGTGTCACTTTCTTGGTTTAGAGGTTGCACGATCCTCTAAAGGAATACATTTGTGTCAACAAAAGTATGCATTGGACATACTTTCAGATTCACACGCAGATCCATCACATGTTATTGTATTTTTCTTGGACACTCTCTTGTTTCTTGGAAAACAAAGAAACAAACAGTGGTCTCTCGCTCCTTAGCTGAAGCTGAGTATCGTTCCATGACATCCACATGTTCTGAATTTATTTGGATCAAATTTTTACTAACTGATTTGCAGGTCTCACATCCACAAGGTGCCTTGCTCTATTGTGACAATCAAGCGGCTTTACACATCGCTGCTAATCCCGTATTTCACGAAAGAATAAAGCACATAGAGTTGGATTGTCACCTCATCCGAGACAAGATTCAAGAAGGCAGTATCATCACCTCTCATGTTCCCTCACAAGCTCAATTGGCAAATATCTTCACAAAAGCATTGCCTGCCCATATCCTTCAGCTGCACCTGTCCAAGATGGAAGTAGTTAATCTCTAATCTCCATCTTGCGGGGGGCTATTAGACAATACACATAAAACCCAATCTTTAGCTTTAAAAGCCCAGATTCAAGATACCAAAGCCCATGGTCAAGCTACAACAGCCTTCACATTACAACAACTGGAAGTCGCCCAGATACATTGCACAAGAATGAAAAAGGATGATTGTAATTACATTTGTATCCCTTAATTGTTTTTATTTTCATTCTTTGTAAATATATTTAGATAATTAGTTGGATTCTATTTTTAGGAGAAGAACATTCTGTTAGGTTGTTAGAGAAAACGGTGTATATGAGGACCTGCTATACACTCATTTTTCATATTGCAATAAGAGTACTGAACATTCAGCCCCTGCTGTGCACATTGCTCTCTACATGCCAGTGCTTTATTCTTGCTTTTCAGTTCCTTACACAAATATCTCAAATTATGATGTGGCATAAGCCTCATGGGACGACCAGTCGCCTGATCTCTATCAAAGGAAGGTACCAATTCCCTGAGTTTATAGGCCGTAATATTTACTATTAGTTTGGTTACACAATATCAAAGCATCTCATTTTATTTTATTTTATATAATAATTATTACAATATTTTTAAATTTTCATAGAAAATATAATAAATGATTTACTTTTTTTTTTTAAAATCTCAAACAAAAATAATGTTAAAAAATAATATTTTATTCAACTTTCAATTTTTATCTCATCTCATCTCATCTCACCTATATAACCAAACTTAAAATTTTCATCTTAATATATTTTCTATATTAAAAAATTTTTATTTAATAAAAATTTAGATATTTAAAAAAACTAATCTAAATAATAAGTTTTATATAAAAATCTAATTTTACGGTCAGTTTATGTTCTGCTACTTGGGTACGTGTTAGAATCAAGCAAGCAAAATTAATTACTAATCTTATGATCTACTACAAACAAATTGATACTGATTATTTACCCACAAGATCGACATTATTTAACATATTGTATGCTTAGTCAATTAATAGAAATTAACACTAAGCAATAATGGTTAATTATATACACATATACTTTCGTTGACCAAATATCAACAAGATCCATCTAGTTTATAAACATATACATGTACGTAATTCTTTCTCTAGTCTCCCCCTTCCCCCGGGGTAGAATTTTGGAGAAAGTTGAATATTTGACCGTACGTGTCATGCGCACTATATTATATATATATATATATCATTTTATTCCTCTCTTTAAAACTGACTTTTGAATATGTATTTGACTCTACAAGTCTGCATGATGGGGGTACTTTTTTGGGAAGAAAGGAGAGGGAAAGTTGAATATGCGTGTTGAATATGTGACCATGCCTAATTAGTATGACTTTTGAAGACAATGCCTAATTAATTTATTATTTATTCCAATGAAAGGTACCGCAAGGAATTAATTGCCAAGAAAGTACTCATCATCTCTGTTTGATATGTCCATTTTCTAATGCAACTTTCAACTTCTGAATTCCCGATTTAAGGAGCTAGATTCTTTCATTAGTAATCTGTCATAGATAAACAATAACTTATGGCCTTTCAAGGTGCGTCTTCCTCTTCCTTTTTTTCGTTTATTCATTGGTGGAAATATGATGTATTCTTGAGTTTTAGAGGCGAAGATACTCGTCAAGGTTTCACAGCCCATCTTCATGAAGCTCTAGACCGAAAGAAAATAAATACGTACATTGATGACAAGCTTCCAAGAGGGGATGAAATCTCACCAGAACTTCTCAAAGCTATTGAAAGCTCAAGGATTTCAATTGTCGTGCTCTCAAAAAACTATGCATCATCCACATGGTGCTTGAATGAGTTGATAAAGATCCTTGAGTGTAAAAACACAAAGCAGCAAAAAATTCTACCAGTGTTTTACGATGTAAATCCAACAGAGGTACGATATCATAGAGAGAGTTTTGGAAAAGCATTGGTTAAACTTAAGAAAAGGCTCAAGGATGAGACGAAGGTGCAAAGGTGGAAAGCAGCCCTTACAGAATTGGCCAGTTTGTCTGGGTTCGCTTTAGGAAATAGGTATTTTACTTCTACTCACTCTTATGCCTTCATTTAAAAAAGAAAAATCTGATCATAATACATCTTTATAATACTTGGGTATGCTTGTATGTATGTATGCATGCATGCACAAGTGTATGTGTGTATTTCTAAATTTACGAACTCATTAATTCAGAAGCTTCGTACTTCTTAACGAGGCAAACCAAATTCGAGAATATAATGGAGCCAAAAAAGTTAATGAATTAATAGATCATTGCCATATATTAGCTCACTTTCTTAATTAATTGTTTTTGTTGTGAAAACTCAAGAGACTTTGCTTTGCTTTTTTTTTTTTTTGCATTGATAGGAATGAACCAGAAGTCATTCAAGAGATTGTTCGAGAGGTTTCAAGATTAGTAAAGCGTAAATATTTAAATGACATTGCCAAGCATCCAGTCGGAATGGAATCTAGAGTAAAAGACGTCCATAATAAGCTTCTAAGTCTGGGAGTGAATGTCACACGCATGCTAGGGATCTATGGAATTGGAGGAGTTGGTAAGACAAATTTGGCTAAAGAAATCTACAACTCATTTATTGACCAATTTGAAGATTGTTGCTTTCTTGCAAACGTGAGAGAAATTTCAAAGCATGACTATGGTTTAATTCAATTGCAACAAACACTTCTTTGTGAGATCCTAGGAGACTCAAGTTTGAATGTTGCAAATATTGATGAGGGAATTGGTCTCATAAAAGAGATGCTTTGGGCTAAAAGGGTTCTTTTAGTTCTTGATGATTTGGATAAGTCGGTCAAAGTTGAAACCTTACTTGGAGGATGTGATTGGTTTGGTTTAGGAAGCATAATCATTATAACGACAAGAGACGAACATTTATTAACTAATTATAATGTTCATTTACGATATAAGGTGAAGGAATTAGATCAAGATGAAGCTCTTCAGCTATTTTGTTGGAATGCCTTCAAAAATGAAAAGCCTAACCATGATTTTGTAGAACTCACAAAAGATGTACTGCATTATGCTGGGGGCCTTCCGTTGGCATTAACTGTGCTAGGCTCGGATCTATATGGTAGAGATATTCATTACTGGAGAAGTGCTATAAAAAAGTACAAAAAAATTCCTCATAATGATATTCATGAAAAGCTTAGAAGAAGTTATGATGGCTTGGAAGAAAGCCAGAAGAGTATTTTCCTGGACATTGCATGTTTCTTTATAGGAGAGGAAGAAGAATACGTTACTAAAGTACTTGATGGTTGTGGTTTCTTTCCTAACTGTGATATCAAAGTACTAGTGGATAAGTCTCTCATAACTATTGAGTATGGCAAATTAATCATGCATGACTTACTCAAAGATATGGGTAGAGAAATTGTTCGTCGAGAATCACCCAATGAACCTGAGAAACGCAGTAGGTTGTGGTTTCATGAAGATGTTCGTCGTGTATTAGAAGAAACTAAGGTACGTAAGAGTTGCATGAAAAAAACATATAAAAAAACACATTTCGTCTTTTGATTGTAAAATTGGATTGAGAACACATATATGTGCACCCATTTATTTCTTTAAGTTCAACTACCACGTATTTATATCATAATAGTTATTTTGTTTATGAGTAGAATGCCTTAAACGAGGAGAACAAAAAAAAAAAAAAAAAAATCTTTTGGTTACAACGAGACAATTTCTTTTTTACTATTATATCCTTTTTTTTCTTCTATTGAAGGATTAATTAATTGATAGGTAAATGTGAAAGCAATCATTGACATTTTGTGTTTGATCACTAAGTTTGGGACATTCTAAAAATAAAAACCAAACATTAAGATTTTTGTTTTAAAAAAGGAAAATACATGAACAATGCATATAAACAAAATTATGATTCTAGCAAGTGGTAAAATATGAAGAATTTGATGTTCTGATTTTGTTGGCACAATTTTTGCATTGTCTTACTAGGGAACAAACAAGATCCAAGGAATATTGATAGAATTGCCAGAACAAGACTCGATAGATTTGAGTCTTGGAGCTTTCTCGGAGATGACGAGTTTAAGGATATTTATAAATCGTAATGCATGTCTATCAAGAGGGTCTAATTATCTCTCAAACGAGTTAAGAGTACTTGATTGGTGTGGCTATCCAAATCATTCTTTCCCACAAAACTTCAATGGAAAGAAACTCGTCATTTTAAGAATGAATGAAAGCTTGATCAAAGAATTGGGAGATGGATTGAAGGTACACTTGTTTTTTTCTTTTATATGCTGTAAACTTTCTACAAGCTAACATATTTTTCCTTGTTTTGTTTTCTTTTTTACAGAATTTCCGGAATTTGAAAACTATGAAATTCTCTAAATGTGAGTTCCTAACAAAGATTCCTGATGTCTCAGGGCTCCAGACTTTAGAGAGATTGGAAATTAAGTATTGCAATAACTTAGTTGAGGTGCATAAATCTATTGGCTTCCTTGATAAACTCGTCGAATTGGAAATTGAAAATTGCCAGAGACTTACTAGTTTTCCAAGATCCCTCAAGTTGAGATCTCTAAAAGAGCTTATTCTTCGTTATTGCCAAAGGCTGCAGAAGTTTCCTGAAATTGAAAGTGAAATGAAATGTTTAACATGGGTTCAACTAGAACACATGACTGCTATCAAAGAATTGCCTTCATCTATTTGGGATCTCACTGGACTTAGACAATTAAAAATAAGCGAATGCTACAAATTAAGGCATCTCCCTATTGGGAGCCAACTTCTAACTGCCTGCTATTCCGCATTGGGATATTTAGATATATCGGGAAGCAATGTCGTTATCCTTCCTCAGTGGATCAGGGGATTTGTTCGATTATCGGTACTTGGGTTGCATAATTGTGTGCAGCTTAAAGAAATCTTAGAACTTCCTCCAAATATAGAAGAGGTAGGCGCTAGTGGATGCATCTCATTGGAGAGTTTTGTTGAACTATCAAATAAGTTTGAATTCAATACAAGCAGCTGTCGTAAGCTACGTTCGATTGACTTGAATAGATGCCATAAAATGGTTGTAAATCCTCTACGGTTTGAGGTATCTCTCTCTCTCTCTCTCTCTCATACTCATGTGTACCTTTGTCTACTAATAATTATGATGCATGCTTGTTTGACAGGAAAATGTTGAGGACCAGGAAGAATGTCGACTTATATTTCCGGGAAATAAGATTCCAGATTGGGACTACCATTTCAAGCTGGAGATTCCAAATAATTATGTAAGTGATTGGGTAAATGTTGATTTGGTGTATTCGGATGAGATTAAAGGATTCATTGCATGTGTTCTTGTTCAGTCCGATCCCTCCAAAAGGTCTTCTCGCATTGATATGCGTTGCGATATTTGCTATAATGGTGTATTTCAGTATTCCACGTTTGGAAAATGTATTGATCTAATTGGTGGCTCAGATATTCATGTATTCTTGCATTACCACAAACTAGATGGAGAGCATTTCAAACCAGTGGAGGGAATTCTGCAACTTAAGTGTTATAGCTCCAGCGGTAGAGACCTAATTAGAAGTATAGGAATCCGTGTGGTACGCAAGCAGATCAAGGAGATCAATACATTGCAAGTTGCAAGTTGGAATCCCTGTCTTAACGTCCAACAATCTATATTGAGACCGCGTGATAATGCTGACGATGATTCAAAGAATGATCGGCACGATGAGAATATTCCAAATGAAGATTTCGAACTTGGGGTCCATTTGGTAGAGAAGCATGATGAAGAGAAGGCCGCAAGAGATCGTGAAGATGTTGGTGCCCATGATTTTGACGCATCCAGTGAAGAAATTGAAGGTTGGGTAGATTTAATGGATGGTAAGAGGCGTCGTGATGAAGATGATTGTAACGGCCTGGACTTCAATTGGTATCCTCGTCAAAAGAGGCAGTATTCTTCAACTATGGGTATCAGAATAACAGAATTAGAGAATGACGATGAGAATTCAAATGAAGATTTGGATTTAGAGCTTAAACTTGGGTTGTAATTAAAAGGTACAATCTTCAATTTTGTTTATTAAAATAATTTTCTTTTAATAAAAAATTAATTTAAATAAAAAATTTTATATAAAAATCTAAGAAAAAATTCGGTTTCAGTTTTATTATTCATAAAAAAAAAATTCCTAACTTTTCTTATTTCTGTTGTGTCAGCCTCCATTTCCTTCAAGCTTATGCGCTTTGGAGAAGCTACAAACTGATGATTTTCTAGAACTTGCAGTCTCTCCTTATAATTCAGGCTTTATGCCTCCTTTTGTGCCTCTTTTATTTTTATTTTTTATTTACATTTTCACTTGATTTATGCATTTGAAAAAAATTTGTGTAGTATAATAATTCATATTATTTTTATTTTGTTGTTTCATCAATCAATATTCAGATTATCACATTTCTTAACAATATTGAATGACCGTTGATTCAAGTGATGTACAATTAGTGTAAAATCAATCGTGGGGCTATCAAAGGTTGGTGGCGACTGGTGTGCGCCAAGGTTGGGGCTACATATTGCGGACCATTTAGAAAAGGATAAAAGGATAACTATAGTCACTATCTATCTACCACTCTTTTACTATTCTTTTTATTTTTTAAATTTTTAAATTTTTTTTATTTAATAATTAAAGAAGTGACTATCAGTAAAATTATATATTTTTAAAAATTTTTTTTAATGATTAAAGATGTTAAAAAAATACTTAAAAGAAAATAATTAAAAAAACCAAAATTTCAAATAAATCAGATCATAGTCAGCCACTATTTTACCACACAACCTACGCTTTTTGTCTTTTTCAACTTTATGTCAGGCCACACCATCACCTTCAACCTCTCTCTCTCCCCTCAAGTATCCTCAGCCTCTCTCTCTCTCTCTCTTCAACCTCTCCCTCTTCTCAAGCTCTCTCTCTCTCCTCAAGCTCTCCTCGGCCACTTTCTCCGATCTCAATCTCTTCAAGTTTCTCCAACTTCTATCTCCTCAAGTTTTGTTACAGGCAAGAGAATAAAAAAAGAATTTGAAATGGGTTGTCTACAAAAATGAGAGAGGAGGGAAAAAAAAATTTCAACTGACACGTAAAGTGTGCTCTGGCTGCTGCCAAACAGTGGTTGATCCAAAGATTAATTCAATAACCTATCATTATTCTACAAAAATCTTCATTTTAATTCCCGTTTTCTCTTTGCTTCTTTTTGTTAGCAATCTTTATTCTTTAAGTTTCTTTCCAGTTCTTTTTTTTTTCTTTGTTTGCAGGTTTTCTCACTGATCTGTGGAGAAGTAGGTATTTGCTCTCTCTTTTCCGATTTCTTCGAATTCCCCCTCTTTTTTTTTTTTTTGTCATTTGTAGATATACTGATCTTAACTTAAGTGGGTGTTGTTATTTTTATTTTTTATTTTGGTGTATTGATTTGATGAACCCGATCTACTATCGATTGGGATTTGATTGGCCTCAACAATCTCTCTTTTAATTAAGTTTTTGAAGAGGACTTCGGTTAATATGCATATATTTTTGGTAGTTTGCTCATAGAAATGGGAAAAGATCAGAAATTGATTTATTAAGTATTATGGTCTATGTCATGTATATTATATGAGAATCCTTCCCTTAGATATGAGCTTGCATTTGGCGTGATTAGTGAGTGAAGGTGTTTCTTGGATCCAAAAATGAAAAAATTAATTATAAAATTGAAATTGAAATTTGTGTTTCCTTTTAGTTTTAGTGGAGATTTTCCCTTTTTCCTCCCATATCTCCTATTTTCCAATCCATAGTTGAATTTTAATGCTTTTCTGGATTCAATTACAGGGTATATACGAGTATAGGAGAATGTTAGAGTAGCTACTAATATTTACTCATGGAGGATTAATCCTCTGGACATGTAAAGAGCTTGGAAATGTGCTCAAGGGATCACCAATTGATACCTTGATCTGGTCCTGTCTTTTGGAAGAGCGGTCTGGTGCAATGTTATGAACCCACTCGGTAGAACTCACCTTTGAAAATCGGCTTACAAGGGAAGAGTGCCTAGGGGCTTATAAACCACCAACCAATCCCATACTTAGTCGATGTGGGATCGTAACAAACACCCTGCTCCGAAGCCGACGTCCATGGCGGTCCCGCTGCTTACATGGGCTGGCTGTGCGCTAGGTCTTTCATAGCTCTGGACGAACCCTGCCATGCCGGCATCACCTCCCGGTCCACACGATTGCAACCGTGCCAACTATGATATTGCTAGTGTTGCTTACACACTCAAATGGACATTCCATAACGAGCTTGGCCTTGTATTTGTTGCTGCATTTCAGCGGATCCTCCATCTGTTGTATGTGGACGATCTACTTGCAATGGTGAAGCGTGAGTTTTTGGAGATGTATGATCTGAAAAGGACCGCCTATAGTGATTTTGATGAAACTTTTAGGCAACTGAAGAAGGAAGCTGAAGCTCATGCTGAAGATTTGAAGAGATTAAAGCAGGTGGGCAAGCCTCTAAATAATAGTAAGAAGCAAGGGCAGATGCAAAATGCTAGATTTGAACGAGTAAGTAACAATTTCCTACATTGATGGGATATGTCGGGTAATATTGGAAGGAAGTTGCCTTGCAAGAAACTTCAACTCCTCATCTTTCTTCAACAAACGCGTATGAACCATATCCTAATGCAATTGGGCAAAGAATAATTTCTTATGCACTTAGATCATAGTCAAGGGTAACATATATACATATATATATATGTACTTGTCTGCCAAATGTCTTGTAAATTTTATTTGAAGGTTTATTGGCACATTAAGCATTATTACATTAACTAATATAAAAGACTTTTACTTCTAAATTTCGATTACACTTTGTAACGCCATGGTCTCGGATGGGTCGGAGAATTACTTTTTGTCACTTAACATCATATTTCAAATATACAATCATAGACTGCAAATTCTCAATTACACATAAATCTCATTATTTTAAACCAACTACCTCAATATAATTAAAATAAGACACCACCAGGCCTCAAAATAAACATCCACCTCTCATAATATCAAAAAACTACTAAATAAACTCTCAAGTAATCAAAGTACCTTTTTGTACTTAATTTGCTAGGCTCACACAATCTTACCCATACTTTCTATTCTTGATTCTTAGCTAAACATCTAAAACATTTGAAAATATTGTGGAGATAAGGGGTGAGTTATCAACAACTCAGTAAGCAAAGAACATATATTATTATGTAAACATGAACCTTTTCAGATAGTTCGGTATGCATAAATAAAACATTTCATTTTCAGAGTATATATCCCAAAAACATGCTATCAAAACATCAGAGCGATATTTCACAAACTGTTCATATTCAAAGACCCTGTGGCATAACATGACTGAATATCTTCATCTTATCATATTATTTCATATCGTATCATATTATATCGTATCATATCGTGTACCATGTTTAGCCCCAGTGGTAGGGTTGCGCTATCCCTTGTGGCCAAACTAGAAAGTATCATATTGTGAAACTTTCCCTTATTCATTATCGAAATCCCGAGTATGCACACATGAATGAATACACATAAAAACAACTTTGTTTCCAAAGTGGGTGCACTCATATAAGAGATGTTGGTATCAACCATGTAACATATCAGAATCATCATATCAGAACCAGAGTTAGAATATAATAAAAAAGTCATGTCAAAAGTTTTTCAGATACATATCATATCGAGTAGATTGTTGAACATGCACTACAACGAATTTGCCCATTTCCTACAAGTTCTTTTTCCAAGACATGAACTAGTGAAAAATACTTACTTGATGTTACAAACACCGTTTGTGGGAAAACCAAAACATTTCACCATAAAATCACATTCGACAACCAAACCGTCGTCAGTAAAACTAAATTTTTGTGATGAATTCGTGTCACTGCAAATAAGTTTACGGTTAAGAGTAATAGTCAAATAATAGAGGCGGTAATATGCTAACTTTTGCAGTGAGTTCTTGTCGCTGCAAATAACCTGTCGTATAAGACCCTCTCTTAGCGAGGATATACCATCTTTTTGTTGCCGCAAATAAAAATTCCGTATAGAAACCCTAATTTCCTCACTTTCTCTCTCCCCCTCTCTCCAGATGCTGTCAATACCTCCCCTCAAAACCGAAAACTCCCCCAACGCCCCTCCCAGCAAATCAGCGCAGTCACTGGCAGCCTCTCTGGCCACGATGAGCACGCCGTCGCCGGCCAACCACCCTCTCCTACCCCTCGGCTTCACCCTCACCCGTAGATCTCGCTTGGTAACTCCCTCTACTCCTCCCAATTTCTCCCCCTTCCCCTCTTCTCTCGCATCGGCCGCCTCTCTCCACCACTTCGCAGTCCACGCACAACCTCAAACCTCTGCCACCACGCCTTTCTCTTCCCTCCTCCCATTCCCTCTCTTTTCCCAGTAATTGCCTCTCCTCCTCCCGGTTTTCACCCCAACAGAACATGGGGCTTCCTTACACGTGGAGGCAGTGACAATTATTTGTGGAGATAAGAGACTCACGATGTGGAGGGGAGCTGGGTTGTCTTAGGTAGTGTAATGTTTGAGGTAGGGTGGGGGCACAAACACACGGTGGGGCTTGGTGTTTTTGATGGAGTTGATATTGGATAGTGAGACTCCAAGAGGCACCCTGGGGTCTGGCAGTGCAGAGACGGCGATAGATAGTGGTTGGCAAGTGTCTCCACGAATGTGCAACGTGCGTGCATTCGTTCTGTTCTAGATTTGCTGAAACATGGCCTTAGTGATGGTGGTTTCCTGTGCAAGGTGGCAGCGGTGTGGATGGCTCTCAACTTGCCATGGCTTGAGGGAAAGAACGCTCGTGGGAGAGAAAACCATGGAACTGCTGGTTTGCCATGGGCTGTGGGAAGAAATTGAGTAACTGAGTGGGTTTTCTATGGGTCTTGGCAGGGTTATGGCGTGTTACCGTGTTTGTTGCAGGGTGGTTGTTGGATGTGGAGACGTTTGGGTTGGCCGACGTGGGATGTAGCCTTAGGGTGTGAACATGGGTTATAGCTGGTTGTCGACTTGATTCACAGTGACTTGTGAAAGGAAAGGCTGCTCTGCATGGGATTAGGAGGAGGGATATCGAGGGAAAGAAAAAGAAAGCTTAAATTTTGACCCCAAAACAACGCGGTTTCTTCAAGTGGGCTGGGCTTTCTTGGGCTGGGTGTTACACACTTACACTAAATATATATGAATATTTTGAATAATGGACGTCGTAGAATATATAATGAAAGGAAAGAAAGAATTGGATCATTCAATTCGGCCATGAGACAACGTCCAAATAGGACCTGAGGCAACATACATATTTCAATCTCAGATGAGGTGTTTGTGTTTTAGCACCGAGTTACTTTTTTATTGTGACATAACGGAAGCTAGGAAAAAAAACAGAGGAAGAGTTGTGTCTTCTAGAGATTTGCAACTTGTAAAAGGCAACACACTTTTATTATAATATCATCGATGATCCTTGACTCCTACAATGGAGGTCAATATACAGAGACTCCAAACAGTAAAGAAAACCCTTTTAAATTGGAAAGTAGCAACAAAATAAGAGGGAAATAAATCAATTTGTTGTCTAAGGAAAATCTTCAGAAAAATATGCATGTAATTGGCAATTTGTGAGATTCACAGTATAGCTTTGTCAATGCTTATCCTAGCATTGATCTTCATATTCAACGACCTTCCAAAAGAAATTCAAATATGCTGTCACGTTTAATGCCTTGCCACGTCAGCCCATATTAGCTCATGTCTTTGCCGACATTATCTTGTCCCTTTACTCATAGGGGCATGCATGTTCATTAATAATGCAGTCATTGATCCCCTCATGGTTTCGTTATTTCTCAATTTTGTAGGTTGGGATGACCATTAGGGCCAGTGGCAGGGATACTATTATACTTGGTTAATTTGGGCTTAGCCATTCTTCTGATGGGGCAGAATCTTTGAAAATGAAGGAAATAATTTTTTAAGTAGTGATCAATTCGTTTGAGTTCAACGACCTTTTCTAATCGTGCATATAGTTAATGTGAGGTAGGGGTTCGCTTTCTAAAGAATTAATAACTTTTCTTTCTTTCCCTTTTGCTGCAATACTTAAAAAATAATAATAATAATTTTGTTAAAAACAATTCTATTTAAAAGTCTTCATACCACACAATAATTCTATTTGATTCAATAGTCCACTATCTAAAACAACCTAGTACGGATATTAAGAAGAATATCTCAGATATTCTCATAATACTTCATTACTATTTATTATTTTATTATTACTTTTCACTTACTTTTTATTACTATTCACTGAATACCTGAGAATACTTGATCTTCAAAATCCTATCTCACTTTCATCACACTATAAAATGATCCAAGAAAAGAATTTAAATTTTATTTAATGAAAAATATTCCTAAAATGTCAAAAAAGGAAAGAGAAAAGATCTCAACTCTTAAAGCATCCTAACCATATTATTTCCATTTAAAATTATATTTATTCCCTATAAAAAATTATATTTATTCAAAACACAAATTAACTCCACCAAAGCCGGACATGATAGGAATAATTATTGTACCAAGATTAATGCATGGTTTCTATTTAATTTTGTGGAAATGATTGGTGGCATGGGGTGATTGGAGCGTGAACACTAAGCTAATTAGAATATCATGAAAGACAATCATTAAACGCGTATATATGCATGCTTTTCCTGATCAAGCCGCGTATGCTCTTCCTAACAAAAGAAAGATGCCAAGAAACCTTTCATGTGTTATTTATTTTTCTGCTTATAACAAACGCGTATCCTTTTTCATGTGTTAAATGATGCAACGAGGCTTCTAACTCAATTTAATCAAATAAATAAAAAATAAAAGGCCAAAACGGGATTATGGATATTAGATCACAATCTGAAATGCAAAACAGCACGCGGCAGGTAGTTAGGTATATAGTACTTGTCGAGAAGTATCCAACCACATCGAACCTTTCTCCCCTCTCCCGAGTAAACCTTTCTCCCCTCTCTCAGAAGCTCTCCAACCTCAAGCTCTAACGTGAGGGGGAGGGAGCTTCGGCTCCTTTCCCCCTCCCCTCTGTCTATTTTATTTGCGTATTGTGTTTTTTGGTTTTTGTTTTTGTTTTGTCAAGCCAAATAAGGGAGGATCGCCGTTCGAGCATCTCCAGAAGTTGTCCGTCTACATGCACCTCACCGGCACGACGCCGAGTCGCCAATCTTCAAGCCTTCCAAATCTGGCGTCCATCGGAGTGGCGCGTTGCCCGCACGTGCGGGACGAAGCTTCGATCCTAGCTGGCGAGTGGCCTTCACGCTCCACTGGGGAGAACTTTGCCGACGCCACGATCGGTTTCGGTGGACCCTCTGACTCCGGGCCTTCATAGTTTGATCGATGGCGTTTTCCTCCCAGTGAACAGTTCCTGCTCGCTTCTCAACCGGATCTTTTGCACTGTTCATCCGTTTCTCTGTTGTTTGGCTCTTTTCGTTTATGTGTTTTCTGATTCAATAGTTGGTTTTCTGTTTTATTTTCTTTTGGTTTTGCTGTTGTTTGTCGATTCGAGCGAGGTGTTGTGCTCCTGGATCGGACGTGATCCGGGGCAAGTGTTGCTCGAGAGTGATGAACGATGTCAGCGGTGGGTGCTCGCTCAGTCTGGGCTCGAGATGCCGATGTCAGCGGTGGGCGTGTCGTCTGGGGCTCCACCAGTGCTTGTGGTCTGTTTGGTGTTGTGGTCTGTTTGGTTGTTGTTTGTTTTCAGTTGTAATTTTGTCAGTTTATTTTAGTTATTTATTTAATAGAAATAGGCTTTTGGATTTAATATCCATTGTGTCCCATTCTCAATCCCTCTTGGGAAGATTGAGATGGCCTGTAAGTTCTGGTTTACAGAACGCTTTCTCTGGTCTGAGAAAGTTTAAGAAGTCTAGACAATGTCCGCCACAAAGCAATTTGTGTGTGGGGAAGCCCTAGAGCTGCTGCGTTAGTTTGACTTAAGGTTATTGGTTTTCCATGTACTGAGCAGTCAACAGTTGTAACTTCGGATCATTAATGAAATGAGACTATTTCCTTCAAAAAAAAAAAAAAAAGGTATATGGTACTTGTCTCCCAAATGCCTAGCAGAGCAAGTTTGGACAAATATCAGGGCAGTGAGTGAAAACTCTAGGTATTCTCTCTTGGAAAAAGCTCAAAAGCGGTCGGGTGAGTATTCCATTTTGACATCAGCCAATAAGACTTCAACATTTGTGAAGTGTATTTGTGTTACAATACACTGCAATGCATTGAACCATCTCCCGAAATGAGACTCCCTCTGCCCTTTTCCTCTCCCCTCCCCGTTATTCCTTTTTCCTCTCCTCTAGTCCTCTGCCCTGCAGCGATTCTCCCTCTCTTATTTCTCTCCTCTCCCCAATTCTTGCACGCACCGATTCTCCCTCTCTCGCCTGCGCCTCCCATCGAGTGATTTGGAACGGCATACAGGGCAAACACCTTCCATGGCCTTGATCTCAACCAAGGGGAACGCGGCTTCTAACTCAATTTATTAAGCAGAGTTGTTTTGCAGGTTAAGTGATAATCAGTCATAGATAAATAGTGACTTCTCTGATGGCCTTTCAAGGTGCTTCTTCCTCTTCCCTTTCTTCTTCTACTCCTTGGTGGACTTATGATGTATTCTTGAGTTTTAGGGGCGAAGATACTCGTCAAAATTTCACTGCCCATCTCCATCAAGCTTTGGATCGAAAGAAAATATACACATACATAGATTACAAGCATCCAAGAGGTGAGAAGATCTCAGAAGAACTTCTTAAAGCTATCGAAAGCTCAAGGATCTCAATTTTCGTCCTCTCAAAAAACTATGCGTCATCCACGTGGTGTTTGGATGAGTTGATGAAGATCCAAGAGTGTAAAAAAACAAAGCAACAAAAGGTTCTACCAGTATTTTACGATGTAGATCCAACAGAAGTACGACATCAGAGAGAGGTGTTCGGAAAAGCATTAGCTAAACTTAAAGAAAGGTTTAAGGATGAGTCGAAGGTGGAGAGATGGAAAGCAGCCCTAACAGAAGTGGCCGGTTTGTCTGGATTCACTTTAGGAGATAGGTATACTACTTCTACTCACTCGTATGCCTTCATTTAAAAACAAAAATGTGACCATAATACGTCTTTTATAATACAAGTATATGTATGTGTGTACATCAAAATATAGGAACTCATCATTAAATCAAAAGCCTCCTGCTTCTTAATGAGGCAAACCGAATTCGAGAATGGAAGCAAAAAAAGTTCATTAAATAGACCATCATTGTCATTTGCATCCGGATAAAAGCTGCGTACTTGTTCATTTTCTTTTGTTTCTTTATTGTGAGAATTCTACCTTATTATTCTTTTATTTTTTATTTTTTGCATTGCTAGGACCGAAGCAGAACTGATTCAAGAAATTGTTCGAGAGATTTCTAAAGTAGTAAAGCCTAAATATTTAAATGACGTTGCCAAGCATCCAGTCGGAATGGAGTCTAGATTACATGACGTCCATGATATACTTCTACGTGTGGGAGGGAATGATATACGCATACTAGGGATCTATGGGATCGGTGGAGTTGGTAAGACAAATTTGGCTAAAGAAATCTACAACTCCTTTACCGACCAATTTGAATGTTGTTGCTTTCTTGTAAACGTGAGAGAAACTTCAAAGCGTGAGTATGGTTTAATTCAATTGCAAGAGACACTTCTTTGCGAGATCCTCGGTGACTGGAGTTTGAAGGTTAGAAATGAAGATGAAGGAATGGGTTTCATAAAAAAAATGCTTTGGAGTAAAAGGGTTCTTTTAGTTCTTGATGATTTGGATCAATTGGTCAAATTGAAAACCTTACTTGGAGGATGTGATTGGTTTGGTTTAGGAAGTATAATCATTATAACAACTAGAGATGAACATTTATTAACTAGTAATAATGTTCATTTACGATATAAGGTGAAGGAATTGGATCACGACGAAGCTCTTCAACTGTTTTGTTGGAATGCCTTCCAAAATAAAAATCCTAACCATGATTTTGTGGGACTCATAGAAGATGTACTGCGTTACGCTGGGGGCCTTCCGCTGGCTTTAATGGTGCTAGGCTCAAGTCTATATGGTAGAGATATTCATTATTGGAGAAGTGCTTTAGAAAAGTACAAAACCATTCCTCATAACAATATTCATGAAACGCTTAGAATAAGTTTTGATGGCTTGGATGAAAGCGAGAAGAGTATTTTCCTGGACATTGCATGTTTCTTTGCGGGAGAGGAAGAAGAATATGTTACTAAAGTACTTGATGATTGTGGTTTCTTTCCTAACTGTGGTATCAAAGTACTAGTGGATAAGTCGCTCATAACAATTGAGTGTGGCAAATTAATCATGCATGACTTACTCAAAGATATGGGTAGAGAAATTGTTCGTCAAGAATCACCCGAAGGAACTTGCAAAAAACTTTCTCTCTCTAAAAACTTTCTCTCTGTATTCTTCTTCATTTTTTCTTTCCTCGTTTTTTTTTCTTTTTTCTCTCTTTGTTGTTGATGGTGGAGCGTTAATGGCAACTTCTCCTAGTGGAGACTAAGTCCAGTGTTTGAGCTACGGGTTAGATGAGGTTGTGCAGTGAGGTTGTCATAAATTAGAAGGTTTTTGAGTTTAGAAAGGAGAATGTAAGGTGGTGGAGAATCACAGAGAGAAGCCGCGGTCTGGTTAAATTCATTTCTTTGGATCATGAAGCCTTTGGGTGGTTGGGTTCTATGGTGAAGGAATGTATAGATTCACTGGGTTCTTCAGATTTCCAGAGAACTCTCAGGAAAGGTAACAATGTGTTAATGGTTAGGTGGGGATGCAATAAAAATGGAAGTTTCATGGTACTCTCGGAGTATGGGCTTGAAAAGAGGAGAGGGCTGCTAATGGTGCCGGAAGGAAGGATGGGGGTGGGGTGGAGGAATTTCGGAGTTGCACTGAAGGAGCTCAGCCCCACGTCCTCTGTTTCGAGTGTGAGAAACAGAGTATTTCAGGCAGAGGGAGCTCCACCACTGGCGACAAGGTCACGGTCCTTCAGTGAGGTGCTACAAGCTCGTGTGAGTGCTGTGGTGCCAGAGTTGAGTTTGAGTGTTGTAGTGCTAGGGATGGACAGCTCAGTGAGTGCTGTGGTGCCAGGAGGAATATCAGAGATAAGAGCTGTCGGGCGTGATGGAGGTAAAGAAGAAAACCTGCTAAGTGTTCTGGGTAGTATGGAGGAAAAACTCGGGACCTTATTAGATGAAATAGGATGGCTGAAACGGTGTGTTAAGGGTAAAGAGGGTGTGGACTTGGGCCAGAGGGCAACCATGGGTTGGGAGTTGGATCTGGGCCGGGCCGTAGGCCCTAAAATGAGCTGATCTCGGCCCCGAAGCTTGCAAAGCCCGTGAACGTCAGCTCGGCCCCCAGGCCCGTGACCGAGATATCGGCCCCGTAGCTTGCGACAGAAATTTCAGCCCTGAGACACCTTCCGTCGGCCCCGATATTAGCTTCGCCGACTCCCGCGACGACACAGAAAGAACCGCCGGCTGCGGTCGAACACCTTAGCAACCCATTTGGGTCACTCCGACGGGAAGAGTTGGAGGAAGGAGAGATGGTTGAGGATCGGGTTGGTGCGTGGGTTGATATTTCGTCGTCGGCGATGGTGGAGAGTGTACAGACGCAGTCGTGCGTGGTGGTCGAAGCTAGAGATAAGGTACTTGCTGTTGTCCTGCAGGTGGAGGTTGAATATCTGGTTGACTTACCGTCGCCAGCTTGGGGTTTGTTTTCGGAGAATGCACAGACACTGCTGGGGGTGGTGGATAGAGGTCCATGGGTTATCCCGGTACAGTCAAAGGGGTCGGAGCTTGAGCTGGAATCAACACTGAAATGGTTGCCTTTGAGCAGAATAAAGGGACTGTTTTGGCTACTGCAAGTGAGGAACCAGCGTCAGTTTGTGGCTCGGAACCGGATTTCTTTACTTCTGCGAATATGGGGGAGGAGGGGGCCATTCTAACTCCCTTGTGTATACTCCCTCCTAAAAATTGTGGGGGTTGTCCATCAAAGTGGGTTTTTAAGAAAGTAGAAGAAATTCAAGCGGTAATTGGGATTTCGTTTAGAGGATTTGAAGAACAATTTAAGGCTCTTCTCGTAGCACTTGAGGAGAGTCATTCAAAGTCAGCTTCAAAGCGGGAAAGGGAACTTAGAAAATTAACTTGCTCCATCAATTATGAAGCAAAAGAAGGGAGTGGCGGAAGGGATAGATCGAGAGGGAGGGGCAATATAGTTCTTTATGAAGCCTAAGATCTTATCGTGGAATGTATGGGGGCTCAATGACCGCAATAAACGCCTCCGTATTAAAGCTTTATTGAGGTTGTGGAAGGGGGAGGTGATGTGTTTACAAGAAACAAAGTTGAGTTACATTGATAGAAAAATAGTGCGAAGTATATGGGGGTGTTCGTATGTGGGTTGGACTTATTTGGCCTATTTGGGAGCCTCAGGTGGTGTGTTACTTATGTGGGATAAGAGAGTGGTTGAGTTGATCGAGGAGTGCATTGGAGAGTTCTCGGTGGCGACCCTATTCAAAAATGTGGTCGATGGATGGGAATGGGCATTTGCAGGTTCCTATGGTCCGAATGTGGATAGGGATAGAAGAAGGTTGTGGGAGGAGTTGGCAGGCCTATATTCCTTGTGGGATGTGCCGTGGTGTATGGGGGGTGATTTTAACACTATTCGCTTTCCTAGTGAAAGATCAAGGCAGTGTCGACATTCTTTAGCCATGGAAGAATTCAATGAGTTCATCTTTGATTTGGATCTCATGGATCTCCCTCTGGTAGGAGGTGAGTATACTTGGTCAAATGGGCGGGTTTGGTCGAGACTAGATAGATTCCTTCTATCTCCGTCTTGGGAAGCTAAATATCCGGAAGTAAGTCAGAAACGACTAGCCCGAGTCAGTTCAGATCACTTCCCTATCCTTTTGGATTGTGGGGGTATCCAGAGAGGACGTCGGTATTTCAAGTTTGAAAACATGTGGCTCAAAGCAGATGGGTTTGTAGAGATGGTGCGTATGTGGTGGTCGACATATCAGTTTAGTGGTACTCCAAGCTTCATTCTTGCAAACAAGATGAAGGTACTAAAACAAGATTTGAAGAAGTGGAATTTGGAGGTTTTTGGTCACATTGAGAATCAGAAGACTACATTATTGGAGGAATTGCAAGATTTAGAGGTTAAAAAGTCACTGGGAGATAACTCGGAGGAGGTGTTATTGAGGAAGGGCACGGTTATGGCAAACTTGGAGAGAGTTTTGTTGGCAGAAGAGACTTTATGGCGTCAAAAATCTAGGGCCCTTTGGTTGAAAGAAGGTGATAGGTGTACGAAGTTCTTTCACAAAGTGGCTAATTCACATCGACATAACAATGTGATAGAGTCTCTTCATTCAGATTCTTAGGTGCTATCCTCTCCTTCTGAACTAGAAAACCATATAGTACAATACTACAAAGCTCTCACCTCAGAACCAGTTCTTTGGAGGCCCAAGCTCGATGCCTTGCAGTTTGGGGCAATTAATCCACAGAGTGTGAGTGACTTGGAGAGACCTTTCCTTGAAGAAGAGGTTTACAAGGTGATATCTGACATGGCTAAGGATAAAGCGCCGGGCCCGGATAGCTTTTCAATGGGTTTCTTTCAAACTTGCTGGGAAATTGTGAAAGATGAAGTTATGCAAGTGTTCAGTGAATTTCACTCTTTCCAAAAGTTTGAAAAATCTCTTAATGCGACTTTTATTGCTCTCATTCCCAAGAAATACGGGGCCTTGACTATTGAAGACTTTAGGCCTATAAGTCTGGTTAGTAGCGTGTATAAGATTATCTCGAAAGTTCTTGCTAACAGACTTAGTCCGGTGTTGGAACATATTATTTCCAAGTCTCAAAATGCTTTTATTCGTGGAAGACAAATTCTTGATTCAGTACTCATTGCAAACGAGTGCTTGGACTATAGATTACGGGAGGGAGGTTCAGGTGTTCTGTGCAAGCTTGATATGGAGAAGGCATATGATCATGTGAATTGGGATTTTCTCTTATACTTGCTTGAGAAATGTGGTTTCGGGGCTAGGTGGATTGCATGGGTGCGCCATTGTATCTCAACCGCCCGGTACTCAGTTTTGGTTAATGGCACACCTGTTGGCTTCTTTGATAGTTCGCGGGGATTGAGACAGGGAGATCCTTTATCCCCTCTCCTATTTGTGATAGTTATGGAGGCTTTAAGTAGGATGGTGCAGGCTACTGTTGGGGGAGGTTTCTTATCGGGCTTTCAAGTGGGTAATCGTTCGGGTGGCACTATTAACATTTCACATCTTCTTTTTGCAGATGATACGTTAGTTTTTTGTGAAGCGAATAATAGCCAGATCCAAACTTTACGAGCACTGTTACTTTGCTTTGAAGCAGTGTCAGGGCTAAAGGTGAATCTGGGTAAGTCTGAAATGGTTCCCGTGGGTGCGGTTTCTAATATACTTAGCCTAGCTAGCCTTCTGGATTGTAAGGTGTCATCTTTTCCAATGAAATATCTTGGTCTTCCATTGGGAGAAACTTTCAAGAATAGAGCTATATGGGATGGGGTAGTGGAGAATATAGAGAAGAGATTGGCTGGCTGGAAACGGATATATTTATCGAAAGGAGGTCGCCTCACTCTTATCAAGAGTACTCTCACTAACCTTCCCACTTACTTTTTATCCTTGTTTCCTATGCCTGTGGGGGTTGTGAACAGAATGGAAAAACTCTTTAGATCATTCTTATGGGGAGGTATGGGGGAGGAGAAGAAATTCCACTTGGTTAGATGGAAGTCTGTATGTGTCTCAAATAGTGAATGGGGGATTGAGAGTGTGTAACTTGAGAACTTTTAACAAAGTGCTACTGGGAAAATGGCTCTGGAGATATCATTCGGAGGAGGGATCATTGTGGAAGGATATTATCAACGCCAGATATGGTACTGCTTGGGGGGGTTGGTGCTCTAAGGAAGTGAGAGGGGGGTATGGGGTAGGTTTATGGAAGTACATAAGGAAGGGTTGGCCATGTTTTGCAAATCGAATTCGTTTTGTAGTTGGTGAGGGTACTCGAATCAGTTTTTGGAGGGACTTGTGGTGTGGAGAGCATGCATTAGAAAGAACATTTCCGGCCTTATACCGTATTGAAGTGAATAAGGAGGCTTCAGTTGCGGATGTGCGTCTATTTTCTCATGGTGTCCAACAGTGAAACATTTTTTTTAATAGGGATTTTCATGATTGGGAATTACCTATTGTTTCAGAATTTTTCACCTTACTATATTCTACGGAGGTTGCTATGGCACGGCAATATAGTTTGAAGTGGAGGTCCAATGACCACAAGAAATGTACAGTTAAGGCGTATTATAGCATCTTGGCTACACAGAGTGATACAACGCCGTTCCCTTGGAAGAATATATGGAGATCTCGTGTGCCTTCTAAAGTAGCTTTTTTTGTTTGGAGCGCTGCTCTTGGGAAGATATTGACCACGGATAATTTGAGGAAGAGAGGATGTGTAGTAATGGATTGGTGTTACATGTGCAAGAAGAGCGGAGAATCTGTGGACCATCTCTTATTACACTGTGAGGTAACAAGGGTGTTGTGGGACGAAATCTTTCGAAGGGTAGATGTTGCTTGGGTTATGCCTAGGAAGGTGGTGGAATTGTTGGGTTGTTGGTCAAAGATGCAAGGTTGTCATCTATTGGCAGCAGTGTGGAAGATGATCCCGTTGGGTATTATGTGGTGTATTTGGACGGAAAGGAATGCTCGCTGTTTTGAAGATAAGGAACGCACAGTGACCGAGTTGAAGAATTTTTTTCTCCACACTCTAATGTGTTGGTTTTCCACTATTGTATTAAACGGGGATAATGTTCAGGAATTTCTGTCTTTAATTTATCGCTTTTAGAATGTAATTAGGTGTGCTTAGGTATACTTCCTGTGTACAAGGGTTCTGCCTATTTCATTCATATATATAATATCTATCTTTTACTGATCAAAAAAAAAAAAAAAAGAATCACCCGAAGAACCAGAGAAACATAGTAGGTTGTGGTTTCATGAAGATGTTCGTCATGTATTTGAAGAAACTAAGGTAAGAGTTGCATAAAAAAACACATTTCATCTTTGATTGTAAAATTGGATTGAGATTACATATACGTGCACCCATTTATCTGTATGAGTACATCTACCCTGTATTAATCTCATAATAGGTATTTTGTTTATGAGTAGAATGCCTTAAATGAGGAGAAACAAAAAAAAAAAAAAAAAACTTTTGGTTACATTGAGACAATTTCTATTTTAGTATCCTGCTTTTTTCTTATATCAAAAGATAAAATTAATAGGTAAATATGAAAGCAAACATGGACATTTTTTTGTTTGATCGCTTAGCTTGAGACATTCTAAAAATAAAAATCAAACGTTAAGTTAAAAAAAAACAAGAAAAAGAAAGTACATGCACAATGTATATAAAAAAAATTATGATTCTAGCAAGGTGGTAAAATATGAAGAATTTTATGCTTTGATTTTGTTTGCACTGTCTTGCTAGGGAACAAACAAGATTCAAGGCATATTAATAGAGTTTCCAAAACAAGACTTGATAGATTTGAATCCTGAGACTTTCTCCACGATGAGAAGGCTCAGGATATTTATAAATCGTAATGCAAGCTTTTCAAGAGGGCCTAATTATCTGTCAAATGAGTTAAGAGTACTTGATTGGCACAGCTATCCTAGTGATTCTTTCCCGCAAAACTTTCATGGAAAGAAACTCGTCTTTTTAAAAATGGATGATTGCTTCGTCAAAGAATTGGGAGAAGGATTGAAGGTACCGTTATTTCTTTCTTTAAACTTTATATATGTGTATATATATATACTGTAAATTTTCTACAGCTAACATATTTTCCCTTGTTTTGTTTTCTTTGTTACAGAATTTCCAGAAGTTGACTACTATAAAATTCTCTAAATGTAAATTCCTAACAAAGATTCCTGATGTGTCGGGTCTCCAGACTTTAAATAGATTGGACATTGAGGATTGCAATAACTTAGTTGAGGTACATCAATCTATTGGCTTCCTTGATAAACTCGTCAAATTGTCAATTGTATATTGTCAGAGCCTTACTAGTTTTCCTAGCTCCCTCAAGTTGAGATCTCTAGCAACGCTTATTCTTTCTTATTGCGAAAGGCTGCAGAGTTTCCTGAAATTGACATTGAAATGAAATGTTTAACATATGTTAAACTAGAACACATGACTGCTATAAATGAATTGCCTTCATCAATTGGGAATCTTACTAGCCTCTTGGATTTACAAATAAGCGATTGCTACAGATTAAGGCATATCCCTAACAGCATTCGTCAGTTGCAACATCTACGTTGTCTCATTCTTGAGCGTTGGTCAGATTATCAAAGCCAATATCCCTTACCCTCCTCCACTGCAGAATTGTTCTCTTCATATTCTCCTCCAATGAATTCAATAGTGTTTCCAAAACTAGACTTATTGGGAACTGCCTTCAATTCCACCTTGGAAGTTTTAGATTTATCGGGAAGCAATATTGTCATTATCCCTCCTGAGTGGATCAGAGGATTTGTTCAATTACAGTTACTTGAGTTGTGTCATTGCGAGCAACTTAAAGAAATCTTAGAACTTCCTCCAAATATAACTAGGGTAAACACTAGGGGATGCATTTCATTGGAGAGTTTTCCTGAAGTATCAAATCAGTTTGAATTCAATACAAGCAGCCATAAAGTACGTTCGATTAACTTGAGTGGATGCCATAAAATGCTTGTAAATCCTCTTCAGTTTGAGGTATGCTCTCTCTCTCTCTCTCTCTCTCTCATACTGTGTACTACCTTTGTCTACTAAAAATTATGATGCTAGCTAGCTTGTTGAACAGGAATATGTAGAGGACCTGGATGAAGATTGTGAACTTATATTTCCGGGAAATAAGATTCCAGATTGGGACTACCATTGCAAGCTGAAGAAGACTCGAAATAGTTATGTATGTGATGGGATAAATGTTGATTTGGTGTATTCGGATGAGATTAAAGGATTTATTGCATGTGCAGTTGTTCTGTCTGATCACTCCCGAAGGTCTTCCCGCAATAATATGCGTGTCAAGATCTACTATAATGGTGTTTATCAGTATACCAGTACGCGTACAGTACATATTGATCCAAGTAGCTCAGATCATGTATGGTTGTATTACCACAAACTACAAGGAGAGCGCTTCAAATCAGTGGAGGGAATTCTGCAACTTAAGTTTGATAGGGACGAAGGTAGAGTCCTAATTAGAAGTTTTGGAATCCGTGTGGTACGCAAGCAGAAGGAGATCAATTCATTGCAAGATGTTGCCAGTTGGAGTCCCTGTGTTAACATCCAGCCTTCTTCAGAACCAATAATATCTGATTTAGAGAATGAAAGCGACGTTGAGAATCCAAATGATCAAGATTTGGTCCGTCTTGGGGTCCATTTGGTAGAGAAGGATGAAGAGACGGCAAGAGATCATGATACAGGTGTGGTCCACGAAGATGTCGGTGCCCATTTTGATGCATCCAGTGAAGAAATTGAAGGTTGGGTACATTTAATGGATGGTAAGAGGCGTCATAATGAAGATGATTGCAACCTGGAATTCAATTGGTGCCCTCAACAAAAGAGGCAGTATTCCTCAACCATGGGCATCAGAATAACAGAATTAGAGCATGACGATGAGAATCGAAAAGAAGATTTGGATTTAGAGCTTAAACTTGGATAAAAGGTACAATCTTCAATTTTGTTTATTAAAATATTTTATTTTAATAAAAAATTAGTTTAAATAATAAATCTTATATAAAAATCTAAGAAAAATTTCGGTTTCAGTTTTATTATTCATTAAAAAAATTTCCTAACTTCCGTTTCCTATTTTTTTTTTTTAAATTTTTTTTATTTGATAATTAAAAAAGTACCTATTAGTAAAATTATATATTTTTATTTTTTTACTGATTAAAGATGTTAAAAAAATACTTAAAAATAATAATTAAAAAAACCGAAATTTCAAGTACATTAGAGTTATAAAGTGGTGGTAAGACAGTAATATCCTATCATTATTCTACAAAAATCTTCATTTTGATTCCCGCTTTCTCTCTGCTTTTTTATTTTTGGCAATTTTAATTTTTTTAGTTTCTTTCAGATTCTTTTTTTCTTTGTTTGCAGGTTTTCTCAAAGATCTGAGGAGAAGTAGGTATTTGCTCTCTCTTTTCCGATTTCTTCGAATTCCCCCTCTTTTTCTAATTTTTTTTTTTTTTTGTCATTTGTAGATTCAATTGCAGGGTATATACGAGTATAGGAGAATGTTAGAGCAGCTACTAATATTTACTCATGGAGGATTCGTCCTCTGGACATGTAAAGAGCTTGGAAATGTATGGGCTCAAGGGATCACCCATTGACTCCTTGATCTAGTCCTGTCTTTTGGAAGAGCGGTCGGGTGCAGCATCATACAACTATGATGCCACTGGTGCTGCTTACAAACTCAAATGGACCTTCCATAACGAGCTTGGCCTTGTATTTGTTGCTGTATATCAGCAGATCCTCCATCTGTTGAATGTGGACGAACTGCTTGCAATGGTGAAGCATGAGTTTTTGGAGATGTATGATCTGAAACGGATAGCCTATAGTAATTTTGATGAAACTTTTAGGCAACTGAAAAAGGAGGCTGAAGCTCATGCTGAAGATTTGAAGAGATTAAAGCAGGTGGTGGGCTAGCCTCTAAATAATAGTAAGAAGCAAGGGCAGATGCAAAATGCTAGATTTGAAGGAGTAAGTAACAAAACGAGTGAAAGTACTTCCCCCAATGATGGTGGGGATGGTGATAATATGAAAGGCCACAACTTGGAGAATGGACACTCCAATGGTAACTATGTTCATAATGAAGATTCTAAGGTGAATGGCGGTGCTAACAGTATAGAAAATGGGAGCTCCGATGCTGGGGGTTTTGATGTAAATAAACTTCAGAAGCTTAGAGCTAAAGGTGGGAAGAAAGCCGAAACCCTTGTTAGCAAGGGCTCTAAGGCAGAGCCAAAGAAAAAGATCACAAAGAAGAATAGAGTTTGGGACGATTCACCTCCTCAGGCAAAATTGGATTTCACAGATGATGTGCGTGAGAATGGGGACAATATAGAGGTTGTTGCAGCAGATCATGGTGAAAGTATGATGGACAAGGAAGAGATTTTTAGCATTGAAAGCAAGGCTGAAGAAGAAGAAGAAGTGGGGAAGGACAGCAAGCCTGAAACTAAGAAGAAGGGGTGGTTTTCAACAATGTTCCAAAGGTTAGTTTATTAATTTCAATCCTTTGGTTATTGTGTGTGCATGTATGACTTAATTTAGAGCATACACGTAATTTTATTTTTATGACTTCCATTCATTATCTGCAATCTTTGTAGTTTTAGGCATAGTTAGTTGAAGGATATTGCTTGAGTTTTTCAACATTGTCTTTCTTCATGAAAAGAATATGATACTGAGTTCTTGATCTCCATCCCGGCGACTGTTGTTTCAACAATTGAATATAATGTTTTGGGCCATAATTTAGTTTTTACATCGTTACTTCCTTTAAAATCTACTTATTTTTCAATTTAGACAATACCATTAAACGGTAAATGAAGTTTAAGTGCCTAAGTTTCCCTTGAGCAGTTCAACCTCCCCCCCTTCCTTCTTACAATTATGTTATAAAAGAAAGAAAGAAAGAAATTATCTCATGGAATTATTGGGAGAAATCATTGTTTTCTTTGTAGTGATTTATTTATCTATTTTTCAAAAGCCTGGCTTGTACAAGTAGGCTTCCTTGAAGTTTATCTTTGTTGATGGCTGAAATTTCATATTTGTTTTTGTATTTTGGAAGAACCCATGAATCAACTGTAAACTTCAGGCTTTTAGCATTAAAATGGGTTGTCGCCTTACCATTTTATTTTATTTAGAAATCTGTCTTGACATTATCAGATGCTTGCTTCATTAATTATTCACTTTCGTATGTTCAGTATTGCGGGCAAAGCGAATCTGGAGAAGTCAGACCTGGAACTAGCTTTGAAAGCTTTCAAGGATTGGTTTATGACGAAGAATGTGGTATGTTTCAGTGATCCAGTATGTTTCATATTTGCTTTATCTGTACTCTGAATTACACTCAGCCTGCTACTTAGAGCTCCTTGTTATTACATCACAGGCTGAGGAGATAGCAGAGAAACTCTGTGAATCAGTGGCAGCAAGTCTTGAAGGGAAAAAGTTAGCTTCGTTACAAGGATATCTTCGACAGTGCAGGTTTGTGAATCCATCCTTTTTTTTTTTTTAATCTCAATTGCTTCGTTTCTCTTCATTTGATTCTTTGTGATAAGATTAAGACCCTGGCACGAAACAATGACTGCAGACAGCATTGGAAGAAGCTCTTGTTCGTATTTTAACTCCTAGGCGCTCTATTGACATATTGAGGGATGTGCATGCTGCCAGGGAACAAAGGAAGCCTTATGTTGTTGTTTTTGTCGGTGTTAATGGAGTTGGGAAATCTACTAATCTAGCCAAGGTAAGCCATCTCTTTTTTATTTTTCTACCTTTTTTTAACATAAATGGAACTGTGAGACTTCCCCAAATAATATTAACAAAAAAAGATTTAATGTTAAGATTTAATAATATTAAAAAGATTTAATATAGCTAGCCCCTACATCTGTATCGTAGAGGATGCATGTGCGTGTGTATTTGCATACATTGGTCCTGTGAGCACACTTATTATATTCTATGAATTTTGAGTGTAGAGTTTCTTTAAAAAATCACTTTGCAGGTTGCCTATTGGCTTCTGCAGCACGAGATCAATGCCATGATGGCTGCTTGTGACACATTCCAATCTGCAGCAGTTGAGCAGCTGCGGACTAATGCGCGAAGGCTTCAGGTAGGACATTTGATTTTACATCCTATTAACAGGCTATCTGGCTTCTTTACTCAGAGAGGGTTTGTTTGTTGAATAAAATATGTAAGTAATACAAGCTGGACCCTTTTTGCTGAATTGTCACCTTTTTCTCTTGTAAGATTCCTATGTTTGAGAAGGGCTATGAGAAAGATCCTGCCATTGTAGCAAAGGAAGCAATCCAGGAGGCAACACATAATGGTTCTGATGTGGTTCTAGTTGATAAAGCTGCTCGAATGCAGGTATGGTGCTTAGCTGGTATTATACTGACTTTTATAGATAATTAGGGCTATGTGTTTCTCTGCCAATGTTTGTTTTTACTCCATCATGGCCATTTGATGCGTGTACTCCATTTTCCAGGATAATGAACCGTTGATGAGAGCACTCTCAAAGCTTATTTACCTTAACAATCCTGATCTGGTCTTGTTTGTTGGAGTGGCACTGGTTGGAAATGATGCCGTTGATCAACTTTCAAAATTCTATCAGGTATGACTTAGATTTAGGATTGTCATCTATTGTTGGGACCTTTTATTTATCGAGGTATTTAAGCTACACTTGTTTTGTATACAGAAATTAGCCGACCTTTCGAGTTCAGCTAGTCCAAGACTTATAGATGGGATCTTGCTCACAAAGTTCGATACTATGATGATAAGGTAGTTAGTTACTCTTCAAACAGCAAGGAGTTTGAGAGTTTTGATTGCTTGATTTGCGTCCATTGTGGTCATGTTTGTTGGCAGTGGACACTCATATACAGATCTCAAGAAGCTCAATGTCAAATCGATTGTCAAGACCCTCCTTAAATGAGAATGTGTTGGTTTCATTCTTCATGGTGTGCTGTGTGTCTGTCTGTCACTTGGGAACATCTTTGTTGTTGCATGCTGAACTTTCTGTGTCTTCGCATATGAGCCCATGAACTTGTTCGAGGTGAATCAGTCACTTGCATCTGTTGCTTGTATTATAGTTAATCCCACGTGTTCCATCCCACGTGAGTTTGCTTTGTTCTCGATTTGCTGAAACAGGGCCTCAGTGATGGTGGTTTGCGGTGCAGGGTGGCGGCGGTGTGGGTGGTTCTCAACATGCCGTGGCTTGAGGGAAAGAACGCTTGTGGGAGAGAAAACCATGGAATTGCTAGTTTGCCGTGGGTTGTGGGAAGAAATTGAATAACTGAGTGGGTTTTCTATGGGTCTTGGAAGGGTTGTGTTGTGCTGCCGTGTTTGTGGTTGCTAAACTGGAGACGTTTGTACATGGGCTGGGGGTTGGCCGACGTGAGACAAAGCCTTGGCATGTGAACGTGGGATGCAGTTGTCGACTTGGTTCAAAGAGGCTAATTGTGGAAGGAAAGGCTACTCTACATGGGATTAGCAGGAGAGATGCTGAGGGAAAGAAAAAGAAAGCTTAAATTTTGACCGCAAAACGACGTGGTTTCTTTAAGTGGGCTGGGCTTTTGCATGGGCTTGGGCCTGGATTGGGCTGGGTGTTACACTTACACTCAATAAATATGAATATTGTGAACAATAGACGTCGTAGAATATATAATGAAAGGAAAGAATGAATTGGATCATTCAATCCGGCCATGAGACAACGTCCAAATAGGACCTGAGGCAACATACATACTTCAATCTCAGATGAGGTGTTTATGTTTTGGAACCAAGTTGCTTTTTTATTATGACATAACGGATGCTAGGAAAAAAAAAACAGAGGCAGAGCTGTGTCTTCTAGAGATCTGCAACTTGTAAAAGGCAACACACTTCTATTATTATATCATCGATGATCCTTGACTCCTACAATGGAGGTCAATATACAGAGACTCCAAAAAGTAAGGAAAACCCTTTTAAATTGGAAAGTAGTAATAAAATAAGAGGGAAATAAATCTATTTTTTGTCTGAAGAAAATCTTCAGAAAATCTGCACGTAATTGGCAATTTGTGAGATTAATGGTAGAGCTTTGTCAATGCTTATCCTAGAATTCTTCATCTTCAACGACCTTCCAGAAGAAATTCAAATATGTTGCCACGTTTATTGCCTTCCCACGTCAGCCCATATTAGCTCATGTCTTGCATGACATTATCTTGTCTCTTTACTCATAGGGGCAGGCATGTTCATTAATAATGCAGTCACTAATCCCCTCATGGTTTCATTATTTCGTTGGGATGACCATTAGGGCTAGTGGCCGGGATACTATTATACTTGGTTAATTTTTGGCCATTGTTCCGATGGGGGAGAATCTTTGAAGATGAAGGAAATAGTTTTTTAAGTAGTCAATTCGTTTGAGTTCAACAACCTTTCTAATCGTGCATTGGGATGTAACGGTCCGGTTCGGTCCGATTTTAGACAAAATTTAGGACACATTTTCCAAAACTTGTTACGTAGTGGTTACCTTCCTAAACCAGTACCTCCGGTTTTACCGGTTTTCGGTCAGGTCAGTTCGGTTTTTCGGTTTTCTTGAAATGTAAATTTGTCATTAAAAATCTGTTTATAAAAACAAAAAAAAAAACCTAAGCATGCAGATCCTAAATATGCTCCTGAACACAAAGTCTTATTTTCTAATATGTCTCTATACATGTTGTTGTCGTAGGGATCACTAGATGCACTAAATGAGCTTCTCAATAATCCCATACCAATTAATCATTTTAGACCCAACATCAAGTCACAATTCAAGTCATCTAAACTGAAGTGAAGTTGCTACCAACATTCTGAATTGATACTAATGCCATCTAAAATCAAGTCACAATTCACAATACAATCAGCCCACAAAAATACACAAAACTTCCCAAAATTCAAGTCATCTAAACTGAAGTGAAGTTGCTGCCAACATTCTGAACTCATACTAATGCCATCTAAAATCAAGTCACAATTCACAATACAATCAGCCCACAAGTCAGAACGATAAGTACTCAACTGGAAAATATTATTTCTTTCATTTATATGATTCTCATTAAAATATTAGGAGTTCAAATAGAAAGATATAGGGAGCTTATCACCACATATCCCAATCGAAACAGAAAAATGGAAACACTGAAAATCAATATTTGAAGGAAAAAGTAACATTAAGCCTTGTTTGTTTTCGTGACTGAAACTCAAAACTTTGAAAACTTTGAAAACCTCCTATCTCATCATCACAACTTTTCCAAATCCCCATACAAAATAAAATAAACAATTCAACTTTTTCAAATTTCAAAATAAATATAATATTAAAAAATATATTCTAACAATACTTTATTCAATTTTTTAACTTTAATTTCAACTCATCTCATCTCATCTCTGAAAACAAACGAGGTAAATTTACCCTTGTGAAGCACAATAGTCGTCGAGAGAAGATAGAATGTTGATCTTGGCAGTCTAAGGCAAAAATCGTGGCTGTAAAATAATTCTATTATGCCATCAGGCCATACTCCTATACGTATAGTATTAATATGCTAAAATTTACATAATATGTATGATGTGTCTACTTCTAATCAAAATTAAACTCTCTAATTCGGTCGGCCAATTGGAGAAGATTTTTATTTTTTTTCCTGTATTTTTGGCTGGTTTGTCTCATCTAATCAAATAATTACAACTTTTCTAAACTTTCAAACAAAACTCAAAACAATTCAATTTTTTAAATCCAAAAACATAAATAATATTAAAAAAAATTATATTCAACTTTTAACTTTCATCTCATCTCATCTGCGAAACAAGCATAATACAAATTTGCCTAAAAGAGGATCATGCGTATTTTGTTAAGAGAAATTAGATTTGCAGTCATAGAGTATGCAACATTGTGTACTCATTTTTAAAAAAGTGAGTAAATATGCTCATATTCACATGAAAAATTAATTTTTTAATAGTGAATTAACTTTTTTTCAAAAGGAGTGTGCTTTATACAACCCATAACTATATTTAGTATTACTTTTTTGTAATTTATCTCAGTGAAAGGCACCACGCACAAGTGGCCAAGAAACTCCTCATGACCTTTCTTTGAAGTTGCCAGGAAGATCACGTGTGTAATTTGTAGAAATCCTCTGTGAAACTAGTGTTTTCCGTATTATATATCAATCAACTCATTTCCAAATGTTTACTTTAGTTTTCAGATTTCCATAGAAATTTCAAGTGATCTTCATCTTTAATCCAGGATTAGAATAATTAATAATAAATACTTATGGATGATATACAATATAATTTGTATCCATTACCTCATGTTCCACTGGCTGTTGACTATCCATTATTCTTTACCTGTTTTGTATTGAATTAAATTAATATGAGCTTAATTTCGAATCATCTTGTTTTATTTATTTATTTGTTTTCCCATTCTGTATGTGTAACTTTTTTTTTCCAAATGTGCTATTCGTTATTCCAATTCCTATGGGTTGGAGTGTGAACACTAAGCTAATTAGAATATGAAAGACTGTAGAAAGATCCATTGTAATTAAACTATAGAAGCTGTCGGCTTAGTCCATAAACTCGTTTAGTGTCGTGGGGGTCCTCTGGGCTATCTCGGTCATGAATGGGTTCCGAGGCCAAATCACCCTGGCAGCCCAGATCCCCCCCAGCAGGGTTGCCAGGGTGATCTTTTCATCCTGGTCGTCCATGATCATACGCTCTCGATTGAACTGAGAGAGGTACTACTTCAGGCTCTCGTCGTCCCTCTGCTTCACTGTCAGGAGGTAGGCAGCCTGGCGCCTTCTCTTCCGGCAACCCATGAACTGGGTCAAGAAGAGACGAGCCAACTCGCTGAAGTTGTCCACAAATCCTGGCAGCGGGGACCATCAAGAATTCCCCATGGAAGGCGAATAAATAGTCACATCTTGCAAAGATTTAGAATGCTACATGAGAAACGTACAAACTCATTTCCAAAGACTCCCCATTTTTTTTTTTTTTTTCATTTGGACTTGTCACTTGATTTATGCATTTGAAATATACTATCCAATACTTGTTAATTATCCATCAATAAATAATTGAAAAGTGGTACAAACTACAAATCACACTCCAACTTGAGTGATGTGGATGATTTACTTTACACACTGACTTAAAAATTAAATAACTCACTAATATAAAGTCATGCCAAAACAATGCTACAAAAATTTGAATTTAAATGCTGCATGACCAGCTATGTAATAAGATGATGATACTTTAATTTTTTTAAAATAGTAATTCATATGTAAATTTATTTAAAAATTCAAATCATTAAAAAAATGAAAAATATATTTAATGAAAAATATTCCTAAAATGTCAAAAAAGAAAAGATCAGGAAAGATCTCAACTCTTAAAGCATCCTAGCTATATTATTTCCATTTAAAATTATATTTATTCAAAACAAAAATTAACTCCACCAAAGCCGGACAAGATAGGAATAATTCTTGTACCAAGATTAATGCATGGTACTTGCTATTTAATTTTGTGGAAATGATTGGTGGCATGGGGTGATTGGAGCGTGAACACTAAGCTAATTAATTAGAATGTGAAAGACAGTAGAAAGACACTAAATGCCATATTCTTCCACAAGACAGCTTACAGCTTATTATCCACAAGCTACAACATATTTTCCACAACACAATCATTAAACGCGTATGCATGCTTTTCCTGAAGCCGCGTACGTATGCTTTTCCTAGCAAAAGAAAGATGCCAAGAAACTTTTCATGTGTTATTTATTTTTCTGCTTATAACAAACGCGAATCGTTTTTCCTAAAGCAAATGGGTGTGCAATATTTATATATATTAAGAATAATGATAGGGTTACTACCCTACTACTACTTATCTATTAATTTTTTTTTTGTATTTGATTCTTTTGAAATTTTTTATTTTACTTAATGATTAAAGAAGTGATTATTAGTAAAATTATATATTTTTTTAATTTTTTCTTAGTGATTAAGAATGTTAAAAAAATACTTAAAAGAAAATGATAAAAAAAATTGAAATGAAATGCACTTGGGTAGTAGATGGGTAGTAGATGCACTACCCTTATATTAAATGATGCAACGCGGCTTCTAACTCAATTGAAGCAGAGTTGTTTTGCAGGTTAATTAGTATTAATCAGTCATAGATAAACAATGACTTCTCTTATGGCCGTTCAAGGTGCTTCTTCCTCTTCCCTTTCTTCTTTTACTCGTTGGTGGACCTATGATGTATTCTTGAGTTTTAGGGGTGAAGATACTCGTCAAAATTTCACTGCCCATCTCCATCAAGCTTTGGATCGAAAGAAAATAAACACATACATAGATTACAAGCTTCCAAGAGGTGAGAAGATCTCAGAAGAACTTCTTAAAGCTATCGAAAGCTCAAGGATCTCAATTGTCGTCCTCTCAAAAAACTATGCGTCATCCACGTGGTGTTTGGATGAGTTGATGAAGATCCAAGAGTGTAAAAAAACAAAGCAACAAAAGGTTCTACCAGTATTTTACGATGTAGATCCAACAGAAGTACGACATCAGAGAGAGGTGTTCGGAAAAGCATTAGCTAAACTTAAAGAAAGGTTTAAGGATGAGTCGAAGGTGGAGAGATGGAAAGCAGCCCTAACAGAAGTGGCCGGTTTGTCTGGATTCACTTTAGGAGATAGGTATACTACTTCTACTCACTCGTATGCCTTCATTTAAAAACAAAAATGTGATCATAATACATCTTTTATAATACAAGTATATGTATGTGTGTATATCAAAATATAGGAACTCATCATTAAATCAAAAGCCTCCTGCTTCTTAATGAGGCAAACCGAATTCGAGAATGGAAGCAAAAAAAGTTCATTAAATAGACCGTCATTGTCATTTGCTTCCGGATAAAAAGCTGCGTACTTGTTCATTTTCCTTTGTTTCTTTATTGTGAGAATTCTACCTTATTATTCTTTTATTTTTTATCTATTGCATTGCTAGGACCGAAGCAGAACTGATTCAAGAAATTGTTCGAGAGATTTCTAAAGTAGTAAAGCCTAAATATTTAAATGACGTTGCCAAGCATCCAGTCGGAATGGAGTCTAGATTACATGACGTCCATGATATACTTCTACGTGTGGGAGGGAATGATATACGCATACTAGGGATCTATGGGATCGGTGGAGTTGGTAAGACAAATTTGGCTAAAGAAATCTACAACTCCTTTACCGACCAATTTGAATGTTGTTGCTTTCTTGCAAACGTGAGAGAAACTTCAAAGCGTGAGTATGGTTTAATTCAATTGCAAGAGACACTTCTTTGCGAGATCCTCGGTGACTGGAGTTTGAAGGTTAGAAATGAAGATGAAGGAATGGGTTTCATAAAAAAAATGCTTTGGAGTAAAAGGGTTCTTTTAGTTCTTGATGATTTGGATCAATCGGTCAAAGTGAAAACCTTACTTGGAGGATGTGATTGGTTTGGTTTAGGAAGTATAATCATTATAACAACTAGAGATGAACATTTATTAACTAGTAATAATGTTCATTTACGATATAAGGTGAAGGAATTGGATCACGACGAAGCTCTTCAACTGTTTTGTTGGAATGCCTTCCAAAATAAAAATCCTAACCATGATTTTGTTGGACTCATAGAAGATGTACTGCGTTACGCTGGGGGCCTTCCGCTGGCTTTAATGGTGCTAGGCTCGAGTTTATATGGTAGAGATATTCATTATTGGAGAAGTGCTTTAGAAAAGTACAAAACAATTCCTCATAACAATATTCATGAAACGCTTAGAATAAGTTTTGATGGCTTGGATGAAAGCGAGAAGAGTATTTTCCTGGACATTGCATGTTTCTTTGCCAGAGAGGAAGAAGAATATGTTACTAAAGTACTTGATGGTTGTGGTTTCTTTCCTAACTGTGGTATCAAAGTACTTGTGGATAAGTCTCTCATTACCATTGATGAGTGGGGCAGATTAATCATGCATGACTTACTTAAAGATATGGGTAGAGAAATCATTCGTCAAGAATCACCTGAAGAACCCGAAAAACGTAGCAGGTTGTGGTTTCATGAAGACGTTCGTCATGTATTTGAAGAAACTAAGGTAAGAGTTGCATAAAAAACACATTTCATCTTTTGATCGTAAAATTGGATTTAGATTACATATACGTGCACCCATTTATCTATATGAGTACATCTACCACATTAATCTCATAATAGGTATTTTGTTTATGAGTAGAATGCCTTAAATGAAGAGAAACAAAAAAAAAAAAAAAAAACTATTAGTTACATCGAGACAAATTCTTTTTTAGTATCCTGCTTTTTTCTTATATCAAAAGATAAAATTAATAGGTAAATATGAAAGCAAACATGGACATTTTCTGTTTGATCACTTAGCCTTGGACATTCTAAAAATAAAAATCAAACATTAAGTTTAAAAAAAACAAGAAATAGAAAGTACATGCACAATGTATATAAACAAAATTATGATTCTAGCAAGGTGGTAAAATATGAAGAATTTTATGCTCTGATTTTGTTTGCAATGTCTTGCTAGGGAACAAACAAGATTCAAGGCATATTGATAGAGTTTCCAAAACAAGACTTGATAGATTTGAATCCTGAGACTTTCTCCGCGATGAGAAGGCTTAGGATATTTATAAATCGTAATGCACGCTTTTCAAGAGGGCCTAATTATCTGTCAAATGAGTTAAGAGTACTTGATTGGCACAGCTATCCTAGTGATTCTTTCCCGCAAAACTTTCATGGAAAGAAACTCGTCGTTTTAAAAATGGATGATTGCTTCATCAAAGAATTGGGAGAAGGATTGAAGGTACCGTTATTTCTTTCTTTAAACTTTATATATGTGTATATATATATACTGTAAATTTTCTACAGCTAACATATTTTCCCTTGTTTTGTTTTCTTTGTTACAGAATTTCCAGAAGTTGACTACTATAAAATTCTCTAAATGTAAATTCCTAACAAAGATTCCTGATGTGTCGGGTCTCCAGACTTTAAATAGATTGGACATTGAGGATTGCAATAACTTAGTTGAGGTACATCAATCTATTGGCTTCCTTGATAAACTCGTCAAATTGTCAATTGTATATTGTCAGAGCCTTACTAGTTTTCCTAGCTCCCTCAAGTTGAGATCTCTAGCAACGCTTATTCTTTCTTATTGCGAAAGGCTGCAGAAGTTTCCTGAAATTGACAGTGAAATGAAATGTTTAAAATATGTCAAACTAGAACACCTGACTGCTATAAATGAATTGCCTTCATCTATTGGGAATCTTAGTAACGTCTTGGATTTACAAATAAGCGATTGCTACAGATTGAGGCATATCCCTAACAGCATTCGTCAGTTGCAACATCTACGTTGTCTCATTCTCGAGCGTTGGTTAGATGATCAAAGCCAATATCCCTTACCCTCCTCCACTGCAGACTTGTTCTCTTCATATTCTCCTCCAATGAATTCAATAGCGTTTCCAAAACTACATTTATTGGGAACTGCCTTCAATTCCACCTTGGAAGTTTTAGATTTATCGAAAAGCAATATTGTCGTTATCCCTCCTGAGTGGATCAGAGGATTTGTTCAATTACACTTTCTTGGGTTGCTTCATTGCGAGCAACTTAAAGAAATCTTAGAACTTCCTCCAAATATAACTAGGGTAAACACTAGGGGATGCATTTCATTGGAGAGTTTTCCTGAAGTATCAAATCAGTTTGAATTCAATACAAGCAGCCATAAAGTATTTTCGATTAACTTGAGTGGATGCCATAAAATGCTGGTAAATCCTCTTCGGTTTGAGGTATGCTCTCTCTCTCTCTCTCTCTCTCTCTCATACTGTGTACCACCTTTGTCTACTAAAAATTATGATGCTAGCTAGCTTGTTGAACAGGAATATGTAGAGGACCTGGATGAAGATTGTGAACTTATATTTCCGGGAAATAAGATTCCAGATTGGGACTACCATTGCAAGCAGAAGAAGACTCGAAATAGTTATGTATGTGATGGGATAAATGTTGATTTGATGCATTCTGATGAGATTAAAGGATTTATTGCATGTGCTGTTGTTCTGCCTGATCCCTCCCAAAGGTCTTTCTCCAATAATATGCATGTCGAGATCTACTATAATGGTGTTTATCAGTATTCCAGGCCTACAGAACGTATTGATCCAAGTAGCTCAGATCATGTATGCTTGTATTACCACAAACTACAAGGAGAGCGCTTCAAATCAGTGGGGGGAATTCTGCAACTTAAGTTTGATAGCGACGAAGGTAGAGTCCTAATTAGAAGTTTTGGAATCCGTGTGGTACGCAAGCAGAAGGAGATCAATACATTGCAAGATGTTGCAAGTTGGAGTCCCTGTGTTAACATCCAGCCTTCTTCAGAATCAATAATATCTGATTTAGAGAATGAAAGCGACGATGAGAATCCAAATGACCAAGATTTGGAACGTCTTGGGGTTCATTTGGTAGAGAAGGATGAAGAGAAGGCAAGAGATCATGATACAGGTGTGCTCCATGAAGATGTTGGTGCCCATTTTGATGCGTCCAGTGAAGAAATTGAAGGTTGGGTACGTTTAATGGATGGTAAGAGGCGTCATAATGAAGATGATTGCAACCTGGAATTCAATTGGTGCCCTCAACAAAAGAGGCAGTATTCCTCAACCATGTGCATCAGAATAACAGAATTAGAGAATGACGACGAGAATCCAAAAGAAGATTTGGATTTAGAGCCTAAACTTGGATTGTAATTTAAAGGTACAATCTTCAATATTGTTTATTAAAATATTTCATTTTAATAAAAAAAATAGTTTAAATAATAAATCTTATATAAAAATTTAAGAAAAATTTCGGTTTCAGTTTTATTATTCATAAAAAAAATTTCCTAATTTCCGTTTCCTAAATTTTTTTTTAATTTTTTTATTTAATAATTAAAGAAGTGATTATTAATAAAATTATATATTTTTATTATTTTTACTAATTAAAGATGTTAAAAAAATATTTAAAAATAATAATTAAAAAAACCAAAATTTCAAGTACATTAGAGTTATAAAGTGGTGTTAAGACGGTAATAACCAATCATTATTCTACAAAAATCTTCATTTTGATTCCCGCTTTCCATCTGCTTCTTTTTCTTTTTTTAGCAATTTTATTTTTTTTAGTTTCTTTCCGATTCTTTTTTTTCTTCGTTTGCAGGTTTTCTCAAAGATCCGAGGAGAAGTAGGTATTTGCTCTCTTTTCCGATTTCTTCGAATTCCCCCTCTTTTTCTATTTTTTTTTTTCATTTGTAGATACAATGATCTCAATTTATGTGGATGTTTTTTTTTTTTTGTTTTGGTGTATTGATTTGATGAACCCGATCAAGTATCGATTGGGATTTGATTGGCCTCTACGATCTCTCTTTTAATTAAGTTTTTGAGGAGGACTTCGGTTAATATGCATATATTTTTGGGTAGTTTGCTCATAGAAATGGGTAAAGATCAGAAATTGATTTATTAAGTATTATGGTCTATGTCATGTATATAATATGAGAATCCTGCCCTTAGATATGAGCTTTGGCGTGATTAGTGAGTGAAGGTGTTTCTTGTATCCAAAAATGAAAAAATTAATTATAAAATTGAAATTGAAATTCGTGTTTCCTTTTAGTTTTAGCGGAGATTTGCCCTTTTTCCCCTATATCTCCTATTTTCCAATCCATATTTGAATTTTAACGCTTTTCTGGATTCAATTGCAGGGTATATACGAGTATAGGAGAATGTTAGAGCAGCTACGAATATTTACTCGTGGAGGATTAATCCTCTGGACATGTAAAGAGCTTGGAAATGCATGCGCTCAAGGGATGACCAATTGACTCCTTGATCTGGTCCTGTCTTTTGGAAGAGTGGTCTGGTGCAGCATCATACAACTATGATGCCGCTGGTGCTGCTTACACACTCAAATGGAGCTTCCATAACGAGCTTGGCCTTGTATTTGTTGCTGTATATCAGCGGATCCTCCATCTGTCGAATGTGGGCGATCTGCTTGCAATGGTGAAGCGTGAGTTTTTTGAGATGTATGATCCGAAATGGATAGCCTATAGTGATTTTGATGAAACTTTTAGGCAACTGAAAAAGGAGGCTGAAGCTCGTGCTGAAGATTTAAAGAGATTAAAGCAGGTGGTGGGCTAGCCTCTAAATAATAGTTAGAAGCAAGGGCAGATGCAAAATGCTAGATTTGAAGGAGTAAGTAACAAAACAAGTGAAAGTACTTCCCCCAATGATGGTGGGGATGGTGATAATACGAAAGGCCACAACTTGGAGAATGGACACTCCAATGGTAACTATGTTCATAATGAAGATTCTAAGGTGAATGGTGGTGCTAACAGTATAGAAAATGGGAGCTCCGATGCTGGGGGTTTTGATGTAAATAAGCTTCAGAAGCTTAGAGCTAAAGGTGGGAAGAAAGCCGAAACCCTTGTTAGCAAGGGCTCTAAGGCAGAGCCAAAGAAAAAGATCACAAAGAAGAATAGAGTTTGGCACGATTCACCTCCTCAGGCAAAATTGGATTTCACAGATGAAGTGGGTGAGAATGGGGACGATATAGAGGTTGTTGCAGCAGATCATGGTGAAAGTATGATGGACAAGGAAGAGATTTTTAGCATTGAAAGCAAGGCTGAAGAAGAAGAAGAAGAAGAAGTGAGGAAGGACAGCAAGCCTGAAACTAAGAAGAAGGGGTGGTTTTCAACAATGTTCCAAAGGTTAGTTTATTAATTTGAATCCTTTGGTTATTGTGTGTGCATGTATGACTTAATTTAGAGCATACACGTAATTTTATTTTTATGACTTCCATTCATTATCTGCAATCTTTGTAGTTTTAGGCATGGTTAGTTGAAGGATATTGCTTGAGTTTTTCAACATTGTCTTTCTTCATGAAAAAATATGATACTGAGTTCTTGATCTCCATCCCGGCGATTGTTGTTTCAACAATTGAATATAATGTTTTGGGCCATAATTTAGTTTTTACATCGTTACTTCCTTTAAAATCTACTTATTTGTCAATTTAGACAATGCCATTAAACGGTAAATGAAGTTTAAGTGCCTAAGTTTCCCTTAAGTAGTTCAACCTCCCCCCCTTCCTTCTTACAATTATGTTATAAAAGAAATAAATAAATAAATAAATTATCTCATGGAATTATTGGGAGAAATCATTGTTTTCTTTGTAGTGATTTATTTATCTATTTTTCAAAAGCCTGGCTTGTACAAGTAGGCTTCCTTGAAGTTTATCTTGTTGATGGCTGAAATATCATATTTGCTTTTGTATTTTGGAAGAACCCATGAATCAACTGTAAACTTCAGGCTTTTAGCATTAAAATGGGTTGTCGCCTTACCATTTCATTTTTTGGTTGAAATCTTTCTTGACATTATCAGATACTTGCTTCATTAATTATTCACTTTCGTATGTTCAGTATTGCGGGCAAAGCGAATCTGGAGAAGTCGGACCTGGAACCAGCTCTGAAAGCTCTCAAGGATAGGGTTATGACGAAGAATGTGGTATGTTTGCCTGTTGGCTTCAGTGATCCAGTATGTTTCATATTTGCTTTATCTGTACTCTCAAATACACTCAGCCTGCTACTTAGAGCTCCTTGTTATTACATCACAGGCTGAGGAGATAGCAGAGAAACTCTGTGAATCAGTGGTAGCAAAAGTCTTGAAGGGAAAAAGTTAGCTTCGTTTACAAGTATATCTTCAACAGTGCAGGTTTGTGATTCCATCCCTTTTTTTTTTTTTTTAAATCTCAACTTCTTCATTTCTCATCATTTGATTCTTTGTGATAAGATTAAGACCCTGGCACGAAACAATGACTGCAGACAGCAATGGAAGAAGCTCTTGTTCGTATTTTTAACTCCTAGGCACTCTATTGACATATTGAGGGATGTGCATGCTGCCAGGGAATAAAGGAAGCCTTATGTTGTTGTTTTTGTCGCTGTTAATGGAGTTGGGAAATCTACTAATCTAACCAAGGTAAGCGATCTCTTTTTTATTTTTCTACTTTTTTTTTAACAATAATGGAACAGTGAGATCACTTCCCCAAATAATGTTAAAAAAAAGATTTAATGTTAAGATTCAATATAGCTAGCCCCTACTTCTGTATCGTAGAGGATGCATGTGCGTGTGTATTTGCATACATTAGTCCTGTGAGCACACTTATTATGTTCTATGAATTTTGAGTGTAGAGTTTCTTTAAAAAATCACTTTGCAGGTTGCCTACTGGCTTCTGCAGCACGAGATCAATGTCATGATGGCTGCTTGTGACACATTCCGATCTGGAGCAGTTGAGCAGCTGCGGACTAATGCGCGAAGGCTTCAGGTAAAACATTTGATTTTACAGCCTATTACCAGGTTATCTGGCTTCTTTACTCAGAGAGGGTTTGTTTGTTGAATAAAATATGTAAGTAATACAAGCTGGACTCTTTTTGCTGAATTGCCACCTTTTTCTCTTGTAAGATTCCTATATTTGAGAAGGGCTATGAGAAAGATCCTGCCATTGTAGAAAAGGAAGCAATCCAGGAGGCAACACATAATGGTTCTAATGTGGTTCTAGTTGATAGACTGGTCGAATGTAGGTTGTCGCGCTTAGCTAGTATTATGTTATAAATATGTGCTGTTATCTGCTATATGTGTTATACTGACTTTTGTATATATTTAGGGCTATGTGTTTCTCTGCCATGTTTGTTTTTACTCCATCATGGCTATTTGATACATGTACTCCATTTTTCAGGATAATGGACCATTGATGAGAGCACTCTCATAGCTTATTTACCTTAACAATCCTGATCTGGTCTTGTTTGTTGGAGAGGCACTAGTTGGAAATGATGCCGCTTTCAACTTTCTATTCAATCATATGACTTTGGTTACTCTTCAGAAAACTTTCGACATTGATGGACTTTGAGAGTTTTGATTGCTTGATTTGCGTCCATTGTATTCATCTGTTATGACTAATGTATAACGGAAATTGATGGCGTAGGTTGGAGCTGCACTTTCAATGGTTAGTCGGCTGTGGACAGTCATGTACAGATCTCAAGAAGCTCCATGTCAAATCGATTGTCAAGACCCTCCTTAAATGACAATGTGTTGGTTCATTCTTCATGGCGTGCTGTCACTTGGGAACATCTATGTTGTTGCATGCTGAACTTTCTGTGTCTTCCCCATATGAGCCCATGAACATGTTCGAGGTGAATCAATCACTTGCATCTGTTGCTTGTATTATAGTAAATCCCACGTGTTCCTTCTCTCTCTCTCTCTCTCCGCGCACGCTAGTTGAGATTGGGGCTTGGAAATAACTTCCAGAATTTTGGTCAAAGTATAGAAGAAAAATGTCTGAAGTTGATTATGGGAGGTAGCCCTTGCGTGCTTTACATTCAAATCTTATGACGTTTATTCATAGAACGATGCTTTGTGACGCGCAAGGAACAAAAATAATGTTGGGGTTGGTGTCGCTGTACTACAAATATGGAGAAGTGTTTTGTGAATTGTAGGGAAATGATTGTGAACAGTAATAAAATGATTGTGAATAATAGTGAAATGGTTTAAGTAATATATTTTACTCGGTTTTGAAAAAGGAGAGATAAAAAGTTGAATAAAATTATTATGAAATGAAAATATTATTAGAATATAATTTTTTTAGTATTATTTTTGTTTTGTGAGTTGAAAAAGTTGAATTGATTTTTGTGTTTTGTTTTGAAGTTTGGAAAAATTGTAATGATTAGATGAAAAAGTTGAAGATTAGAAATTGAAAAGTATTTGTGTTTAAACGATGTTTAAAAAGAAAATGAGATGAGAAATTTTGAGATGTGATGAGATGAAACTATCTTTATTCACAAACTATCGATCAGGTTTGGGGGCATAGACAAGATATAAAATTCTCATTTTATTTCATCTCATCATTACAATTTTTTTAAATTTTTACACAAAATATAATAAACAATTCAACTTTTTCAAATCTCAATTTAATTTTTTCAAATCTCAAAATAATAATAATATTGAAAAATAATATTTTAAATTTTTATCTAAAATTAAGAATTCTCATTTCACTCCCCAAACTTAAAAACTGTTTTTTATATTTATTTTTATGAAGGCATCTCTCTCAAAAAGATTTTTATGCAGTTATTTTTGTAGTCAAGCATTTTCTCAGGACTCATGAGAAATGTTTGATACAAAAAAGATTTTACAAGTGAACTTAACAAATTGATAGGGTGGCTTTTATTATACAACAAATTGCAAAACTCTTCTAGATCAGTCCATCATCATCTAGCTAGTTTAGAGTTTCATTTTTTGTGATCCCTTTTACGATTTGTATAGTTTTAAATTGCACAGGTTTTTTACAAAACTAAACAAATCTTTTGAAAATCTATTTTTTTAATAGTGGTTCTACTTTTTTTTTTTTAAAAGTAGTAGGTGCATGCGTGACAAGAATCTGCATTATTGATTTGAGTAATAGTTATGGAGTGTGCAAGCACCGTACATCGTTTTGGAAAAGAGTGAGGTCTACTATTAAAAAATTAATTTTTTTCATGTAAGGCTCATATTTATTCACTTTTTTCAAAGTGATTGCACGATATTTATATATTTACGACTATAAATATAATTTCTCTATTAATTTATATCGTAGTATATAACTCATGTTGCATATTCTAGTATTGCAGTAGTCTGCATGGTGAAAATGTATCAACGATTTTAGCAGGGCATTATTAAGAACAACGTAAAGAGGGATCTTACTACATTAAAATCTCAATTTATTATTATAACCTAAAAAGAACATTACAAAAATCATAGAAATAACAAAACAAATGGTTCCTTCTGTAAATCACTTTACTTCCAATGAATTGAATCAATCCCACTGGTTACCATAACTGCTACAAACATATATCATCATTTCCTTCCTAATTCTGAGGAACCTTTTAACAGAGACTGCAAAGTGGTCAAACTCTAGCAGATTGCCCAGAACTCTCCCAATCTTTTCTGCATTGTCTTGTGTCATCATTTCCAAGGGAAGTCCGCGTATTTGGATCCAAAACGCTGAGTACCTTGGATCAACTTTGTATAAACTTTGGCCTGGCAACCATTCCTTAAGGATCATGTGGTACCCCTTGAAATTCCAGGGTCTTTGATTGAAAATTTTGTTTTTGTCCTGTGAGGTGGGAAAGGTGAAGAGAAAGGTATTTTGTTCGAGGTCTTCTATACCCAGTCCTGTGATGAAACTCCATATAGCTTTTATGGTGGTGTGAAAGGTACTTTGTTTAAAGGTTTTGAGTAAGACAAGCTTGCCCACCAGAGTATGATTTGTTATTACTTCAGCTGCCTTCATTGCGTGTTCAAGGATGATATCATCCCAGGATAAAGTTTCAATTTGTGAGATAAGACAGTCAATGACAGGTGGCGTTTCTTTCATGTTTTTAGGGTTGGTGTGGTGGGGTAGGTATTTACTTTTGTTTGGTGGAAGTCATATTCTGGGTGTTGTGGGGTAAGGAGGGGTTAGGATTTTGAAGGATTCTGGTTCAGTGAGGGCGGTAAGGAAAGCTAACTCAGAGAGGGAAGAAAACTCATCCGGAGAGATGGAAATATTTTGGGTAGCTGCTTGCATTCTTCTTTTCATCTTATTATAATGAGGTAGTATTATCCATCTGTCTTTAATTTTTTTTTTTAAATATTATCCAAAAATAATAAAAGTACATATCTTATATAACCAAATAAAAGTGTAATATGTAGCATTATTGAGCAAACATTTTCTTCAATGTGTATATTGCAATGGTAAAAACCAATTGAGTTGAGATTTCTTACCTTAATTGGGCTTGCAGCATGGGCGTGCGATGGGATGTTCAACCGGGCAGGCTAGATTTTAGTACTTCCCCATACTGATTTTGGTTTGAAGTTTTTGTGACCATAATGAATTAATGATGATGACGACGGTGATGAAGATTGCAGTATGGAATATTCCATTAGCATCCAAGATCCGGCATTTTTCAACCTCTGGCATAAACACATCAGACTTTGAGGAAGCTTTCACCTTGTGACCATCATAGGTCCCATGATGGTGTGCAACCACGGAAGACGAACAAATACTCATCTCTTGAAAAGACCTCGTTTGTATAGAAAAATATTTCCAATCAATCTGATCTTATCATTAAAATTTTCTTAAATTTTCACATAAAATATAATAAATAATTTAATTTTTTAAAATTTTAAAATAATAATAATATTAAAAAATAATATTTTAACAATATTTTATTTAACTCATCTAAAATTATCTCATCTCATCTTATCTCGCTATCTAAATAAAATCTTAGAATGCTACATAAACGTACAAACTCACTTCTAAAAAGACTCATCTTTTTTATTCATTAGGACTTTTCACTTGATTTATGCATTTGAAATATGCTTGTTAATTTTATCCATCGATAAATAATTGAGAAGTTGTACAAATCACAATCCATCTTCAACCAATTCACAAATTTTTAATAAAATAATATTTTTTAAAAATTAAAACCCACCAAATTAAAGCTAGCAAAAGTGAAAAGAAACTTTAAAAAAATCTGTTATTTATGTACAAGTAATAATATAGAAGTTGTAAATTGGTTGTTGCTTTAACATTTCTTATTTGAGTTTGTTCTTAAAAATAATAATATTGTTCCTTTATTTTAAATTTTGATAAAAGTGAATTACATTTATATTTATTGTATTGATGACAATACCATGATCTATTTATATTAAAATTATTTAATAAAACTTTAAAAATGATTTAGACAGCAATTATTTTTAAACTTTTATGCAACTTGTACTATACGGTAAAGTCTTGTTTTTTGAACTTATATTGCATCACCCATGTATGTAATTAATGGAAGTAGTCATCAATACCTAACTGATTTCCTAACTGATTTCTGACAGGTGCACTACGTGTGTGAACGCGAGAATATAAACATCAGGTCAATTTTTTTAGAGCTCTAGACAAACAAATTAATGAAAAGACTTTCAGAAAATTTATAAGTTATCGTTAGGATTTCGAAGTGTTTATCTTATTTTATTTTATTATTATAATTTTTTTTATAAAATAAAATAAATAATTTAATTTTTTTAAATCTCAATTTAATTTTTTAAAATTTTAAAATAATAAAGTGACACTACATTTACAAAAAAAATATCCTAATAGTCTATTCTATTTTTTTTTTCATATATTTTTTTAATTATCATAAATATTTTTTAAAAAAAATAAAAAATTTATAATATTATTAAAAAATATTTCCTTAATCTTTAAATAAAAAAAATATTTTGAGACACACTTCTGAGATCTAAATTTTATATTTTTAAAAATAATAAAAAATAATATTATAATAATATTTTATTTAATTACTATTTAAATTTTTTTATATATTTAAAACAAACCTAAATGCCTACCTAATAGACTAGACAAGACTAGAGCTGGCAGCATTCATTAAATGCCTTCAAGTGAATTTCTTGTTCTTACGTCACAAGGAAGCCAAGTCAACCAAAGTTGCCATACAAAGTTGCCACTTGTAAAGAAAGAAAAAAAAGAAAAGAAACAGATCAAAGTGAACCAAAATTGTCATACAAAGTTGCCAACATCACGTCAAGTTGCCATACAAACTTTCCAGTTTAAGCGGAGTCGTTCTCCAACACAATTACTTCTCTAATGGCCATTCAAGGTGCCTCCTCCTCTTCCTTTTCTCCTATTTTTCATTGGTGGACACATGATGTATTCTTAAGCTTTAGAGGTGAAGATACTCGTCAAAACTTCACTGCCCATCTATATGATGCTTTGCTTCGAAAAAATATCAACACATATATAGATGACAAGCTTCCAAGAGGAGAGAAAATTTCACCTGCACTTCTCAAGGCTATTGAAAGTTCAAAGATTTCAATTGTTGTATTCTCAAAAAATTATACATCATCCGCATGGTGCTTAGATGAGTTGATGAAGATCCTCGAGTGCAAAAAAAGAAAGCAACAAAAGGTTCTGCCAGTGTTTTACAATGTAAATCCGAGAGAGGTACGACATCAGAAAGAGAATTTTGAAAAAGCATTGACTAAAAGCACTAGTATTGGTCTATGCATATCTATATACAAAACCATATTTGCATAATATGACTCAAAAAATATTCACATTGGCTTATGCATATGCATAAATTTAGCTAACAGTGAACAGTTGTTATCCAAATTTGGATAACAACTATTCACTCCATCAAACATATTTAATTGTTATTTCTCTCTCCTTTCACTCTTTCTCTCTCAATCTTTTCCTCTTCTCCCTCTCTCAACAACACAACAAATCTTCACATACACATTCATTTTATTATTATAATATATTATATATATTTTTTTCATTTTATTATATTTTTAATATAATATATAAAAAAAATTATATTTTTTATTATTGCATTTGTATTATTAATGTCAAATATATATAGTGGATGTTAATTACAAAATATATATATAAATTTTGATTTTAGAAAAAAATTAATAATAATAAAAAAATAATATTTTATTATTATTTGGTCTCAAATATGCATAAGCCAATGTGAGAGTTTTGCTTGAATGGCCAAATGGTTATGCAAAAGAGGTAATTTTGCATATGCATATGCATAGACCAATGCTAATGCTCTAAACTTAAAGATAGGTTCAAGTATGAGATGAAGGTGCAGAGGTGGAAAGCAGCCCTTACAGAGGTGGCCAGTTTGTCTGGATTCACTTTAGGAGACAAGTATTTTACTTCTACCCACTCTTATGCTTTCATTTATAAAACACGATCTGATCATAATACATCTTTATAATACTTGTGTATGTATGTTGGAGTATATAAATGTATATATATGTGTGCATTTCTAAATCTAGGAGCTCTTTAGTTCATAAGCCCCCTGCTACTTAACTCATTATTCTTTTATTTTATTTTTTTTCCATTTCTAGGAATGAACCTGAAATTATTCAAAAAATTGTTCAAAAGGTTTTAAGGTCAGTAAATGGTAAAGATTTAAATGTTGCCAAGCATCCTGTTGGAATGGAGTCTAGAGTACAACACGTCCATAAGAAGCTTCTAAGTGAGGGAGTGAATGCTACACGCATACTAGGGATCTTTGGAACTGGTGGAGTCGGTAAGACGAGTTTGGCTAAAGCAATCTACAACTCATTAATTGACCAGTTTGAAGATAGTTGCTTTCTTGCAGACGTGAGAGAAACTTCAAAGCGAGAGCATGGTTTAATTCGATTGCAATAGACATTTCTTGGTAAAATACTCAGAGAAAAAAGTTTGAAGGTCGAAAATGTTGATGATGGAATCAATCTCGTAAAGGAGAATGTTTTTGGCAAAAGGGTTCTTTTACTTCTTGATGATGTGGATCAATTGTTCCAAATTGAAAACTTATTTGGAGAATGTGATTGGTTTGGTTAAGGAAGTATAATCATTATAACAACAAGAGATGAACATTTATTAAGTAGTTATAATGTTCATTTACGGTATAAGGTTAAGGAATTGGGTCACGACGAAGCTCTTCGACTGTTTTGTTGGAATGCCTTCAAAAATGAAAAGCCTTACCATGATTTTGTAGAACTTGTAGAAGATGTACTGCATTACGCTAGGGGCCTTCCATTGGCTTTAATGGTGCTAGGCTCATATCTATGTGGTAGAGACATTCATTATTGGAGAAGTGCTTTGGAAATGTACAAAAAAATCCCTCATAATGATATTCAAGAAAGACTTAGAATAAGTTATGATGGCTTGGATGAAAGTGAGAAGAATATTTTCTTGGACATTGCATGTTTCTTTACAGGAGAGCAAGAAGAGTATGTTACTAAAATACTTGATGCTTCTGGTTTCTTTCCTGATATTGGTTTCCAAGTACTAATGGATAAGTCTCTCATAACCATTGAGTCTGGCAGATTAGTAATGCATGACTTGCTCAAAGATATGGGTAGAGAAATTGTTAGTCAAGAATCCAAAGAACCTGGTAAACGCACTAGGTTATGGTTTCATGAAGATGTTCGTTATGTATTAGAAGAAGCTAAGGTATGTAAGAGTTGCATAAACATATTTCATATTTTGATTGTACAAACGGATTCAGAAATATATATGCACACACATACAACCATTTAGTTATATGAGTACATCTACCATACATTTCTCTCATAGTGGGTATTTGGTTTATAAGTAGAAGGGAATATAGAAATAAGACTTTTGCTCAATGCTTACAACTAGACAGTTTTTTTTTTTTTTTCCCAGTATCTTGGTTTTTTCGCTTATGAATTGGTAAAATTGATAGGTAAATGTGAAAGCAAACATTGACATTTTGTGTTTGATCACTTAGATTGGGACATTCTAAAACTAAAAATCAACATTGATCCCTTTAGACTCTCTTTTCTTTAGAAAGAAAAAAACTTGCGCAAAATATATAAACAAAATTATGATTCTAGAAAGTGGTAAAATATGAAGCACTTTATGCTCTGATTTTGATGGCATGTTATGCATTGTCTTACTAGGGAACAAACGAAATTCAAGGCATGTTGGTAGAGTTGCCGGAACAAGACTTGATAAATTTGAATCCTAAAGCCTTTTTGAAGATGACAAGCCTCAGGATATTTATAAATCGTAATGTACGTCTTTCAAGAAGGTTTAATTATCTCTCAAATGAGTTACGAGTATTTGACTGGTACACCTATCCTAGTCCATCTTTCCCACGGAACTTTCATGGAAAGAAACTCGTTTTAAAAATGAGTGAAAGCTTGCTCAAAGAATTGGGAGATGGAGTGAAGGTACAGTTATTTCTTTCTATAAACTATCTATTTATATATGTTGTAAACTTTCTACAAGCTAACATATTTTTCTTTCTTTTGTTTTTTTTTTTTTTTTTTACAGAGTTTCCAGAATTTGAAAGCTATGAGATTCTCTGAATGTAAATTCCTAACAAAAATTCCCGATGTGTCGGGGCTCCAAAGTCTAGAGAGATTGGAAATTCTTTCTTGTGCAAACTTAGTTGAGGTACATCAATCTATTGGGTTCCTTGATAAACTCGTCGGACTGACAATTGCCTTTTCCCAAAATTTTACTAGTTTGCCAAGATCCCTCAAGTTGAGATCTCTAAAAACGCTTAGTTTTTCTTATTGCAAAAGGTTGCAAAACTTTCCTGAAATTGAGAGTGAAATGAAATGTTTAAGATCTGTTCGAATTAATGGCACTGCTATAAAAGAACTGCCTCTATCTATTGGGAATCTCACTGGACTTGAATGTTTAGATTTATGTGAGTGCTACAAATTAAGGCATATCCCTAACAGCGTTCTTCAGCTGCAACATCTCAGATATCTCAATCTCGGTTGTTATTCAGACAAAAGAAAAAGCCGCTTACCCTCCTCCATTGCAGAATTGATCTCGTCACCTCCTCCAATGAATTCAGTGTTTCAAAAACTGCAAAAGTTGAAGCTTCACCGAATATCTCTATCAAAAATTGATTTGGTTCTGTTAATTGCCTGGTATTCCACATTGGAAAATTTAGATATATCGGGAATCAATGTCATTATACTTGCTGAGTGGATCAGAGGATTTGTTCGATTACGGGATCTTACTTTGAATTATTGCAAGCAACTTAAAGAAATCTCAAAACTTCCTCCAAATATAGAAGAGGTAGACGCTAGTACTGGATGCATGTCATTGGAGAGTTTTCCTGAAGTATCAAAGAAATTTGAATCCAAAACAAGCAGTTTACGTAGGTTAAACTCGATTTGAGGTCTCTCATTCTGTACCCATACATAATAGGGGAGTTTGATCTGGGGTCCGTTCATCGGTTTGCCTTGCGAAAACTCTAGGTAATTCTTTCTCTCTTCCCCTTCCCCTTCCTCCGGGATGGAATTTTGGAGAAAGTTGAATATTTGACCATGTCATGATCAGTACTATATATCATTTTATTGCTCTGTTTAAGAATGACTTTTGAAGATGTATTTGACTCTACAAGTCATGGGTGCTTTTTTGGGAAGAAAGGAGAGGGTGGCCGGTTGTACGTGGGATGGCCATTTATTTTCTCTGCCAAAATAATTAAATTGGTTAATTTGGGTTTGGCCATTGTCTTATTATATAGTCGGAAAGGACATGATTGTCTTATTAAGCGTCACTTATCACATTAACTGATATAAAAATCTTGTACTTCTGAATTCTGATTACGCTTGCACTTAATAAATATGAATATTATGAACAAGATTATAACAGAGTTGTATTTTATTTTATAGAGCTGTACAGATCAGTACAAGTAATGGAAGGATACAATCTCAAAGGATTTGCAATATTAGTATATAGAGCAAGCTCGTGCTGAAGATTTGAAAATGATGGAGAGGTAAAGGAAATAGAGCAGGTTTTGAAAAGAAAGAAGGAAAGATCAACTGCTCGTATCTAGTATGTCATACTGCAAGATCAATTGCTCGTATCTTTGCACAAAAAAGTAGAATTATTAATCGAAAAACTCTACACAACCTCCACACGCTACATTTTTTTTAATTATTATTATTTTTTTCTTCAATCAAACATTTAATATATGAATAATTAATAGAAAAATTGAATTAGTTTAAAAATAATAAACTCAAAAAAAATTAAAATATTAAAAAATTTAAAAATTTTAAAAAATATGGTGGATTAAGGTTGGAAAGGTTGTGTAGCATTGCTCATGGATATTATATATCAATTTAAAATGCAAAATAGGAAGCAGCAGTTAGGTAGTACTTGTCTGCTAAATGTCACAATAAAAATAGCATATAACCAGTTATTTGCAGAATATATTGATTTAAATGGAAAATAATCATTTTAATAAAAAATAAATAATCACATATAAGTAATTTTCTTATAATTATTTATAAAGAGGTTAAGGAGGTTTGATAATTTATCTAAAAGAACACTCAAATATGATATTTGTTGTTAATCCTCTGTTCAGCTAGAAAAATCGAAGCAACACCTACATATGCAATCAATTGGGATGTTTCACTGTCTAAAAATGTTGTATATTAATTCACATAATGTGTTTATCTTCATTCAAATTTAAACCACCTCATTCGGTCAGTTAGTTTGAGATTACTTTCACGTTGTAATTTTTTGTGTCCTCGCTCCAGAATATATAGGGATATTGCATATTTGTCCTTCTCTTCTCTCTCGTTAGCGAGGAAGAGTAAGGTGGAGTACCCTTCTTAGCAAGGGAGTGAGTATCCTACGTGGTGGGAGGTGGTTCTGGAGGGTGCAATGGCATATGACGAGGAAGAACTATCAAGGAGATGGGAGAGGATAAACCTATCCTCTGAGGAGAGTTCTATTTTCCAAGTTCCTCATGAGGCAGAAATGAAGTTCCGAGGCAACCATTGCATATTGAGTAGAGTTCTGTCGGAAAAAGGGGTTAACAATGAAGCATTCCGAAAGACTATGGCTCAAGTTTGGAGGCTAGATAGCTGGGTCCGTTTTAAGGAAGTGGGTGAACAACGTTTCCTAATCGAGTTCCATCTCGTGTCTGATAAAGAGAAGGTTCTCAGTGGACGTCCATGGTTTTTTGACAGAAATCTAGTGACTATGCAAGAGGTGGATGAAACCGTGGCTATCAACTCTATGCAGTTCAAGTATGAACCTTTCTGGGTTCAGCTCCACAATCTGCCTCTGGCAACTATGAACGAAGAGGTGGGACTGCAATTTGGAGCTTCCATTGGACATGTCATTAGGGTGGATACAGAGGCTGATGGTCTGGCTTGGGGAAAATGCCTCCGAGTGCGGGTGGCAATCAACATCCATAGACCCCTAATGAGAGGAAGATGGCTGAGCTATGAAGGGAAAGAACACTGGATCTCATTTAAATACGAGAGGCTGCAAGCCTTTTGTTTCCAGTGTGGTACATTATATCATCAAGGCAAGGGGTGCAACAGGCAGAAAAATGAGCTCAGAAAGGAGGGAGCCAAGCTCGAACACTATGGCCCTTGGCTACGGGCTCAACCAATGTACACAAATATCTTTGATGGTAGGAAGTATGGTGGAGCAGGCGAAAACAACCATCAACAATGGAGTCAAGAGGCTGAAGTCCAAGGCGCAACAGTAGCAGCTGAAGAAGCAGACAAGAAGGGCCCATGGGGTGAGGCTCCAGCGGGAAAGCAGGAAATTTCCTTTTCCAAGAAGCTGACAAGTGAAGAAGTAGGGAAGGGAAGGAGTCAAACCAAGGGTGAGGCTGGTGACAGTGGGGTAAAAGCTGTAAAGCCCACCAACCCAATGATGGGATCTACGGGAGGTAGTACCCCTTTATATACAGTCAACAGTGACTTAGAAGAAGAAACAAGAAATAGCTTTATGGAACTCGAGAATTCCAAAACAGATCCACAAGGGCATCCCAAAGTGGCAACAAAATCCAACGTGACAGAAGGGGATCCTGAGCCTACCAACTTCTCAAAGCAAGATGTGAAGGGGGCAGGTCCTAATACCAGAGGGTCCACGTGGAAAAGGAAAGCAAGGGTGGCAAGGTCCTCTCAACTTTCTGTTTCTGGAAAAGTTCCAGGTGCTGGGAAGAGGAGAGGTGATAGCTCTATACTAGAAGATCCAGGAATCTCATGTAAGAAACAAAAATTGAGTCGAGGAAGGGGGAGAAGCAGTAAGGGAGATGAGTTGGTGGAGGCTGCATTGCAGCTCCACCAACAGCAATGATAGGCCTAAGCTGGAACTGTAGAGGGCTTGGGAACCCTCTTACAGTTAGAGAACTTCACATGTGGGTGAGGTTGAAGTGGCCCAAGTTTGTATTTTTAATGGAGACTAAGTGTGGAAGAAGGAGAGTGGAAGACATCAGGAATTCTCTGGGGTTTGATAGAAGCTTTGTAGTCGAGAGCAGGGGCCTAAGTGGAGGCCTTGCATTCTTGTGGAACAGTGCTGATGAGCTGGCTCTAGAATCCTTTTCACAGAATCATATCTCCCTAGTGGGGAAAAGGGAAGAAGACATGAAGGAGATACTCTTAACTGGCTTTTATGGCCATCCATCGACATCACAAAGAGAGGGCAGTTGGCAGTTACTGAGAATGCTCAAGCCTAGCAATGATAAAGCTTGGATATGCTTTGGGGACTTTAATGAGATCTTACACCAACATGAGAAAAAAGGAGCAGCCCTTAGACCTTATAATCAAATGGAAAAATTTAGAGAAGCAGTCGAGGCTTGTAACCTGAGTGATCTTGGGTATGAAGGAAAAAAATTCACTTGGAACAATGGCAGAGAGGGACCTCAATTTACCAAAGAAAGATTAGATAGAGCCTTCGGAAATCTAGCTTGGTTATCCCTGTACTCTGAGTGCAAGGTCACTAGCCTAGCAGCACAGAACTCGGACCACAGCCCCCTTATACTGGACATGAGGAATGAAAGGCAGAGAAGAGGGAGTAATGAAAGGGCCAGAACAAAGCTTTTCAGATATGAGGCTAGCTGGGAACTAAGGGAGGAATGCTCTGAGGTCATCCAATCGAGCTGGAACCAGCATCAAGGCTGGAATGGAATTTTACTGAGGGGTGTCCAGAACAGTTTAGAAAGATGTAAGAACTCTCTACTCAGATGGAGCAAAAAGAAGCTGGGAAAACAGAAGCTAGAAATTCAAAAGAAACTCTCAACCCTCTCAGCCCTACAGAACTCCAATGAGGGGTCCCATACTATGGCTGTGAAGAAGTTACAAAAGGAAATTGATGTTGCCTTGGAGGAGGAAAATGTGAGATGGAAGCAAAGGGCCAAGCAAGCTTGGCTCAAAAATGGAGATAGAAACACTAAGTTCTTCCACAGAAAGGCAAACCAGAGAAGAAAAGTTAATGAAATCAGACAAGTGAAGAGGAGGGATGGAAGCCTAGCCTTCGAGTTAGAGGAAATTTCAGAAACTTTCTGCCTACACTATCAGGAACTCTTTAAGTCCTCAAACCCAGTCAGCTTAGATGAATGCCTGGCCAAAGTGGAACTGAAAGTGGATGATCAGATGAACAATATCCTTTCTAGGGACTTCACAGCTGAGGAGGTTAAAGATGCTTTGTTCCAAATGAATCCATTAGGCTCTCCAGGACCAGATGGCTTCTCAGCTGTGTTCTACCAAACACACTGGGACACTGTGGGAGGGGATGTGACTCGGGCAGCTCTTGAGTACCTTAATGCAGCAGGTGACATTTCTTCCATTAATAACACTTTTTTAGTGTTGATTCCCAAAGTCAAGAAGCCCCTTTCTGTTAATGAGTATCGGCCTATATCCTTATGTAATGTATTATATAAGGTGATCTCCAAAGCCTTAGCTAACAGGATCAAACTCATTTTGCCTCAAATTATTTCTCCTACCCAAAGTGCCTTTGTGCCGGGGAGATTAATCCTTGATAATGTGATAGTGGCCTTTGAGGCAATGCATTCTATGAATACAAGGATAAAAGGGAAGCAGGGATACATGTCTCTAAAATTAGACATGAGTAAGGCATATGATAGAGTGGAATGGATCTTCTTGAGAGAGGCTATGAGGAAGATGGGCTTCAGGTCTAGATGGATTTCATTAGTGATGGACTGTATCTCTACTGTGTCATACTCGATACTAATCAATGGCTCACCTCAGGCATGGTTCCAACCATCTAGGGGACTTAGGCAGGGGGACCCTCTATCCCCTTACCTGTTCATAATAGTGTCTGAAGTGCTGAGCTCCCTTCTTAACCATGCGGCTGCTTCTCAGCAAATTCATGGCATACACTTTGGGAACAGAAGGCTAAGTATAAATCATTTATTTTTTGCTGATGATAGCCTACTCTTTTGTCGAGCTAATACTGCAGAATGGTCCAAGATTTCAGCTCTTCTTGACCACTATGAAAGGGCATCAGGTCAGAAACTTAACAAGAATAAGACATCAATCTTTTTCAGTGCAAACACTAATCAGCAAACCAAGGACACAATTCTTGGGATGGCAGGACTTAGAGCCACTTCTAGCTATGAAAAATACCTGGGGCTGCCTGCCTTCATTGGGAAATCAAAGTATGAGGCCTTCAAAGGAATATTGGATCGGGTTAGGAGCAAAGTTAGCCACTGGTCAACAAAGCTACTCTCACAAGCAGGGAAAGAAATTTTGCTAAAGGCAGTAGCCCAAGCTCTTCCCACATATTGCATGGGAGTATTCAAACTGCCTCAAAATCTGCTAAGAGAACTCAACCGGGTGATGAACCATTTCTGGTGGGGGCATCAACAAAATGAACATAAAGTCCATTGGGTCTCTTGGAAGCAGATGGGAAAGGCAAAGGCTAAGGAAGGCATGGGATTTCGAGACTTAGAAAGTTTTAATCTGGCTTTATTAGCCAAACAAGGTTGGAGGATTATACAGCAACCCAATTCACTGGCCTCACAAGTACTTAAGTTAAAATACTTCCCCAAGGCAGATTTTCTTCAAGCTAAAGTGGGAAGTAGGCCCTCATTCTTATGGAGAAGCTTCTGTGCAGCTAGAAGCCTATTAGAGAAAGGTTTAGTGTGGAGGATTGGTGATGGGCAGAACACCTCTATATGGGGAGATAGGTGGCTCCCAACCCCCTCGAGTTATAGAGTCCAATCTCCTAATAAAGTACTTCCAGTTGATACAAAGGTGGCTGCCCTCATTTTACAACCAGACAAACAATGGAACATCAGACTTGTGAGAGAGATCTTTGGTAAGGAGGAAGCTGAGTCCATCCTAAAACTACCTATCAGTGCATCGGGTGCCAGAGATAGAGTAATCTGGTTGGCTACCAAGAATGGAGCTTTTTCAGTCAAGAGTGCCTACCACCTTCAAATGGAGCAGCTTTCCTTGGCCAGTGGTCAGCCATCCTCAAGCACACAGAGGGAGAAGGATTGGACTTCTTGTTGGAGATACAATATCCCAAATGCTGTAAAAAACTTCATGTGGAGGGCATGCATTGAGTCACTACCCACTAGATCAAACCTCTTTAAGAGGAAAATATGTGAATCACCCATGTGTCCTATCTGTTTGAGTGAAGAAGAAACCTCTATCCATATATTGTGGAACTGTCAATCTGCTAGGGATGTGTGGAGCCAGGGTGCACTGAGCAAAAGCTCACTCAGACCAGAGAGGTTTTGTGACCTTGTGGAAGCTCTGAGCCTCGAGGGTGATCAGACTCTCATGGAATCCTTTGCAGTTACTGCTAAAGGAATATGGAATAGAAGGAACAAACTCATCTTTGAAGCATCCTTCATTCACCCATCTCTCATAGCTAAGCAAGCTGAAAAGTACATTGAAGATTTCAGAGCAGTTCAACAATCCTCAAGAAACTACAATGCATTAAATCTACAAGTGGAGCCTAGCTGGAATCTCCCTCCTACAGGTTATGTGAAGATCAACTGGGATGCTGCATTGAACAAGAATAAAGGTCTAGCAGGTTATGGCCTTGTAGCCCGGGACCATGAGGGAAGGGTTTTAGCTACAAAAAGACTCTCTAAAACTAGTCTATACGATCCTGAACTAGCTGAAGCCCAAGGAGCTTTCCATGCTGCAAAATTAGCTATAGACCTGGGTTGTAGAGCTGTGATACTAGAAGGAGATTCGAGCCAAGTGGTAAACGGATTGAAGCAGCAGCTGGACAGATGGGATAGGGTGGGAATGATCCTTGAAGACACAAGACAGTTATTATCCTCTTTGCCTAGTTGGGGGGTGCAATTTGTTAAAAGAACTTGTAATGGCTTCGCTCATAACCTTGCTAGAACTTCCTTAGAGCTAGAAGTAAACGTTCCTGAGCTGGTTCTTAATCCAGTCTGTAATCCAGATTCTTAATGAAAGCTTTGTTTCAAAAAAAAAAAAAAAATATAGGGATATTGCATGCCACCAGCTATAATACGAAGTTGACAAGAAGAGTATCTATCTTGTGTATTTAATTTTATATATATATAGGTGTACATATTCCCTGCATTAACAATGAATAATCCTGCATTTAACTGCATAGAATGATTGCAGTTGGACCACACTGCATTTAATTAAATTGCAGAAGGCTATATGTGTGTGTGTGTTGCTCATAAACCTGCATCGAAACATTTCAAGATTGAGAACGTTTGTTGCAATAAACCAAATCTTCTGCATTAATGACAAAATCCAGCACAAACTGTTTCACTAGTACCCAAACCGCAGACAGATCAATTCGGTTCGATTTGACCTGCTAAAAGTCGTGTCCGATCCGGTAAGCACCTCTTCTTCTTTTTCTTTTTTTCTTTTTTTTTTCCTTCTAATTTTTTAATTTTTTATTTAATGTTCTTATTTTTCAAAGAAGGCAGTGTTGAAAATCATCAGACAGAGAAAATTTGCAAGCTCTAGATTTCTTCTTTTCAACAAGATTTTGGAATCTACACATCTATAATTTCTTTGATAAATCATTATCGCTGATGATCTTCTGTTGTTATTGACCACAAAATCATTTTTTGCAACCACAAAATCATAAACTACGGCAAAGAACAAATCCAAAGAAAAGAACAAACAAAAGAAGTTCATATCAATCAAACCATCAAACACAAAATTCCAAAGCATCTGAACCACAAATCGCAAAACCTCTTAAACAGTGATGTGAACTTAGTGTCAATTATTCTACAATTGCATTTCTCTGTTTACTAACTGATCTGTATGCAGCCAACACATAAGCGACACCTGTTGATAGGCAACAGCTCTTATCAGAAGCAGTGAAAGAATTGATCTGGGGCACGTGAGCAGTCGATGGCTTCACTGAAGGGATAGCAGCCGCTGGATGAGGACACGTGGTGAAATCTGTGGGGCATATATATATATATTAGTGTTAGTGCTCGGTTAGGGTTAAGAGAGTGATTGTTTACTTGTTGCTTTCTGCCGTCTTCGAGAGTTCTTTGTACAGAGAGGGAGAGTCCATTCTAGGGTTTATTTCCGAGGGAGAAACAAGGCAAGATCATGGCTTGTTTGGCTCGGGGTTAGATGGATCTTGTATATGATACATTGGCTTTGAAGATTGCTCAATAAAGAATAATCTCTGAGGCTGTTCCTGCCGTGGATGTAGGCCATTAGGGCCGAACCACGTAATCGCTGTTTTTCTTTCTCTCTTCTTATCTTTTTCATATTTCTTGCTTATTTACTGCTGATTCTTGTTGTTCTTGGTATTATTGTCTCTTATACTTGTATTATTTCTGGATTAATTTCGGGGTTGAGTCTTCTGATAGCAAAGGGACTCTGATTGTGTAATAACAATTGGTATTAAGAGCTTGGTTCTATGGGGACCACGAAATTTGACATTGAGAAATTTACAGGGGCAAATGACTTCGGTCTATGGAGAATAAAGATGAGAGCCCTGTTAGTCCAACAGGGCTTACAGGATGCTCTTACCTTTGAAATAAGGGGCCTTTCCTCGAAAGAGGAGGGGAAGGTGGAAGTCCAAAGGGACATCCTCCAAAAGGCCCACAGTGTACTTATTCTCTCATTAGGAGATAAAGTACTGAGGGAAGTAGCCAGTGAGGAAACAGCTGCTGGCATTTGGCTTAAACTAGAACATCTATACATGACTAAATCCCTGGCTAACAGACTGTGCAAGAAAACTAGGTTATATACCTTTAAGATGTCCCCTGGAACATCGATAGGGGAACATCTGGACACCTTTAACAAGATTATATTAGACCTAGCTAATATAGACATTAAGGTGGAGGATGAGGATCAAGCAATCCTCTTGCTAAGTTCTCTAGACTCATCATACCAGAACCTTAAGGAAACCATGATGTATGGTAGAGATACGTTATCTCTAGATGAAGTACAATCTGTGCTCCATGCTAGGGAATTACAAAATCAAGAAGATACCAAACGAGAAAGTGGTGAGAGGCTGTCTGTTAGGGGAAGACCAAAGAAGAGAGGCAAGAAAAATAAATTAGAAAACAAGAGAGGGAGGTCAAAGTCTAAAGGAAAACACTTAAAATGTTTTCTATGTCACAAAGAAGGACATTTCAAGAGAGATTGTCCTGATAAGAAAACTCAGGCAGGAAATAAAAACAAAGAGGATGGGGATGTAGCAGTGGTGTTAGATGGGTACGAAAGTGCTGAGGTACTTAATGTATCTGAGTTAGGAGCTGGAAAAGAATGGATCTTAGATTCAGGTTACTCTTTTCACATGTGCCCAAATAGAGACTGGTTTGAAACTTTTTCTGAACTGGATGGTGGACATGTAATTCTAGGGAATAACAAATTCTGTAAAATCATGGGAATTGGGTCTATAAGACTAAAACTTCATGATGGAATGGACAGACTCTTGAGGGAGGTCAGATTTATACCTGACCTAAAGAGAAATCTGATTTCTCTTGGTACACTTGATAACTCAGGTTACTCCTTTAAGTCTGAAGCAGGGGTTCTTAGAGTCACCAAAGGTTCACTCACTATTATGAAAGGGACTATTAAAAATGGCCTTTATATCCTAGTTGGCAAAACCACTGTGGGGGAAGCATCCCCTGTACAGAGTATCATTGAAAATAAATCTGTGCTTTGGCACAGGAGGTTAGGGCATGTTAGTCAGAGAGGACTGTTAGAACTGCAGAAACAAGGCTTGTTGAAAGATACAGGCCTGGACCACTTACCTTTCTGTGAGGACTGTGTCTATGGAAAGGCTAAAAGGGTCAGTTTTAAAAGGGCAACTCATATGACTACTCAGACCTTAGACTATGTACATTCTGATCTTTGGGGACCTTCTAGAGTAGCATCTCATGGTGGAGGAAACTATTTCCTCTCCATCATACATGACTACTCTAGGAAGGTATGGATTTACATTCTTAAACATAAAAGTGATACCTTTGGAAAGTTTAAAGAATGGAAATGTCTAGTGGAAAACCAGGTTGACAGAAAATTAAAAACCCTAAGAACTGGCAATGGGCTTGAGTTTCTGTCAACAGAATTTAATACTTTCTGTCAAAATGAAAGGGTTCTAAGACACAAAACTGTGAGGGAAACTCCTCAACAGAATGGTCTAGCTGAAAGGATGAATAGGACCATTCTAGAGAGGGTGAGATGCATGTTATCTAATGCTGGGTTACCTAAGACATTCTGGGCTGAAGCTGCTGCCACAACAGTTCACTTAATTAACAGATGTCCATCCTCTGCCATAGGGTTTAAAACACCACAAGAAATGTGGACTGGAAAATCTCCCAGTTATGACTACCTCAGAATCTTTGGGTGCACAGCTTATGTACACTCAAAAACTGATAAGTTAGACCCTAGGGCACTTAAGTGCATTTTTGTGGGATATCCTGAGGGGGTTAAAGGGTATAAACTATGGATAGATGAACCTGGAAAACAATGCATCATTAGCAGGGATGTGACCTTTAATGAATCACAAATGGCCCGGGTACAGGAAGTAGAACTAGAGCATCAATCTAGCAACTCTGAGAAAGATGCACAAGTTGAGGTGGAGAGAGAAAACACCTCAACAGAGTACAATACTGAGCAGATCAGTAACTCTGAGGCCCCAATCTCAGAGGATTTAGATAAAAAAGTTTCTGACTCTTACATTTTAGTAAGAGACAGAAAGAAAAGAATAATAAAACCACCACTAAGGTATGGTCAGGCAAAGCTTACAGCTTTTGCTTTCACTATTGCTGATGAGGTTGTTTATCAAGATCCAAGGAACTATAAAGAGGCCATTGCTAGCAAGGATGCCACCAAGTGGATACTTGCTATGCATGAGGAAATGGAGTCTCTAAATAGAAATAAAACTTGGGAATTAGTTACAAAGCCCATTGGAATTAAGTTGGTGGGATCCAAGTGGGTATTTAAAAGAAAGGAAGGTATACCAGGGATAGAGGGTACTAGGTTTAAGGCAAGGCTAGTGGCTAAAGGTTTCACACAAAGGGAGGGAATAGATTTTAATGAGATATTCTCCCCTGTGGTTAAGCACAGTTCCATTAGACTGCTTTTATCTTTCATTGCTTATCATGATTTACACTTAGAACAGCTGGATGTAAAAACTGCCTTTTTACATGGAGAATTAGAAAAGGTTATTTACATGCAACCCCCTGAAGGGTTTATAAAAGACATTAACTCAAATCAAGTATGTTTGCTTAAAAAATCTCTATATGGTTTAAAACAGTCTCCTAGACAATGGTACAAGAGATTTGATGCTTATATGCTTGAAAATGATTTTAAAAGAAGCTGTTATGACAGCTGTGTTTACTATAAAGATGTTAATGGGATATTAATATATCTCTTACTATATGTAGATGATATGTTAGTAGCATGTAAAGATCCTGATTTGATCAAACAGGCTAAGTGTATGCTGAAATCTGAGTTTGATATGAAAGAACTAGGACTTGCCAGTAGAATTTTAGGAATGGACATTTTTAGAAATAGGTCAGAAAAGGTTCTGTACCTATCTCAAGAAAATTACATTTCTAAAGTTTTCAATAGGTTTGGTATGAACCATGTTAAATCAGTAAGCACACCTTTAGGTCAACATTTCAAGTTGTCCACAAGTCAGGCCCCAGAAATAGAATTAGAAACTGAATTTATGCAACAAATCCCCTATGCTAGCATGGTGGGAAGTGTGATGTATGCAATGGTCTGTACAAGGCCAGACATTACATATGCTGTCAGTGTCGTGAGCAGGTTTATGAGTAATCCTGGTAAGGCTCACTGGCAAGCCATTAAATGGTTGTTAAGGTATATGTCTGGAACCATTAACTTGGGCCTGAAATATGGGTTAAATGTTAAAGAAGGTTGTGAACTAGAGGGTTTTGTAGATGCTGACTATGCTGGAAATGTGGATACAAGGAAATCCTTAACAGGTTATGTTTTTACTGCTTATGGGGGAGCCATTAGTTGGAAGTCTAACTTACAATCTGTTGTGGCTTTGTCCACAACAGAGGCCGAATATATAGCCTTAATAGAGGCTATAAAAGAAGCTATATGATTAAATGGTATATCACATGAATTAGGTATATTTAAAGGAAATATCAGTGTACACTGTGATAACCAAAGTTCAATATACTTGGCTAAAAATCAAGTATATCATGAAAGAACTAAGCATATAGATGTTAGGTTACATTTTGTAAGGGATGTAATTGAGTCTAGGGAGGTTGGAGTGGAGAAAATTCCAACTGAGGAAAATCCCTCAGACATGATCATAAAGTCTCTACCATTAGCAAAGTTCAGACACTGTCTGAACTTAATTAACATGCAGTCTGTTGAGGTTCCCTAATAGAGGGAAGGTGCAGGAACAGCCAAGATGAGAATAGGATAGAGGTAATAGGTAGAATATTGTCAAGGTTGAGAATTGTGAACTTAGTGTCAATTATTCTACAATTGCATTTCTCTGTTTACTAACTGATCTGTATGCAACCAACACATAAACGACACCTGTTGATAGGCAGCAGCTCTTATCAGAAGCAGTGAAAGAATTGATCTGGGGCACGTGAGCAGTCGATGGCTTCACTGAAGGGATAGCAGCCGCTGGATGAGGACACGTGGTGAAATCTGTGGGGCATATATATATATATTAGTGTTAGTGCTCGGTTAGGGTTAAGAGAGTGATTGTTTACTTGTTGCTTTCTGCCGTCTTCGAGAGTTCTTTGTACAGAGAGGGAGAGTCCATTCTAGGGTTTATTTCCGAGGGAGAAACAAGGCAAGATCATGGCTTGTTTGGCTCGAGGTTAGATGGATCTTGTATATGATACATTGGCTTTGAAGATTGCTCAATAAAGAATAATCTCTGAGGCTGTTCCTGCCGTGGATGTAGGCCATTAGGGCCGAACCACGTAATCGCTGTTTGTCTTTCTCTCTTCTTATCTTTTTCATATTTCTTGCTTATTTACTGCTGATTCTTGTTGTTCTTGGTATTATTGCCTCTATACTTGTATTATTTCTGGATTAATTTCGGGGTTGAGTCTTCTGATAGCAAAGGGACTCTGATTGTGTAATAACAAGTGAGAACCACAGCCCCACCGGCATCCTTGATCTTCTTCTTGGTGATCTTCGAGACGAGTTTGGCCTTGACAACGACGGGTTGGTTCTCAGGCAAGACTCCCTGTCACAGATCGTTGAAGAAGATGAAGATATGTAGAGAAGATGGTTGTTCGTGTTGAGAGATGGTTCTTTTGAGTTGTGTCTTGCAAAGAAGGAGCTGGAAGTCTGGAAGAACAGAGGGCAATCGGCTTAAGTGTTAGAAAGAAATAGATGATTCGTGACCGTTGGATTAAATAACTAGAGAGCATCCAAAGCATGCACTTTAGACGGGTTAAAATCGACATTTGATGGATTCGACCCGTAAATACATTTGACCCGTATTTTTTAGTCGGGTCAGTTCGGATTATTCGGACTGGATGGGTCTACGGATTTTTTGCCCAGGCCTAAAAGACACATATTAGATAGCAGAGGGGAATCTATTTTATCTTAGCTTGAAATAGTTGAAAATTAACATATATCGTAATGTTTTAAATCATTTCTCTTAACAAGTAGAAACATTTTTAATTTATCAAATAAAATTTCAAATATTTGAAACTATCCCAAAGTAAATAAAAAAAATCTATAAAAACTTCTGGTTTCTCAGACTTGTAAATATTTCGTGACTTTTTGTTCTATTATTCTTATTTACATTATTGCGGCGAGAAAATGTGTCAAAAAAATTGACAAATATCTTGAGTATCAGATTCTATGACGTGGCACAAGCCTCGTGTGAGAAATTAGTCGCCACCCTGCCAAATAACATATTTCATTTATTAAAATATTATTAATTCACTGAAAATTTTGATTATTAAAAAAATAATTTAAATAATAAATATTATAAGAGAGTAGTTTATAAATTAAATACATTAGTTTATAAATTTATCTTTATTCGAGAGTAGACTGAACCTATTACTTAAAGATATATATATATATATATATATATATATCTGTTTGTTAATTTATTTTTGTGAGATCTCTTTATTGAACTACCAGTTCTCATATTATTAAAAATATTATAGATTCATTATTTAAACTTATTTCATCTCTATTTCTTCGTTATGCATAAAAACTTTCCAAACTTTTCACATCTCAATTGTGTGGCCTCCCTTTCCTTCGATTTCATACATGTACTCTCTGTACAAGCTACCACATGATGATTGTCGAAATTCACCGTCTGATCTTCTTATGGTTCAGGCTTTGTGCCCCTTGTTAGATGGAGTTACTTAAGTTACTTGGGTTTTTGCGCCTCTTTTAATTTTAATTTTAATTTTTGGTTTGGGTTTCCACTTGATTTATGCATTTGAAAAATGTAATGTAATACTAATTCGTTTTACTTCTATTTTGATGTTTCATCAATATTTTGATTATCACAGTTCTTAACAATATTTAGATAAAAGTTTAAAATATTATTTTTTAATATTATTATTATTTTAAATTTTTTATTATATTTTATATAAAAATTTAAAAAAATTATAATAATAAAATAAAATAATATGAAAATTTTATATCTCATTCCGATTACTGAACATACGTATCATATCAGGTATAAAATCGTGGGGCTATGTAGGGCTATAACCTGACCAGCTCAAGCTGGTTTTGGGCCCAATCCGGACTACATGACTGAATTAACCCGACTCAACTCAAAAATTCGGGTTGGGTTTCTTTCCTCCCTGTTTATGAGCTCAAAACTGCCAGAATCTAACAGGACCACCTCTTTTTTAACTGGACGCATAGAGATGCTTTTCAATCATATCTCAGAGATCTTTTGTCACGAGTAAAACCATTATCTAATACTTATGCATATAATTTGTATCCATTACCATTACCTCATGTTCCACTGCATATAATTTTTATTGAATTAAATTAATATGAGCTTAATTTGAAATAGAGATCTTTTATTTATTTCTTTGTTTTCCCATTCTAACTTTCTACGAGGAAACCTTAATAACCGCAGCACTTATTTACAGCGTAATGAATTGATTTGGGTTCACCTTCTAATTGAGCAGATATTTAAGGTGAGGTAGGGGTTGCCATTTAAGACATACAATTTTGTTTTATGTGCAGAAACTTTCTCCACAAGAGCGTGCAGGTGAGAATTTCCTGTTTTTCACACCAAAAATTAAAAAAAAAAAAAAAAAAAAAAAAACAGAGAGAGAAAAAGAAAATTGAGAACTCTTCTTCAATCTTTGCCCAAAGTGAAAAAAAAAAAAAATAATAATAATAATAATAATTCATGAAAAGCTAAGAATAGGTTATGATGGAATATTGGATGAAAACAAGAAGAGTATTTTCTTGAATATTGCATCCAGTGAAGAAATTGAAGGTTGGGTAGATTGATGATAAGAAGTGTCGTGATGAAGATGATTACAACCTGGAATTCAATTTGTACCCTCAAGAAAAGAGACAGTATTCCTCAATCATAGGCATCAGAATAACAAAATTAGAGAATGACAATGAGAATCCAAAGAAAGACTTGGATTTAGATCTTAAACTTGGATTGTAATGAAAAAGTGCAATCTTCAATTTTGTTTGCTGTTTTGCTGCCTTCTTGAGATAGGGAGATGCATGAGCTTGAGAAGATGGAATCCCGACTCAACCAAACATATCACTATCCATGTTATCAAACATACGTTCATGTGGATCATTTTGATAGCTTTAAGGTAATATTTATTTTTTTGTTCATTGGTTATTTCACTGCACAGTTTTCTCACTCCAACCGAGCAGACCCCATGACTGTTTGTGCACATGAAATGAAATTCCGTGTCCCACTCTTTCTAAATTAATGGGTCTGTTTATGCATGCATACAGAATTTCATGTGTTTATCATTTATGATAGAAGAGAGCATCTTCTTCAGTAAAAGCTCGTTTCATCATTTAGATAATTTTATAATTTAATTGCATTATTCATTCGTCAGTATCTTGCTCTTCTTGGGAAAAACCATTAAGAGACTTCTCATCTTTCATTTTTCATCTCTTAGTCTTCTTCTTTCGGTTTCCATCTTTTTGGTTTTCTGCTCCCCAGTTCCCATCTCTCCCCTCTTGAATTACATAAGGCCTTGCTTTCAAACTCAAAACTTAAAATTTTTTGAAAATCTCTCATTTCATCGTTACAACTTTTTCAAATTCCCACACAAAATAAAATAAACAATTTAACTTTTTCAAATTCTAAAATAAAATTAATATTAAAAAATATATTCCAACAATTTTTTATTCAATTTTTTAATTTTAATATCAACTCATCTCATCTCTAAAAACAAGCTGGACATAGCCAAGGCGTATGATAGTATTGACTATGACTTTTTATTACATGTCATGAAATCTTTTGGCTTCTCTTTTCGGTTTTGTGATTTGATCAGGCAGTGTATCTCGACTCCATGGTTCTCTGTGGTCATGAATGGGTCGGCTAAAGGTTTTTTTCCAGTGTTCGTGGCCTGCGCCAAGGAGATCCGTTATCCCCATATTTGTTCATACTGGTTGAAGAGCATCTATCCCGTTTGTTAAACCATAATTTTGAGATGGGGAAAATTGTCCCGTTCTCCTATCCCAATGGCACTCCCCTTATCTCTCACCTACTTTATACTGATAATATTGTGGTATTTACAAATAGTGGTCGAGCTTCTCTTCAAGCTATTAGAGATGTATTTACATTGTATGAAAACTGGTCTGGTCAGGTGGTGAGTAAGGAAAAGTCATCTATTTTTTTCTCCAAATACGTTACTGCTGCTCGGAAAATAAACTTGTTGCAGTTGATCTCTTTTTTGGAGGGTTTTTTTCGGGTCAAATACTTAGGTGTTCCCCTTTTTAGTGGACAATTAAAGGTGTCATACTTTGAGGAATTGTTGAATCGTATCTGTGGTCGGTTGGATGGGTGGCAAAACAGGTTCTTGTCGGCTGGTGCTAGTCTTCTTTTACTGAGACATGTTGTATTAAGTATTCCGGTTCATTTGCTTTCAGTTCTATATGCTCCCAAGATTGTGGTGGCAACTTTAAATAGGATTATGAGTTTTTTTTTTTTTTGGAGCCTCGAATGACAAGCAAAAGCGTAAGTGGGTGGCTTGGCGGAAGATTTGTTCTCTGATCCAAAAATGGGGTTTGGGTTTAAGAAAACTTGAGGAAATTCAATCTTTGTTATTCATGAAGCTTGCTTGGAACTTATTGACCCAAGATTCTCTTTGGGCTACTTTCTTCATGAATAAAGGCAAGCATGTGACTTTGGTGGATAATAGTAAAGGCTCGTCACTCTGGAAATGTATCATGGCTATGGATGGACAGGTTTCCTTTTAGCGTGGCCCCTGGTTAAAAGCCGATTCTATTATGGAGTCTTGTGAGATTATTGCACATCTGTCTTTAAAGGTAAGGGATTGCAGATTTCAGAATGGATGGAAAGTGAATTTGTTAAAAGAATTGGTGGGAGAGACAAAGTTGGAAGAAATTGTAGATTGTCTAGGGGAAAATAAAGAAGGTGCAGATGTGTTGAATTGGAAACTGACTTTGAATGGGGAGTTCTCATCTAAGTCAACTTGAGATTGCATCCATGTTCGTGTGCCAAAGTCTAAATGGGCTTCTTGGATATGACATTCCGCTCTTCCTAAGAAATCCTTGGTAACTATCTAGAAGGCTTTAAATTTTAGTCTTAGTGTTGATGCTTGTATTTGAAATTTGGGAATCCCCCTGACTTCCAAATGTGAGTGTTGTGCTCAGGGGTGTATGGAAGATCAAGACCATGTCCTTGCCACAGGGACAATTGCTTCGGCTATTTGGAGACGAGCTTCTCCACTTATGGGTATGCCGTATGACCTAAGTAGATCATGGAAAGCTAATATGGAGCTATGGTTTCGAAGGGCATCTCATACATCCCAAAAATGTACGTTGTTTGGTCTTGTTCCTATTATTATAACTTGGTCCCTTTGGGTTTGGAGATGCAAAAGCCCGCATAGAAGGAAAACTGAATAATGTGGGGACCTTGTGCTTTGGTTAGTTTAACATTGCGTGCTAGCAAAAAGTTTAAAGATGGGGATGAATTTTTTTTACAAAATCTCTGTATTCCGATAAAAGTGGTTACTAGACCGTCACATTACCTTGTGAAATGGAACAAGCCAAGTGCGGGATGGTTTAAACTTAATGTGGATGGGAGTTCTTTGGGCAACCCTGGTCGGATGGGCGCAAGCGGTTTAATCAGAGATCATAAGGGTTGTCTGATTTGGGCATTTGCGAAAAAGATGGCTATTGGAACTAATAATGAAGCTGAACTACGAGCTTTATATTATGGGTTACAACATTGCAAGGATTTGGCGATTTAAAAAGTTGAGATTGAAGTAGATTTTTTGTTAGTCGCTAATTGGCCGGTAAAAGGAAGATGTAGCATATGGTACCTTGAAGATTACTGGGACAGGATACAAGACATTCTCTCTACATTGGAAATTAAGATTATGAATGTCTTTAGAGAAAGTAATGCAGGGGCAAATTTTCTTGCTTGCTGGGCTTCGGATAAAAATTCTAAAACATGGGCAAATTTCAATGATGTTCCACACAAGCTAAAAGGGATATTGAAAGTTGACAAAATGGGCCTTTATGCCCTCCGAAGTTAGTATCCTGTGATGGTTGTTGCTTCTTTTTTTGATTGGTTTTTGTTGGATTATTGTTTTTTTTAACACTTGGGTTTTTAGTGTTTTTTTAATTCTTATCTTGTAGAGTAATGTTAGGAACCCGTTTTGGGCTCCCGTTGGATTTGTCCGTTTTCTTTTATTATTATTTTTCAATATTTTTATTTACTTAGTAATTAAGAAAATATTATTTAGTAATATTGTGAATTTTTTGGTTTTTTTTAAATATTTAAATTATTTAAAAAATGATGTGAAAAAAATAATAAAAAATCTTAAAATTTTTTTTGTATAAAAAAAAAAAAGTTTCTTTCATGTTGGTGCAAATGGAATTATCGGCGTTGGGATGATGCATTCTTCAACATGACCATGACGGATCAGGTACTGTAGTTTTTAAGTTTCTTGCATGTATTGATTATTTAAGATTTTAAAATTGTAATTTACATGAACATAAATCATGATAAATCCTAATGCAACTAGGCAAGCAATAATTTCTTATGCAAAACGGGATAGTTACCAAGCCTTGAGCATAGTAGTGATGCGAGAATATATATGGATGGTATATCACTTTTATTATAATATCATCGATGATCCTTGACTCCTTCAATGGAGGTCAATATACAGAGGCTCCAAACAGTAAATTTTTTTTTTTAAAGAGATGAGATCACATGTCTAAGAATGATCCCGACCTACTTTATTAGAAAAAAATCTCACTTATTAGAAAAAAAAGCCTCACTCATGACTTCAAACGGTAAAGAAACCCTTTTAAATTGGAAAGTAGCAACAAAATAAGAGGGAAATAAATCAATTCGTTGTCTAAGGAAAATCTTCAGAAAAATCTGCATGTAATTAGCAATTTGCGAGATTCACGGTACAGCTTTGTCAATGCTTATACTAGATTCCTAGCATTGATCTTCATATTCAACGACCTTCCTGAAGAAATTCAAATATGATGCCACGTTTAGTGCCTTGCCACGTCAGCCCATATTAGCTCATATCTTTGCCGACATTATCTTGTCTCTTTCATAGGGGCAGGCATGTTCATTAATAATGCAGTCACTGATCCCCTTATAGTTTCGTTATTTCTCAATTTTGTAGGTTGGGATGACCATTAGTGAGTTCGTTTTAGTTCAACGACCTTTCTAATCGTGCATATAGTTAATGTGAGGTAGGGGTTCTCTTTCTAAAGAATTAATAACTTTTCTTTCTTTCCCTTTTGCTGCAATACACAAAAAATAATAATAATAATTTTGTTTAAAATAATTATATTTTAAAGTCTTCTTACCACACAACATCTACGTAACATAATTTGATTCGAAATATTCATTTTAAATTATTTTTTTTATTCAGGGAGGGGGGTCGAATCCAAGACTTTTATTTTGGAGGTGTTAACGCCTTTGGGCCAAACTCCAATACCTCAGATTTTTGAAAACGAGCCCTACACAAGGTAGAAAATATTGCGGCTTTGAAAGGGCTACCTTGGAGCCGGGAGTTTCTGATGCTTAAATTAGTAAATATTTTTAGAATGTAGTAAATAAGTAAGAGAATCTATGAATCAGAGAGAGTTTCCTCGTATTTGGATCGGTTATTTATACTACAAGCTTTAGAGGGCAAGTCGTGCCTGCTTCTGTGAAGGTCGTATTCCTTGTACCGTTCTTTTGTCAGAATCTTTAAGTGTGGCGTGATTCTGAGACGGCATCATTAATGGGACACCGCTCTGCGACGGTGCCATTAATGTGGCGTGTCTGCCCGGGTGGTGGAACCATAAATGCGGCGTAGTTCTTCAGTCCCCTCTTTTTGGTCTGCTTTCTCTTTGGTCCATCCATGCCTCTCCTATCAGTATATCAACGATTCTCCACGCATCACGCCTGCTATGTGGGCGGGCACTTGAAGACTGGACACTACTCAAAAGGTTTCCAGATCGACATGTCTCATCCCCCTACAACACCATCCCTCTTACAGGTCACGTACAGAGAATTCTTCTAGGGGCTGGATTGGCCTTCTGTCCTGGGCCGGGCTTGATGGGGCCTTTTTGGGTGAATCCACATACAGGAGGTTTGGGTGTTATGCCATTAGGCCATATGCATTTGACTAAAATAATTTTGTTTGATCCAATGGTCCACTATCTAAAACTATGCTAAAATTTACATAATGTGTCTAATGTGTCTACCTCTTATTCAAAATTAAACTCTCCAATTTGGTCGACCAATTGGAGAAGATTTTTTTTTTTTTCATGTATTCTTGGTTGTTTGTCTCATCTAATCTAATAATTACAACTTTTCTAAACTTCCAAACAAAATACAAAAACAATTCAATTTTTCAAATCTAAAAACAGAAATAATATTAAAAAAATTATATTCTAACAATATTGTATTCAATTTTTAATTTTTAACTTTCATCTCATCACATATGCGAAACAAGCATAATACGAATTTGCCAAAATGAGGATAATGTGTATTTTGTTATAAGAAATTATATTTGTAGTCATAGAGTACGTAAGTAACATGTACTCATTTTTTTAAAAAAATAAGTAAATATGATATTCACATAAAAAATTAATTTTTTAATAGTAAATCTATTTTTTTTCAAAAGGAGTGTGTTTTGTACAATCCATAACTATATTTAGTATTACTCTATTGTTATTTATCTCAGTGAAAGGCACCATGCTCAAGTGGCCAAGAAACAAACTCCTCATGAATTTGGATTTAGATTTGAATTTGGATTTGGATTTCAAATCTAAGAACTCAAAAATTCTTAGAAGCTAATTATTAGGCTTTGTTACAAATCCAAATCCAAATTTTAGATAAAATAATGTTAGTCCATGTTTGTTTATCACACAATGTAAAATGATCCAAGAAAAGAATTTAAATTTTATTTAATGAAAAATATTCCTAAAATTTCAAACAAGAAAAGAGAAATGATCTCAACTCTTAAAGCATCCTAACCATATTATTTCCATTTAAAATTATATTTATTCCCTAAAAAAATTATATTTATTCAAAACAAAAATTAACTCCAACAAAGCCGGACATGATAGGAATCATTCTTGTACCAAGATTAATGCATGATGGGAGTGTGAACACTAAACTAATTAGAATATGAAAGATCGTAGAAAGATCCATCGTAATTAGACTGTAGAGAGATTGTAGAAGCCGTGACTTGGTCCATAAACTCCTTTAGTGTCGTAGGGGTCTAACTCACTCAAAAATGAGCAGCACAAAGGCTATCTTAAGCGCATGAGGATGTCACGTAATAATTAGGAATAAATTCTTAAATCGTTTCTTCAAAAAAAGTTACTTAAAATCAAATTCATTTAAAATGGTAAAAATATTCACAAAGAAAAAATAAAAGTAGTGGTATATGCAATGAATGGAAGAGTGCAACGTGAATAAAAAAAAAGGCACTAGTCATGGATTAGATTCATATTTTTGGATTCTTGAATGTCGAAATGAAATGTAAAAGACTAACAAATTGAAATTAACAATCAAGGAATCAACTAAGCTAAACAATCTTAATTAATCTGAAATTAAATAATAAAACAGAAATTATTTGAGTCCTAATTAAACTTTAATCAATCTAATATGCAATGGAATTAAGACATTAATAAAACTAAGCTAAGAATTAAACTAGATTAGGAAATAATTGACAAAATACGAGCTGAAAATTGAAAAGTCCCAAAATTAATATTCTAGGGTTTATTTTTATATTCAAATCACAAATTTTTAAAATTAATTCATTGCAATTGTAATTACTGTTAAATGAAAGTTTAAAAGAGTAAAAAAAGTAACGACATCAAGTAAAATAAATAAAAAATAAATTGTCTAAACTTTTAAGTTAAAAATCTCAAAAATACTTCATAAATTTTAAATTAAAATTAAATAAAAAGTAGAAAGTAAAAAAAGCAAACCAAATGAATAGATATGGAGATTAAAAGCAGTGAAGGAGCTGAACTGTAGCAGCAGCTGAACCCCTCAAGGAGCTCTTCAATGGCGCTGCAGTTTCTCTATGCCTGTTGCGTCCGAATGGTCAAAGAAAAAGAATATACTTAATTAGGTTTAGGATAAAGATAAGATGATATTTTTTATATCTTATCTCATTAATATAATTATTTTAAATTTTTATATAAAATATAATAAATAATTTAAATTTTTTAAATATTAATATTTTAAATTAATATTTTAAACTTTTATTTAAATACTATTTATAAAATTTTTAAAAATTCTTAATTTATCTCACCTACAAGCGTAGCAGTCTCGGGTGCGGCGTGTTCCTCTTTACGTCTTTTTTTTCTTTGCTTTTATATCCAGTGTTTGCTTCCGTCCAAGACTCCCAAAAGAACCTTTTTCTTAGAAAATGCTACACGCCCCGCAGGGGGTGTAGGCTTGTTTTTTGACGTGTTTTTTTTAAGGTTTTTTTTATATATATATATAGATTTTTTTAATAATTTTAAATATTTTGAAAAAATAAAATAAATTTATAATATTATTAAAAAAAATTTCTTTAATCACGAAATAAAATTACAAATATTTTTTATTTTACTTCATGATTAAAGAAGTATTTTTTAATATATTTTTTTTACTTTATGATTAAAGAAGTATTTTTTAATAATATTCTAATTTTTTTTTTAATATTTAAAATTATTAAAAAATTCTATATAAAAAAAAAACTTAAAAAAACACATAAAAAAGTAATCTACAACCCCAGTGGGAGCTAGCGCCAGCGGGGCTGTAGCATGACCCTTTTCTTTTTACCTTTTGCGTCCCAGGCCAAAAAGCACTTCCCTGTGAGTCCTACCATCCAAATAAAATTTTCCTAATTTTGCCATTTTGACATTTTCTTTTTTACTTTTCTTTGCATTTATTAACCTATATAAAAATAAAATAAAAAATAAAATAAAATAAAATAAAAACAAAAAATAGAATATAAAAAATATGTTATGCATGTGAATGAACATTATCCAAATAAATCACAAGTTATACAAATTAAGTACTAACTATGCTATAAATCAATTTAAATCACAACTCGGATTTATGCATCTTAACTATTTTTTTATCTAAAACTAATGATATTGTAATGAAATAAATAAAATATATTAGTTTTAGATGTATAAAATATGCAATAATTCACCTCAATCAGGGTCTTCCGAGTTATCTCGGTCATGAATGAGCTTCGAGACCAGATCCTCCTAGCAGGGCTGCCAAGCTGATCTTTTCATTCTGGTTGTCTGTGATCATACGCTCCCGATTGAACCGAGAGAGGTACTACTTCAGGCTCTTGTTGTCCCGCTGCTTCACTGTTAGGAGGTAGGTGGCCCAATGCCTCCTCTTCCGGCTTCCCATGAATTGCGTTAAGAAGAGAGGAGCTAGCTCGTTGAAGTTGTCCACAGATCCCAGTGATAGGGACCCGAACCAGGCATGTGCCACTCCTTTTTAGGGTTAGAGGGAAGGCTCTGCACGCGACATCTCTCGGAAATCCATGCAATGTCATTTGAGCCTTGAATGTTTCCAAGTGTTCCAGTAGGTCTTTGGACTCATCATACACCTCCATCTAGGGATTTTGAATTTAGGCGGAAGAGGAACAGCCATAACACTCGCATTGTATGGCAGGTCAATGCTGGTGAACAGCTGATCCACAGTGGACGATGCACCCATTCGTCTGGCCATCTCTGCATACTTGTCCCCAAGCTCGAGGTGCATCTTGTGCCTTTCTTCTTCAGCTGTGGCGACCTCAGGGAAGCACAGTGGCTCGGCGTGCTCGTTGCCACTAGGCTCCGATCCCCCCACCAACTCTTCATTGGTCAGCCTTAGAGTGGCATTTTCTTGGCGGAGCATTCCCACCTCCTCTATCAATTTCTTTATTGTGTCTCCCATCTCCGTGAGTCTTACCTCCATTACTTCGCACTATTCTCTTTCTCTTCGCATGGTTTGTGATTGCGTTGCAACCGACATACGAATAACACGCTTCTATAGGAGATATTTCATAGACGGCGCCATTGTTGATGTCATGTTTCCTAACCCGAGCAATTCCACAGAGGCCCAACTTGTTCACCTGCAATTATGAAGAAATGAGAGTTTCGGGGTGGTAGGGGATACGTCTGATGCCAAAGTCAGTATGTAATTTCTCTAGTGAGGATTACGGAGAAAATTCTAATCATTAAAAAAATGAAAAATATTCCTAAAATGTCAAAAAAGAAAAGAGGAAAGATCTCAACTCTTAAAGCATCCTAACTATATTATTTCCATTTAAAATTATATTCAATCAAAACACAAATGAACTCCACCAAAGCCGGACATGATAGGAATAATTCTTGTACCAATATTAATGTATGGTTGCTATTTAATTTTGTGGAAATGATTGGTGGCATGGGGTGATTGGAGCGTGAACACTAAGCTAATTAGAATATGAAAGACTGTAAAAGGATCCATCGTAATTAGAATGAGGTTTTATTTTTATTTTTTAATTGGAGAACGAATTAAGTATATATCCTCGAGTAAATACCTGCCTAATTATAACACTAGCTAGAGGTTACAGCTTATTCTCCACAAGCTAAACTTATTCCACAAGCTAAACTTATTTTCCACGAGACAATCATTAAACGCCTTAAACTAAAGGAGAATGCTGCTCTGCCGCTGGGATCTAGCATGTGTATGTATTTTTTAAAGTTTTTTTTATATAAGTTTTTTTAATAATTTTAATATTTTAAAAAATAAAAAAAAATTATAATATTGTTAAAAAATACTTTTTTAATCACAAAGTAAAATAAAAAAATATTTTTATTTTACTTCGTGATTAAAGAAATATTTTTTAATAATTTTTTTTTACTTTCTGATTAAAGAAGTATTTTTTAATGATGTTTTAAATTTATTTTATTTTTTAAAAATATTAAAAATTTTATATAAAAATAACTTAAAAAAACACGTCAAAAACCAATGCTAGCTCCTAGCGGAGCCCCCAGCGGGGGCTGTAGCATTGTCCTAAACTGAATTTGTTCTTGTGAAAATACAAGTCAAGTCAATCAACAGAAGGAACCGAAAGAAATTGTCGAGAAACTAATCAATTTTTAACAAACGCGTTGCATGCTTTCCTTGAAACCGCGTATTAAGGTTATGTTTGGAAACAAAGATGAGAAATCTCATCTCATCTCTATCTCATCTCATAATTACATCTTTTTCAAATCCCCATACAAAATATAATAAACAATTCAACTTTTTCAAATTCTAATTTAACTTTTTCAAATCCCAAAACAATAATAATATTAAAAAATAATATTTTAAACTTTCATCTTAATACTATTCACAAAATTTTTAAAAATTTTCATCTTATCTCATCTCCCAAGCATAACTTTATGTCAAAATCTTAAAACAATCCCAGATTCCCAGCTCCATAATAATATGTTAACTTATCAGACAGCGTAAAGCCTATCTTGGATCGGCATACAGGGCAAACACCTTCCATGGCCTTGATCTCAACCAAGGGGAACGCGGCTTCTAACTCAATTTATTAAGCAGAGTTGTTTTACAGGTTAAGTGATAATCAGTCATAGATAAACAGTGACTTCTCTGATGGCCCTTCAAGGTGCTTCTTCCTCTTCCCTTTCTTCTTCTACTCGTTGGTGGACTTATGATGTATTCTTGAGTTTTAGGGGCGAAGATACTCGTCAAAATTTCACTTCCCATCTCCATCAAGCTTTGGATCGAAAGAAAATATACACATACATAGATTACAAACTTCCAAGAGGTGAGGAAATCTCGGATGAACTTCTCAAAGCTATCGAAAGCTCAAGGATCTCAATTGTCGTCCTCTCAAAAAATTATGCGTCATCCAGGTGGTGTTTGGATGAGTTGATGAAACTCCTAGAGTGTAAAAAAACGAAGCAACAAAAGGTTCTACCAGTATTTTACGATGTAGATCCAACAGAAGTACGACATCAGAGAAAGGTGTTCGGAATAGCATTAGCTGAACTTAAAGAAAGGTTCAAGGATGAGTCGAAGGTGGAGAGATGGAAAGCAGCCCTGACAGAAGTGGCCGGTTTGTCTGGATTCCCTTTAGGAGAAAGGTATATAAACTACTTCTACTCACTCGTATGCCTTCATTTAAAAACAAAAATGTGATCATAATACATCTTTTATAATACAAGTATATGTATGTGTGTGTATCAAAATTTAGGAACTCATCATTAAATCAAAAGCCTCCTGCTTCTTAATGAGGCAAACCGAATTCGAGAGTGGAAGCAAAAAAAGTTCATTAAATAGATCATCATTGTCATTTGCTTCTGGATAAAAAGCTGCGTACTTGTTCATTTTCTTTTGTTTCTTTATTGTGAGAATTCTACCTTATTATTCTTTTATTTTTTATTTTTCTCATTGCTAGGACCGAAGCAGAACTGATTCAAGAAATTGTTCGAGAGGTTTCTAAAGTAGTAAAGCCTAAATATTTAAATGATGTTGCCAAGCATCCAGTCGGAATGGAGTCTAGATTACATGACATCCATGATATACTTCTATGTGTGGGAGTGAATGATATACGCATACTAGGGATCTATGGGATCGGTGGAGTTGGTAAGACAAATTTGGCTAAAGAAATCTACAACTCATTTACTGACCAATTTGAATGTTGTTGCTTTCTTGCAAACGTGAGAGAAACTTCAAAGCGTGAGTATGGTTTAATTCAATTGCAAGAGACACTTCTTTTCGAGATCCTCGGTGAATGGAGTTTGAAGGTTAGAAATGAAGATGAAGGAATGGGTTTCATAAAAAAAATGCTTTGGAGTAAACGGGTTCTTTTAGTTCTTGATGATTTGGATCAATCGGTCAAAGTGAAAACCTTGCTTGGAGGATGTGATTGGTTTGGTTTAGGAAGTATAATCATTATAACAACTAGAGATGAACATTTATTAACTAGTGATAATGTTCATTTACGATATAAGGTGAAGGAATTGGATCATGACGAAGCTCTTCAACTGTTTTGTTGGAATGCCTTCCAAAATAAAAATCCTAACCATGATTTTGTGCAACTCACAGAGGATGTACTACGTTACGCTGGAGGCCTTCCATTGGCTTTAATAGTGCTAGGCTCGAATCTATATGGTAGAGATATTCATTATTGGAGAAGTGCTTTAGAAAAGTACAAAACAATTCCTCATAACAATATTCATGAAACGCTTAGAATAAGTTATGATGGCTTGGATGAAAGCGAAAAGAGTATTTTCCTGGACATTGCATGTTTCTTTGCAGGAGAGGAAGAAGAATATGTTAATAAAGTACTTGATGCTTGTGGTTTCTTCCCTAACTGTGGTATCAAAGTACTAGTGGATAAGTCTCTCATAACAATTGAGTGTGGCAAATTAATCATGCATGACTTACTCAAAGATATGGGTAGAGAAATTGTTCGTCAAGAATCACCCGAAGAACCTGAGAAACGTGGTAGGTTGTGGTTTCACGAAGACGTTCGTCATGTATTTGAAGAAACTAAGGTAAGAGTTGCATAAAAAAAACACATTACATGTTTTGATTGTAAAATTGAGATTACATATGCGTGCACCCATTTATCTGTATGAGTACATCTACCACGTATTAATCTCATAATAGGTATTTGTTTATGAGTAGAATACCTTAAATGAGGAGAAACAAAAAAAAAAAAAAAAACTTTTGGTTGTATCAAGACAATTTCTTTTTTAGTATCCTGCTTTTTTCTTATATCAAAAGATAAAATTAATAGGTAAATATGAAAGCAAACATGGACATTTTTTGTTTGATCACTTAGCTTGGGACATTTTACAAATAAAAATCAAACATTAAGTTTAAAAAAAAAAACAAGAAAAGAAAGTACATGCACAATGTATATAAACAAAATTATGATTCTAGCAAGGTGGTAAAATATGAAGAATTTTATGCTCTGATTTTGATTGCATTGTCTTGCTAGGGAACAAACAAGATTCAAGGCATATTGATAGAGTTTCCCAAACAAGATTTGATAGATTTGAATCCTGAGACTTTCTCCGCGATGAAAAGGCTTAGGATATTTATAAATCGTAATGCACGCTTTTCAAGAGGACCTAATTATCTGTCAAATGAGTTACGAGTACTTGATTGGCACAGCTATCCTAGTGATTCTTTCCCACAAAACTTTCATGGAAAGAAACTCGCCGTTTTAAAAATGGATGATTGCTTCATCAAAGAATTGGGAGAAGGATTGAAGGTACCGTTATTTCTTTCTTTAAACAATATATATGTGTGTGTGTATGTGTATATATAAATATATATATATATATATATATATATATATATACTGTAAATTTTCTATAGCTAACATATTTTCCCTTGTTTTGTTTTCTTTTTCTACAGAATTTTCAGAAGTTGACTACTATAAAATTCTCTAAATGTAAATTCCTAACAAAGATTCCTGATGTGTCGGGGCTCCAAACTTTAAATAGATTGGACATTGAGGATTGCAATAACTTAGTTGAGGTACATCAATCTATTGGCTTTCTTGATAAACTCGTCAAATTGTCAATTGTATATTGTCAGAGCCTTATTAGTTTTCCAAGCTCCCTCAAGTTGAGATCTCTAGCAACTCTTATTCTTTCTTATTGCGAAAGGCTGCAGATGTTTCCTGAAATTGACATTGAAATGAAATGTTTAACATATGTTAAACTAGAACACATGACTGCTATAAATGAATTGCCTTCATCTATTGGGAATCTTAGTAGCCTCTTGGATTTACAAATAAGCGATTGCTACAGATTAAGGCATATCCCTAACAGTATTCGTCAGTTGCAACATCTACGTTGTCTCATTCTCGAGCGTTGGTTAGATGATCAAAGCCAATATCCCTTACCCTCCTCCACTGCAGAATTGTTCTTTTCATATTCTCCTCCAATGAATTCAATAGCGTTTCCAAAACTAGATTTATTGGGAACTGCCTTCAATTCCACCTTGGAAGTTTTAGATTTATCGGAAAGCAATATTGTCGTTATCCCTCCTGAGTGGATCAGAGGATTTATTCAATTACACTTTCTTGGGTTGCGTCATTGCGAGCAACTTAAAGAAATCTTAGAACTTCCTCCAAATATAACTAGGGTAGACACTAGGGGATGCATTTCATTGGAGAGTTTTCCTGAAGTATCAAATCAGTTTGAATTCAATACAAGCAGCCATAAAGTACGTTCGATTAACTTGAGTGGATGCCATAAAATGCTGGTAAATCCTCTTCGGTTTGAGGTATGCTCTCTCTCTCTCTCTCTCTCTCTCTCTCTCTCTCATACCGTGTACTACCTTTGTCTACTAAAAATTATGATGCTAGCTAGCTTGTTGAACAGGAATATGTAGAGGATCTGGATGAAGATTGTGAACTTATATTTCCGGGAAATAAGATTCCAGATTGGGACTACCATTGCAAGCTGAAGAAGACTCGAAATAGTTATGTATGTGATGGGATAAGTGTTGATTTGGTGTATTCGGATGAGATTAAAGGATTCATTGCATGTGCTGTTGTTCTATCCGATCCCTCCCAAAGGTCTTCCCGCAATAATATGCATATCGACATCTACTATAATGGTGTTTATCAGTATACCAGTACGCGTACAGAATATATTGATCCAAGTAGCTCAGATCATGTATGGTTGTATTACCACAAACTACAAGGAGAGCATTTCAAATCAGTGGAGGGACTTCTGCAACTTAAGTTTGATAGGGATTGTATGGACCAAGGTAGAGTCCTAATTAGAAGTTTTGGAATCCGTGTGGTACGCAAGAAGAAGGAGATCAATACATTGCAAGAGGTTGCAAGTTGGAGTCCCTGTGTTAACATCCAGCCTTCGTTAGAATCAATAATATCTGATTTAGAGAATGAAAGCGAAGATGAGAATCCAAATGATCAAGATTTGGAACGTCTTGGGGTCCATTTGGTAGAAAAGGATGAAGAGAAGACAAGAGATCATGATACAGGTGTGCTCCACGAAGATGTTGGTGCCCATTTTGATGCATCCAGTGAAGGAATTGAAGGTTGGGTACATTTAATGGATGGTAAGAAGCGTCATAATGAAGATGATTGCAACGTGGAATTCAATTGGTACCCTCAACCAAAGAGACAGTATTCCTCAGCAATGGGCATCAGAATAACAGAATTAGAGAATAATGATGGGAATCCAAAAGAAGATTTAGATTTAGAACTTAAACTTGGGTTGTAATTAAAAGGTACAATCTTCAATTTTGTTTATTAAAATATTTTATTTTAATAAAAAAATAGTTTAAATAATAAATTTTATATAAAAATCTAAGAAAAATTTGTTGCTGTATATCAGAGGATCCTCCATCTGTTGTATGTGGACGATCTGCTTGCAATGATGAAGCGAGAGTTTTTGGAGATGTATGATCCGAAACGGATAGCCTATAGTGATTTTGATGAAACTTTTAGGCAACTGAAAAAGGAAGCTGAAGCTCGTGCTGAAGATTTGAAGAGACTAAAGCAGGTGCTGGGCTAGCCTCTAAATAATAGTAAGAAGCAAGGACAGATGCAAAATGCTCGATTTGAAGGAGTAAGTAACAAAACAAGTGAAAGTACTTCTCCCAATGATGGTGGGGATGGTGATAACACGAAAGGCCACAACTTGGAGAATGGGCACTCCAATGGTAACTATGTTCATAATGAAGATTCTAAGGTGAATGGTGGTGTTAACATAGGAAATGGGAGCTACGACGCTGGGGCTTTTGATGTAAATAAGCTTCAGAAGCTTAGAGCTAAAGGTGGGAAGAAAGCCGAAACCCATGTTAGAAAGGGCTCTACGGCAGAGCCAAAGAAAAAGATAACAAAGAAGAACAGAGTTTGGGAAGATTCACCTCCCCAGGCACAATTGGATTTCACAGATGATGTGGGTGAGAATGGGGACAATATAGAGGTTGCTGCAGCAGATCATGGTGAAAGTATGATGGACAAGGAAGATATTTTTAGCAGTGAAAGAGAGGCTGAAGAAGATGAGGAAGTGGGGAAGGACAGCAAGCCTGAAACTAAGAAGAAGGGGTGGTTTTCAACAATGTTCCAAAGGTTAGTTTATTAATTTCAATCCTTTGGTTATTTTGTGTGCATGTATGACTTAATTTAGAGCATACACGTAATTTTATTTTTATGACTTCCATTCACTGTCTGCAATCTTTGTAGTTTTAGGCATCGTTAGTTGAAGGATATTGCTTGAGTTTTTCAACATTGTCTTTCGTCATGAAAAAAATATGATACTGAGTTCTTGATCTCCATCCTGGCGATTGTTGTTTCAACAATTCAATATAATGTTTTGGGCCATAATTTAGTTTTTACGTCGTTACTTCCTTTAAAATCTACTTATTTTTTAATTTAGACAATGCCATTAAACGTTAAATGAAGTTTAAGTGCCTAAGTTTCCCATGAGCAGTTCAACCTCCCCCCCTTCCTTCTTACAATTATGTTATAAAAGAAATAAATAAATAAATTATCTCATGGAATTATTGGGAGAAATCATTGTTTTCTTTGTAGTGATTTATTTATCTATTTTTCAAAAGCCTGGCTTGTACAAGTAGGCTTCCTTGAAGTTTATCTTGTTGATGGCTGAAATTTCATATTTGTTTTTGTATTTTGGAAAAACCCAAGAATCAACTGTAAACTTCAGGCTTTTAGCATAAAAATGGGTTGTCGCCTTACCATTTCATTTTTTGGTTGAAATCTGTCTTGACATTATCAGATACTTGCTTCATTAATTATTCACTTTTGTATGTTCAGTATTGCAGGCAAAGCGAATATGGAGAAGTCAGACCTGGAACCAGCTTTGAAAGCTCTCAAGGATAGGCTTATGACGAAGAATGTGGTATGTTTGCCTTTTGGCTTCAGTGATCTACTATTTCATATTTGCTTTATCTGTAATCTCAAATGCACTCAGCCTGCTACTTAGAGCTCCTTGTTATTACATCACAGGCCGAGGAGATAGCTGAGAAACTCTGCGAATCAGTGGCAGCGAGTCTTGAAGGGAAAAAGGCTTCGTTTACAAGGATATCTTCAACAGTGCAGGTTTGTGAATCCATCCCTTTTTAATCACAACTGCTTCGTTTCTCATCATTTGATTCTTTGTGATAAGATTAAGACCCTGGCATGAAACAATGACTGCAGACAGCAATGGAAGAAGCTCTTGTTCGTATTTTAACTTCTAGGCGCTCTATTGACATATTGAGGGATGTGCATGCTGCCAGGGAACAAAGGAAGCCTTATGTTGTTGTTTTTGTCAGTGTTAATGGAGTTGGGAAATCTACTAATCTAGCCAAGGTAAGCCATCTCTTTTTTATTTTTCTACTTTTTTCTTTTAACATAAATGGAACTGTGAGACTTCCCCAAATAATATTAAAAAAAAGATTTAATAATATTAAAAAGATTTAATATAGCTAGCCCCTACTTCTGTATCGTAGAGGATGCATGTGCGTGTGTATTTGCATACATTGGTCCTGTGAGCACACTTATTATATTCTATGAATTTTGAGTGTAGAGTTTCTTTAAAAAATCACTTTGCAGGTTGCCTACTGGCTTCTGCAGCACGAGATCAATGTCATGATGGCTGCTTGTGACACATTCCGATCTGGAGTGGTTGAGCAGCTGTGGACTCATGCGCAAAGGCTCCAAGTAGAACATTTAATTTTACAGCCTATTGCCAGGCTATCTGGCTTCTTTACTCAGAGAGGGTTTGTTTGTTGAATAAAATATGAAAGTAATACAAGCTGGACCCTTTTTGCTGAATTGTCACCTTTTTCTCTTGTAAGATTCCTATATTTGAGAAGGGCTATGAGAAAGATCCTGCCATTGTAGCAAAGGAAGCAATCCAGGAGGCAACACATAATGGTTCTGATGTGGTTCTTGTTGATACAGCTGGTCGAATGCAGGTATCGTGCTTAGCTGGTATTATGTTATAAATATGTGCTGTTATCTGCTATATGTATTATACTGGCTTTTCTAGATAATTAGGGCTATGTGTTTCTCTGCCATACTTGTTTTTACTCCATCATGGCCATTTGATACATTTACTCCATTTTTCAGGATAATGAACCGTTGATGAGAGCACTCTCAAAGCTTATTTACCTTAACAATCCTGATCTGGTCTTGTTTGTTGGAGAGGCACTGGTTGGAAATGATGCCATTGATCAACTTTCAAAATTCAATCAGGTACGACTTTTAGATTTAGGATTGTCATCTAATGTTGGGACCTTTTATTTATCGAGTTATTTAAGCTACACTTGTTTTGTGTACAGAAATTAGCCGACCTTTCGACTTCAGCTAGTCCAAGACTAACTGATGGGATCTTGCTCACAAAGTTCAATACTATTGATGATAAGGTAGTTACTCTTCAACAGCAAGGAGTTTGAGAGTTTTGATTGCTTGATTTGCGTCCATTATAGTCATCTGTTATGACTAATGTATAACGGAAATTGATGATTTAGGTTGGATCTGCACTTTCAATGGTTTACATATCTGGGGCCCCGGTCGTGTTTGTCGGCTGTGGACAGTCATATACAGATGAAAAATGCTACTTGCAAGCGCATGGTGTAAACAGCGGGCAATTGGCGTGGCCACTTCAGTGTATGTGTTTTCATTTTTCCTTCTCTCTCTCCTTTGAAATTTTCAGTTATAATCCCTCCCTCTCCTCACCTCCGACCGATCCCTCTCTCCCTCCATTTCGTTTCTCTCTCCCTCTCCGTATAAGCAGACAACTATTATTATAAACAAATTTTAATTACTATTTTTCTTTCTTCTTTTTCGGTGTTTCTTTGTTTGCATTTGTGCACAGAGTAATTAAAAGCAATGTTTCAAATATCATACCGTACCGGTCGGTATTGCCAGTATTTGCCGTACCGACCACTGGTCCGGTACAAGTATTGCATATATTTTGTACCGGCTGATATTTCGGTTTTTAATATTATTTTTTTTCATTTTTTCAAACTACAAGCTTATTTTTTGACTCTCAATTCAGACTAGACTATTTATAATTTATATATATGTATTTATATATAATTTTTTTATATATAGACTATTATTTTGGAATATAATTTATATATATATAATTTATTTATATATCGATTATTCCAAAACGGTACCGGTATCGAAATATTTCGTTCCAGTGTCTTGACCGGTACGGCGTCCGGTATGGTATTCAGAACGTTAATTAAAAGACTGGATTTTGTTTTGTTTTCTAACATTTTAGTATTTAGCATCGGATTTAAGGGAGTGAAGGTGAACTCAAGGTTGAAAGAGCTCTCGATCTGAGCCTATGAAGTTTCTCTAACTTTTCTTGATTCTGGGTTTAGGCTTTTGGACTACTTCTATGAGTGCAAGTGTCTGAGATGGGGGAACACTGAAAAGCACTCACAGAGAGAGAGAGACATGGGAATCGTGAGAGAGGCAGAGTCGGAAGCAAGCTCCATTCTAAAGCTACCACTCCGTTCAGTCCCACCCATGATGCAGTCAACAGATCCTTTTGGGATGCAAACCCCACCACTCCACTCCTCGGCCTCGGTCCCATTTCTCTGCAAAGAAGAACCAGGCAAGCCCGGTCCCTGCACCATGCTCACCAACCTCACCACCAAGTGCTTGGAACTTCCACCAAGGTTGCTCTTCGATACAAAATTACCTTCCCCCACCACTGTCTTGGAGGGTCCTTTCGTGGACAAGTCTCAATTTCAGTCTTACTTCCTTTAGAATCACTTTTGGGGAGTGCTATGGAACAATCTTCGAATCCTGCAAAGTCCAGCCGCCATGGAAAGTAAAAAGAGAGAGAAAGATAGAGGTCTTATTTTTCTTATTTTACTTTTTTTTCTTTATATTTTATTTTTTTATTCCATGTAAGACCGAATAAACAATCGGTTATCTGCCGCTTGCACACCCCACTTGTATCCAGCATAATTGTATACAGATCTCAAGAAGCTCAATGTCAAATCGATTGTCAAGACCCTCCTAAAATGAGAATGTGTTGGTTTCATTCTTCGTGGTGTGCTGTGTGTCTGTTTGTCCACTTGGGAACATCTATGTTGTTGCTGAACTTTCTGTGTCTTCCCATATGAGCCCATGAACTTGTTTGAGGTGAATCAGTCACTTGCATCTGTTGCTTGTATTATGGTTAATCCCACGTGTTCCATCTCTCTCTCTATGTGCTCACGCTGGTTGAGATTGGGGCTTGGAAATAACTTACAGAATTTCGGTCAAAGCATAGAAGAAAAATGTCTGAAGTTGATTATGGGTGGGAGCCCTTGCGTGCTTTACATACAAATCTTATGACGTTTCTTCATAGGACGATGCTATGTGTCGCGTATGGAACAAAAATAATGTTGGGGTTGGTGTCGCTGTACTAGAAATATCGAGAAGTGTTTTGTGAGTTGTAGTGAAATAATTGTGAATACTAATAAATCATTGTGAATAGTAATGAAATGATTTGAGTAAGATGTTTTATTCAGTTTTGAAAACAGAGAAATAAAAGGTTGAATAAAAATATTATAAAATGAAAATATTGTTAGACTATAATTTTTTTAATATTATTCAAGTTTTGAGATTTGAAAAAATTGAATTAATTTTTGTGTTTTGTTTTGAAATTTGAGAAAATTGTAATAATTTGATGAAAAAGTTAAAATTGAAAATTGAAAAGTATTTTTGTATTTGAATAATGTTTAGGAAGGAAATGAGATGAAAAATTCTAAAATACGATGAGATAGAATTATCTTTAATCCCGAACAATCCCTTAGGTCTCTGAACAGAATTACTTAAAAGAAAAAACTTACGATAAAAATGGTTTACAATATAGTATTTATTTTTATGAACTAAGCATCTCTCTCAATATAGTCAAGCATTTTCACTGGAATGGTTACTTACTTTGAAAATGAGAATGTTTGATACAAAACAGATTTTACAAGTGAACTTCACAAATTGATAAGGTGGTGTTTTTATTATGCAACAAATTGCAAAACTCTTCTAGTAGATATCTAGTCCCATCATCTAGCTAGTTTATGAGTTTCATTTTTTGTGACCCCTTTTTTATGAGTTTCATTTTTTGTGACTCCTTTTTTTATGACCCTTTTTTTATGATTGGTATATAGTTTTAAATTGCAGAGCTTTTTTACGAGGGAAATACTTTAACTACAAATGGCTTGATGTGACTTAATGTGTGGTACGTCAGATTATAAAATTACTTGTCTTATAAAGTAGAGATCTAACGAATTTCATAAAATCATATCAGTTTTTAGATTTATTTTGTATAATTTTTTTTTTTTTGTGTCTGTAACAGATCTATTTTTACAAAAAAGTAAACAAATATTTGACTTACATGAAAAAATCTATTTTTAAAAGTGTATTATAAATTTTTTTTTTATAAAGTAGGTGCGCAGGATAAAGAATCTAGCATTATTGATTTATAACCTAGTTCTTTTTCATGTTGCATATTCTAGTATTGCAGTAGTGGTCTGCATTATGAAAATGTATCGAAGATTTTAGCAGGACATTTATTAAGCACAACGTAAAGAGGATCTTACCACATCATTAAAATCTCAATTTATTATTGTAAACTCAAAAGAATATTACAAAAATCATAGAAATAACAAAACAAATGGTTCCTTCTGTAAATCATTTTACTTACTTCCAAAGAATTGAATCAACAATCCCACTGATTACCATAACTACTACAAACATATATCATCATTTCCTCCTCAGAACAACACCAACATTCCCAGAACTCCCAAAACCACCAAACCACCCCTCAGCCTCGTACCATCACTTGTTGGAGCCACCGCAGGGCCTTCCGATTCCACCGGAGAAGGTGCCGGTGATACATTGGAAAATCGACGCCTCACTGACAACACTACGGTGGCCAATTTTTGGCCCTTTTCGCAGTGGCCTTCAGCTCCACTGATAAAATAGAATGGCCCTGATCTATCAAGCTTCACCTTGGTGCTCCCATCTTTGTATATTGCTATAGGACTCGAAGTACTGCAACTCTCGTAGTCTTTTTCGCTCACCTGAAGCACAGAGTCCTTGCTTGGATCATAGTTCCAAACTGTAAAGCAAAATAAGCAACACAAAACCCTGATGAGGACAAATTAACCAGAGCAGACCCAGATGCAGGAAATATGAGAAAATGGAGATTTCAAGCAAAGGGATAGTATAGTACCCAGTGAGTCTCCGATTTGAAAACGTGAGCCTTCGGCCCATTTGTTAAGGGATTCTGAGTCAGAGGCTGGGATTATCCACGCATTGGTCTTGCCTCCAACCAAGAATTCTCTAGCTTCTGTGAAGGAGAAGAAGAGAGATATGAGCAACGGTGAATATAGCAGAGCTCTGTTTGCAGCCATGGCAGACACCATTACAATTCTCACAGAGAGAGAGAGAGAGAGGTGAGGAAATGGAGGCCTTTGTGGGCTGTTTATAGTGGCAGTGGGGAGAAAACTAGCCGTTATGGGAGGTTCTGAAACTGAAAGTAGGTGCAAAGATTGGTTTCGATTTGGAATCCCTTCCTACCTTTTTATGAGCCTATTATCATTTTTAACGTTCCAGTTCTGGCGTGGGCCTATTTTCAGACCCCAGATTTATCTCTCCTTCATTACCTCAAACGGGAGGGAAAAATCTCTGTGCATCTTATTGATGTGTCTGAAATTTGAAACACAGAGTGGTGTGTTCTTGTCTTCAAGAAAAAATTATATTTGTAATTATAGTGTGTGGCACTTTTTTTTTTTTTTGAAAAAAAAAAAATCTGATATATACATACAAAAATTAATTTTTTAATAATAAACATCGTTTTTTTTAAAAAAAATATACAACGGCACTTACAAAATCTATAAATATGTCTAACATTACTGTGTCTTCAAACTCCAATTGTCCTTGCGTGTAAATTAATGCTATTGCGGCCTTATTGTGAAAAATATTACCTACACTGTTTGGTTTGGAGACTAGATGTACAAACCATGAGGCCATGGTAGCACTATAAGAAGTCTGGACTATTTCAATCCAATCAGTTCATTTTGGCTTTTAAAACATGGTGAATGTGCTCTTTATGTTGAATAAATTCTGCGGGAAACCACATGACCATTTCAGTTTGGTTTCGAAAAATGAAAACTTGTTCGATTTCTTTGTTCCTTTCCTAAGAGGAAGAATTGGATGAAGTGAATAGTGATGCAAAGCTTGCCAAAAGCACCAATATCTAACAATCTATAATTTCCATATGGTTTCTTGCACTTTGGTTCACCTCCAAAAGCCATTGGCTACTTAAAATTAATTAATGTTAGAGAAGACACACTTAAGTTTTTATGGCATTTTACCGCCCATCCCACCCCCACAGGATCACGTACTTATTTTAAAAAAATAAGTGTTACAGTTATAAAGAAATTTTATAAAAAAAAAATTATAAATTAATATGATTTGTTAAATCTAATTTATAATAAAAATAATTTTACAATTTAATATATCATACCAAGCTATATTTTAAGAATCTAGAGCAATCCCAAGAGCAATATGTGAGAGCACACTTTCAATAATTAATTTTAAAATAATTATAAATATATTATTATTTTTAATAAAACTTATTTATTGGGAGTGGTATGGCCTCCTTTGGGCCCAAGCAAAAGATAGGGCTGTCCAGACTCCAGACTCAAGGCTGTTTAGAAATGAGTTCGGCGAAGCGGCTCAAGGCTATTCATTACCAGACTCAATAGGATGTGTGGATTTTATAAAATCGAAAATATATTATCTTTTATATCAAATTATTTATTTTCAATTACATATTATTCTCTTCATTGTTATTATTTAACCATTCTTTATGTGATATGAAATCATTAAATGATGAATAATAAATTAGAAATTATTTTTTAATTATTTAATATCATATTAGAGAAGGATGGATGATAAAATGATAAAAAAAAATTTATAAAAATATTTAAAATATATATTGATGTTAATCCAATAAAAAAAAAATCTGAACTGTCTTAGAAAGAAAAAAAAATAAAAATTCAACTAATATTAAATATTTAATAAATATGACTTTATCTATCCATCTATCACCCGCTCAGTTCACCGAGTAAGCCCACGTTATCCCGTCTCAGCCTGTTCTCTCGTCCTAATTTTTGAGTATTTTTCTCCAAATCAGTTTTCCCAAATTCGTTGATCATTTTCAGCACATAATTCCAATTACTACTCTTCCAAGGTGTTGTTCTACTCTGGAAGAGTTTCTTTGAGCGGCATAGAGCTTTTCTTCTGGTTTGAGGGATGATGGACTGTGCTTCTTCTAATCCCTTTGCGCATGGTCCCATCGCATTTTGGCGAGGTAAAGGAATCCTTCGAACACCCAGAGTAGACCCATTTAAGGTTTCCTTCGAGAGGAATCATCCCGAACTCCTGAAGCATGACCGACACTCAGACGGTCTCGCTTCACTCCATTCTTTCCAGGTATGCCCCCTCTCTGAAATCCCACAGCTCAAGTTTGTTGGGTATGCATTTGAGTGGAAATATGGGAAATATGTTTGAGTTTCATGAAATTAAGATAGTGTATTGATATATTGTTATTGGTGAGACTGCTTGTATCTTGGAATAAATTCCATTGAGTGAATAACAATGTGGTTGTTTGGCAAACAGCGTAACTAGTTCAGTTAGATTTTTGAACCAATCGAAGAATGAAAACTTGTTCAATTTCGAATCTGTAGGCTGACACTGGGCTTCTATTTGAATCAATCGAAGGAAAGTTCCTGATATATTCAGGGTCTACAATAACAATGACTGATTTTCTGTTAAAAGTTTGTAACAAATTTTTTTTGATTATTAGTGTGTTTCTTGAGTAACCAGAATCAAACGTTGAAGTGTCTCCAATTCATGTCTCCACTTTCATTCTTTTGCAGCGTAGTAGCAGTAAAATCATACTACCTTTAAATTCTACAAATCCAGGACGGAAGTTGCACCAATCATATGCATTGGTCATCACAAGTGAACTTCCTCAAAATGCCGATTTTCCTCGCTATTATTCAAGGAAGGAGAAAAAGCCTTTTCCAACACCCGTATTGGAGCTGAGGCGGGCTGCCAGGGAGAGATTTAAAAACAGTAAAGGCCGGCCTAAAAAACCTGTCCCACCTCCAAAGAATGGGCTAGTTGTGAAGAGCCTTGTACCACTTGCTCATGACGTGTTCAATGCAAGGATAACATTGATTAACAATCTCAAGAAACTCTTAAAGGTTGTGCGTGTGCATGCTTGCAGGTAATCCATTCATTGATTCCTCCTGATTATCCTTTGCTAATAAAAAAATTCGAGTCATGGGAGCTTATGGAAAAAAAAAAGTGACATCAATATTTGTTGAAGCAGGGGAAGTCAAATTCATGGGGCGCTGCACATCATTTGTAATTTTGTCAAACTAACCTGTTGCATGCATACATAATTAATATCTATCCTGCATGATAATTGTGTACACAGTGATGCAACAACATATTGATAAACGTCCCACTTAGCTATGTGAGACAAACTTAGGTATCTTTGCTTGGTTTTTAAATTGACTGTCATTGCATGAGATTACTTGATATGAGCAATTCTTCTAATTGTTGTTTACCAGGGAACATCTTACTCTACGTGAACAACAATTATACTGTTATCTAAGCAACCTAACAAAAGTTATTGTTTGTCAGAGCATTGGTGGAACTCAAACTTATTGTTTAAAGGCTAGAATACATTTTGATTCCCGTAAGTTTGAATTTGTTGTCAATTTGGTCCATGAAGTTTCAACTTTCATGGTATCATCGATGAAAGTTTGGCTTATTATTGATGTAGTCCTTCCATCCATCCTCGTTAATCATAGTTTTTAGTTGTCAAATGATTTTACTAATGAGCATAAATGATATTCTTTTGTTGATCCTTTTTTTTTCAAGAGATAATTCATTGAAGAAAAAGAAAACAAATTATATGCCAGAGATATTTTCTTTAAGGCTCAGCAGATTTGGATTGAGCTTTGATTACTTGCCTTTATGAGGACTACAGAGGCAAAAGTATGGCCCCGCAAGATAAAAACTATTTGTTATAGAGTATGAATTGGTATTGCACCTGTAGAAAATTTGGTATATGTGGGCATTTTGTTGTTTCTAATTTGTGTGATTTTGATGTGGGGATGTTCAAACTTTAGAATTTTTTTTTTTTTTATAAATAAGAAACTTTATTGATCAAATGAAACTAGGCAAAACCCATATACACTGGAAGTATACAAAAGAGACACCAAATTACATTCTAGAAAGCTGAAAAGAAAACAAAAACTAATGAATATTCCCTCCCTTCAATACAATAGCAGAAAACCACTGAACCAAAGAAGACACAAAAAAATTCTAGATTTCCTCCACAGCTCGCTCCTTGTTGTTGAAGTGCCTCTCATTCCTTTCCATCCATAAACACCACATTAAGTACAAAGGAATCATCCTCCATGCCGCTGCCAGTTGAGAACTATTATGATGCCTATTCCAACATGCTAGAAGCTCCCACCACACTCTTTGGCATAACCCAACTCAACCCAGCTCTACTAAAAATGCCAACCCATAACTCCCTAGCCACCTCACAATTTAGAAGTAGATGATCAATCGATTCGCCATTTTTCTTACACATGAAACACCACTCTATTACAATCATCCCACGTTTCCTTAAATTATCAACCGTCAGAATCTTTCCTAGAGCAGCTGTCCAAGTAAAAAAAGCAACTTTAGACGGCACAGAAAGCCTCCAGATACTCTTCCAAGAAACGAGATACGCTGTTGATCTGTCAACACCTTATAAAATGATTTAACAGAAAACTTGTTGCTCCCCATATGTTTCCACAGCATTCGATCCCTTCCCCATTTCCTCCTATTTTCAGGGAATATAAAATGCTGAAAAAACCTACTATCTCATCAATTTCCCAATCCTGTGCATTTCTAGTAAAAATCACATTCCAATGCACAGTCCCATTGGAATGTGATTTTTACTGATTTCCAACCAAGCTGAAGACATCCGGAAAAACAGTATGAAGACTCTCTCACCACACCATTCATCAAACCAGAAACGTATTCTTGCTCCCTCTCCAATCTCGAACTTAAGATGTTTTTCAAAAATGTTTCACCCCTTTCTAATAAATTTCCAAAGGCTCACACCATAAGTCCCCCTACCATCCTTGGAACACCAACCCCCCTAATCACTTCCATACTTCCGATCAACAACCTCTCTCCACAGTGAATCCCCTTCCAATTGATATCTCCACAACCACTGCTCACCCTTTGCGAACTCAAACTTTAGAAATTGAATCCCTTTACCCAGTATCCACAGTATCCACCATGACTGGAAAACACTGCATTCTACACAATCAAATCTGGCTTGCATTTCTAGTGGAACTCGCTATTCACTCGTCAACAAGGTGCAGTTTTAGATAAGCTGCCACAACTTTACTACTATGGAATGGAATCCAATCCCAACTTTTAACTTTCGGTCATTGGTCATGATCAGAACCTCTGCTTTTGTGCACCTCACATGAGGGGCTAGTAATTTCCTCTCTTCAAGTATGTTTGAACCATGGCAGGACTTTTATTGAACAAGTTACAAACTGCAGAAATATCTGTCTGGTGGTTAGAATTATATTATTCTAGTTGGATGAAATGGGGCATAATAGTTGGGTCTTTATGATCAAAGCATGCAACTGCTTGGTTCTTGAGTTGGATTTTTGTGAGTCTTTGAGAGTTCCAAGTGAAGAAAATGGAATTGAAATAACATTTAACACTAGGTTGATGACTCTGATCTTGATGGAGTACACAAATTGATCAAGTGGCTTACTACTAAAGTTGATCCTTGCCAGAGTCTTTTGGTTGCGGTGTTGGTGACACTGGGAACATTGAGCTGTGCTACAGATCAGCCACTGTTCACGGCTCATCCGTAGCACACTATACGTGTCCTATGTTTTTTTTTTTTTTTCTCTTCTTTGTTTTGCACCAGACCTGTTCTCTCTCTCATCATGTCTCTCCAACATCATCTCTCTCTCTCCTCGACTCTCTCTCTCATCCCTCACTGTCTCTATCTCTCCTCGACTCTCTCTCATCCCTCACCGTCTCTCTCTCTCTCTCTCCTCAAGTCTCTCTCTCATCCTCTCATTCTCTGTGTCTCTCTCTCCTTGACTCTTTCTCTCATCCTCTCATTCTCCATCTCTCTCTCTCTCATCAGATCTCTCATCGTCTCTCTCTCTCATCAAATCTCTCATTGTCTCTCTCTCTCATCGTCTCTCTCTCTCTCCTCGACTCTCTCTCATTTGCTCTCTCTCTCTCTCATCTCCCGCTCACTCTCTCTCATCTCTTGGAGAAATTTCGAAAGAGAAAAAAAAAAAGAGATGAAATTTTGAATCGTGTGATGGGGAGGGTGCCACGTTAAGTGTGCAAAACTGCTGATCCGCACAGTGGCGGATGTGAAGACTTTTTCGGGAACATTTGGCCTGAAACAAGCTCTTTCTCTGTGTTTTTTTTTTCCTGTTTTCTTAATGGGGATAAATGGAAGTATCAAATTAACAGGCAAACTAAAAACAAGCCAAAATTTATATGGACCTAAATCTGTCTTGGTGAATAAATTTTGTGACTTGTGTCTTGAATGCTTTTACAGCTGCTGCAATGAAATTCATGTGGAACACGTTGGGCATCCATTCAGATCTTGTAGGGGCCAAAATGCTAACGTCCGCAAGGGCCTTCATGCATGGACCAGTGCAACCGTGGACGACATAGTCTTATCATTGGAAGCCTACCATCTCTATGACCGCCTAGGAAAGCGTATTCCTCATGAGGAGAGATTCTCAATTCCTCGAATTCCAGCAGTAGTTGAACTCTGCATCCAAGCTGGTGTCAATCTTCGTGAGTTTCCAACAAAACGGAGAAGAAAGCCTGTCATTCGCATTGGGAAAAAGGAATTTGTTGATGCAGATGAAAGTGAACTACCAGATCCTGTTCCAGAAGTTCCTGAGGAACCATTATTAACCGAAATACCAGATTCAGAGATAGTAGCCCCATCTGATGAAGATGATGTAGCTTGGCTTGGAGAGGAAACACTAAAAGCTTGGGAAAAGATGAGGAGAGGTGCGAAGAGGCTCATGAAGATGTACCCTGTAAGGGTTTGTGGATATTGCCCGGAGGTGCATGTGGGTGCTAGTGGGCACAAGGCACAGAACTGTGGATCACACAAGCACCAGCAGCGGAATGGGCAGCATGGTTGGCAGTCGGCAGTGCTAGATGATTTAATACCACCTAGATATGTGTGGCATGTTCCTGATGTAAATGGACTGCCATTGCAACGGGAGCTCAGGAACTTCTATGGTCAAGCACCTGCGGTAGTCGAGATATGCATACAGGCCGGTGCTGTTGTGCCGGATGAGTACAAATCAACAATGAGGCTGGATGTAGGGATCCCCTCGAATGTTAAAGAAGCAGAAATGGTCATTTAACGTGATTGTATTTCTTACTTCTTCTCCCCCCGTTTCCTCAAAATCATTTTTTTCAAACGCAATGTAAAGTATTTGTAGAATAGTTGAGTTGAATACAGTACGAAAATTCGGAAACTTCCATCTGATTTTGATCAGTAATAAGAGTTGTATGAAATTGTCCTTTCATCTCGATTAGGAGATTCTAAAATTATGGAGGCTTTAGCTCAATCATCACATATCTTTTCAAGTTCTTCATAGTTGGATAATGATATAAGCTTCGAACTAAATGGTTGTTGGTGATCCATCTCAATATTCAATCTTGCCTTTGTTTGTAACCCAAGTTTTTATCATCTTTGAGAACTGTTATAGATATAAAGAAATTATATAAAATAAACTTATAAACTGACATGATTTCATGAAATCCGTTAGATCTACTTTATAATGAAAATAATTTTACAATCTAACATATTACATCAAACCACATCAGTTTGTGAATTTATTTTTGTATAATTTCTTTATAGCTAAAGTATTTTCCTCCTTAAAATGTGTGAGGTGGTAATGAGAACAATACTGGATAGGAAATATATATATATATATATTTTTATCAAGAAAGGGTGTCTTGTTTCTATCTCCGTGGGTTCTTTATCAAAGTTTGGAATCACAGCATCAATCAATGATTATGAAAATCTTGGTACAAAAAATTATTCTCACACATATTGCAGATGGATAGGCTGTCATTTTCCATCTTATGATAAATATGTGAATGTTTTATACTAGAACAAAGCAAACTTAGGTGCGTTTGGTTACACAACTCATCCCAACTCATCTCAACTCATTTCAACTCATCATTACACATTTTTCAAATTCCAATATAAAATATAATAAATAATTCAACTTTTTCAAATTTCAAAACAACTTTAATATTAAAAAATAATATTCTAACAATATTTTATCAACTCAACTCAACTCACTTCAACATCCAAACCAACCACAGTGAATGTCATCACTTTTTCCTGCCTTGAAAACGTGGTTCCGAGGAAATCAAAGCCATGCGCTTGCAGAGCGATTCTATCGCTATATGGAAAGTCATACAAAACAATTGACATCACTTCACTCTATTCATTACTCTTCAAAATCAAGGGAATTTAACTGTAGCTACCGTAATCATAGATGTCTCGAATCAAAATCTTTAGTAGAATCGCAACCATGTAGTAGGGGAGGGTTCGATATAGTACAGTAATGCGTGAAATGATATTTGTAGTTTTAGTATTTAGCATCTTTTTTTTGAAAAAAAAATATAAAATTTATACATTTTAAAATTATATCTAATATTATTTTAATAAATAATATTACATACGATCGTGGAATATATAAATATCGTATAGCCGTTTTAAAAAAGAATAAAGTCTATTATTAAAAAATTAATTTTTTTTATATAAATAATATATATATATTTTTAAATAATTATACGACACTTTCGCAAGTATCATTTCTCAATATTTGATCTCGTAAACATACGCTGTACTGGGAGAGTTTTTCGAGCATGAATGGTAAGGACGTTCAATTTTCTGACTTCAAATAATTCTATAATTTGGATTTCCAGATATAGACATACGAAATGGCGAAGCTACGGACAAGTGGGTATTTTCGTGCTACCGTTTATGTAAACGGTGTATGAACAGAAACTTGGAATTTGCAGTCCCAATTCACCGTAAACCCCACACCTGTCACCGTCGTTCGTACTACCTGATTTGTTAAGCGGGCCACAGAGAGAGGGATTTCATCGATGGAAGTCGCTTCCGACCCACCACGCACTATACTCCATCATTTTGGTCTGTTCGCTTTTTCTTTATCCGAACTATGCGTTTGTCTTTTTCAGTTTCTGAATTGCTCGCTCTTTATACAAATTTTCAGGTTTTAAGGAATCGAGATCTTTCGCGGCATCGTCATTTTTTCCAGTAATTACTTATCTGTTCACTGTGTATTTTATTTTCCCCGTGTTTGTTTCCTGAGAAAACGAACTTGGGGTAGTCTTACCTGGTTTGACTGTTTCTTATCAACCAAGGAAAATACTGCATGTTTTTTAATAGGAGAAGACTTTCGATTCTTGTAGGTTTTGGTTGAGAACGTTGTTCTAGAATAATTATCAGGAAAATGATTTTTCCCCATAAAATATCGTTTTAGGATCATCTCAAATGATGTGGTTGTCTTTTTTACTTTCCTTTCAGGTCCAAGGATAGTGATAGTCGTTATAGATTGTGTTATCTTTGGGGTTTGATTAGTATAAGCTGTTGGCACCGGTTTTACAGAGCAAATATTTGTTATTAATAATAATTTCTTCCATTAAGGACCCAGTTCTGGTAAAATGAGATCAATATCCTAGTCCTATCCCTTAACTGACCTAAATCGTTATTCCTGCATTGGGCGATTTCAATTTGAATGATCTTCCTACGCAGCATATTTTATCCTGAACTTCATGTTCCTAAATGTTTATTTTGTGTTTAGCGATATTGAGAAAAGCAATTTTTTTTTTTTTATACTGGTTTTATTTACATAAATTTGGTTCCATGATTCAGTCACGCAGTTATAAAGGACTTTACACCGTATGCCCTCCACATAAACATGCAATTTCGAAAAATTCTACTAACTGTAAGTAAATCTATCTCTAGCATTTAATCATACCATAGAATGTAGATAGCGTTCATGCCCAAATAAATGAGCAATGACATGCTGCATTTCCAGTTGATATTTGTTTAACAATATTTTGTTTTAGCCTTTCTCTGTTTCTGGCGTAAAAGGACCTTTCTTCTCTGTTTTTTTTTTGCTTGATCACAGACAGTATCATTTATTTCATAGGGATGAGTTTTTAGACTTCCTAATCGTTCCCCTTGCAAGCTACACTTTATCATCACAGCAGAGTAAAATGTACATTTTGATGCTTATCTTCTTGTGTTGATTCCCTGCTTGCTGCAATTTATGGGTGGTGGAGAGAAGCTGTTATGTTTTGACCTTTGTAAAAAATTCTTCAAAAACAGAGTCCCCTTTGTTTTTTGGCTTAAGTATGAACCGCACAAAGTCTTTTCTGAGACTATAGATATAATCTTCATTGTTTTGTGGAACATGTATTGTGATATTCAGTATTTCCTTCTATGAATTCTGATGTCATTTATGGAAACATAATTTTTCAAATCTTTTTGATTGTGAGCCTTCTCTTTTGCAGCTGCTCAAAGTAGCTATCTGTCTGTTCCAAGGAAGTATGTCAGTTTGTCGCGGCACTATTTTAAGCCACAGGAGGATTTAAATGGACCGTATTATGATAATAGATTGCATAACAGAAATAGATACGTAGTTGTGAGATCTGAACTTGCTGGAACTGGGAACTATGATGCCGGGTACCCATTATCAGGTTTCTCCTTAAATCATTTTCTGATATTAACCATGTTTATATTTAAGCTTATGAGCCTAATCCTAATCCTTTCCCTTTTAACATCTTCAAAGTGCAGAACATAAGTTGGGCTCAAAAATTAGAGGAATATGCTTTTATGCTCTCACTGCTTTCAATGCCATCTTTCTGTTTGTGCTGATGCTGGCGGCACATCCATTTGTTCTCTTGTTTGATCAATACCGAAGAAGATTTCATCATTTCATTGCCAAAACTTGGGCAACTTTCACTGTCACTCCATTTCTTAAAATCGAGTATGAGGGATTGGAGAATCTGCCTCCTGATATTCCTGCTGTATATATATCCAACCACCAGAGCTTTCTAGACATCTATACTCTTTTCACTCTGGGAAGAAGCTTCAAGTTCATCAGCAAGACTTCAATATTCCTCTATCCCATTATTGGTTGGGCCATGTTTCTGATGGGTACCATTCCTTTGAAGCGCGTGGACAGCAGAAGCCAGTTGGTAATTCCTTTTCTCTCATAAATTGTTTCTTATTGCAGTTGTCATTTAGTATTTCTAGGTTAGATGGAAATACAACACAACTATGCAATGGTAAAATCTTATTTCTATCTTTCCTGGTGAATTGTTATCGTCTTACTCCCAAACTATGATTATGGAACTCTGTTGGCTTTTTCTCTTGTAGAACTGTCTTAAGCGATGCATGTATCTTATAGAGAAGGGGGCCTCTGTCTTCTTCTTCCCAGAAGGAACACGGAGTAAAGATGGAAGATTAGGTGCTTTCAAGGTGAGTTCATATCAGTGTTCTTTATCATCTGTGTGGACTGATTTGACATTTTCCTTTAGGGAAACCAGAAATTGAAATTCACATGCTTTGTTTGGCTGCTGAGGATCATGTCAAAAAGGAAATACACATAGTACTTTCCTTTTCTCTACAAGTAAATGGATCATTAAGTTATAGTCCTATCATATTTCCAACTCACATGCTTTTGATGTGCTTTAGTACTTTTTATTGCTGCATGCAGAGTGGTTACATCTGTGGCTAGTGTGAGTACCACTCAAGGATCTATTCAATTTCAGAACATGTTTAGTTGTTATTTCCAATTTGACCCCCGTCTGTTCGTTCTCTCTCCATTTACATTACCTTCTAATTTTTATGAAAAGGATGCCCCGATTTGGAAGGACTGTTGGAACTCTCATATTTCCTCAGAAATTTCCTGTTTTATCTTTCTGGTGTATGTAGAAAGGTGCATTCAGTGTTTCAGCAAAAACCAAAGTGCCAGTGGTACCTATTACCCTCAAGGGAACTGGGAAAATCATGCCTGCAGGAATGGAGGGTATCTTGAATTTTGGTTCCGTGAAAGTTGTTGTCCATAAGCCAATGAAAGGAAGTGATCCAGACGTACTATGTAATGAGGCTAGAAACATAATTGAAGATGAGCTCAATCGTTGATGACAAGATATCTGATGCAGGAAATTCTCTTTTTATTGCAACGGCTTAATACCGAATCCTTAATGTGGAATCAAGCAAAAGAAATCGGAAGGTATAAATCAATTAAGCTCTTTTTGTCTGGTTTAATCATAACCAATAACCATGTCACGTGAAAAGTAAGGTGATCTTTATTTCCAATCAATATCACTCGTATGTAATCTTGTATGTAGGCTTATGGCTATGTTGTAGATATCACAAATGATGGAAGTATTGTATGCAATCTTTTTTGTTTTCTTTTTTTTAAAAAAAATAAGGGAAATAGAATATGATATGAACATGGAGGAGTCTATCTGGATCCAGTATTTCTATTTTTGGAACCTGAAACAACGTTGAACTGTCAAAAGTTGGTTGAATCACGAATGTTGCCCAATAAAGGATGGTTTGACTGGACTGATTGCACTTTATATAAGAAGTATCAAATGAAACTATCTGTGCCAGATTTTAAGTTTTAACATATGTTGAGCTACTCAACCACTCTTCTTCTAGCTTTAAATTGGGAACATCAATAGATACAAAGAAATTATATAAAAGTAAACTCACAAATTGACGTGGGTTCATGAGATCTGTTAGATCTACTTTACAATGGAAGTAATTTTACAATCTAAAGTATCTCATCAAATAACGTCAGTTTATAGATTTATTTTTGTGTAATCTTTTTGTAGCTAAAGTATTTTTCATTTACATTCGGGTGCTTGTGTCTCTCTTTGTATGTAGGCTGTGTATGGCTGAAGCAGGTCATCGGCTCAAGTTCGAATTTCTTGTGGCTCTAATAGCTCTTAGCTTCGCCTGTCAATGAAGGCATTTAGAGCTCTCTGATACATTTATTGATTTCATAAGAGGGGGGCTTTCTGCAGCAAAGGTTGAGGCATTTTGAGGTGGTTTTCAGAGATATTGCATACATTTGCTTAGCTTATAAACAGTGATCTCTTTGACTCTCTGCACCATGAATGGTGACAGACCAGCAATGGGCTCAATTGTTTATGTAATTCTGTTTTTAAACACTGCATCCAAAAGATATGCAGTATTTCCTGGCCATCTATGCGACTTTTGATCGTCCATTTCTTGGCCTATTGCAGATAAAAATAACGATATTGAAATCTAGGAAATTATACATACAATATATGGTAAAGTTGGAATAAATAGGTATGTTCCTAATCAACATGAAACCTGACTCAACGCAACTCTTTGTTAAATTCAACCAACTTAGCTTCCTGGAATGTTCAAATAACAAGTTGTGAGTGGTATGAATTTGCCCATGAAATGTTGAGCAAGAAATTAATAAAAGAAAAAGAGTTTTGCTATGCACAAGCCGGTATTTTAACACCCTACTTATAATGGTTCTATTAGAATTAAAAAAAAAAAAAAAATCAAAACATCAATTATTTTTAAACATATATGATGTGGAAAGTTTTCATATCAGTGATTGTTGGGTATACAAAAAAATAAGACTTGTAAATAAATTTTTTTAAAAGAAAAGAAATATGCATTTGGTAATTCAGTGATCGAGACTATCATATATGAGTTTTTATTCAAAATTTAAGTTTTTTTTTTTTTTTTTTTGGTCGAGAGAGATAAGAATATAAAATGGAATGCTATAGCATTTTATTAGATATTTAATGCTATTTAAAAAAAAAATCCTATTATTATTTAAGGCTACAAGTCATGACAAAAAAAATTAAACTTTTAAAGAATTACTTACATTTTCCAAAAAAATAAAAGAAAAGAAAATCTGCCGGCTAAACAAAGTTGAAGGAGTTACATATCCGAATCTCCGATGCAGCTGTTGATAAAATCAACAACTATTCTTCATTATTCTTTGAAGGATATTACCAAACTATTGCCAAATTATTTCCTTGTTCGATTCAAACTTCCTTGGTCATCCTTGATCGAGTTTGACCAATTCTTTTTTTTTTTTCTGTCTTTCCCATAAAATATATCAACAACTACTTTTTTTTTTATTTCTTTTAAGATTTTGCAATATATCAAGAGAAATGATATTTTTAATTGTGAAGTAAGTAAGTACTGCATAATTCTTTTGACAAAAGTAAATAAATACGAAACCGATATATATAAAAAATATTTTTAATATTAAATCGAAAATAATTGCGTATACTTGCACACTCCACAACCGTATCTAGCATTACTCAAATATAAAATAGTAATGCTACACATAAGTATTATTTACCAAAATATTATACAAATTCAACATCGGTCTTATTTTATCAATATTTTTATATTTAACTTACATTAAATTTTTTATACATTTTAATATTTAACACGTCACCGCGTAGGATTACCCCAATAAAATTGCAAAGTTAGCATTTTTCCTACATGGTTTCACATATTACATCTGACTACGCGGCGCCGGCTACTGAATGGTCAAATTGGAATTTAACTGCGAGAACAAATAACAGGAACCGTAAAAACCAGACCCGGAGACATTGCCAGTTAGCACCAACCATGCTACCCCGGAAACAACGGATATAGAGGCCGATGCAGTAATTTCTCACTTGGATTGAAAATCCTTGACTCCACTACTTTCCTTTTCCTCCGTTTTTTTCTCGGGAAAATATCTCTCTCTCTCTCTCTCGATCGAACTATTTCTTACCAGCTCAGACGATGAAGTAATTTAGCTCAACAGATACACAGTATGTCTTTTTCTATCCAATCACAGTTGCTACCGTATATAGATATGTGTGTTTTTGCTTACATATGTAGTTTTTCTGAAAATAGAATTTTGCATCGGATTTCGAGTTTTGAACGTTGCGTATTGGGTGAGGGTTATTTTGTTGTAGATTTTGGAGCTGTTTTGGGAATCTGGAGGTTTGGAACAACATATTCTTAATCCTATGTTTGAGTTTTTTGGTCATAATCACTCATGTTGATGCGTTCTTCTTTTCCTTCTAGATACAATTCATGAAGTCCGGCCGTCAACGCTAGAGCCAATTCTGGCTTATGCTTTTAGGAGGCTTATGCTTTTAGGAATTGGGAAGCTAAAGAAATCGGATTTTTCAGCATATGATTGATATTTATTGTATTGGAGTGGCTGTTTGTGTGCTGCAGTGTTAGCATGGATAGATTTTGGTACCAAAAAGATAAAAAGTGGCGGAATCAAGTTAATTTGAGTTTCTTGGAAATTATCTTGTAAAAGTTGCGGCTTTTTAGTTGATAAGATCATTGAAGAGGATGAAATCTGATGCGGTTTGGTAGCTTACTTGGCAGCGAAGTGGGTGTTAATAAAAATAGTTTTGGCTTCTAGATAAGTGCGCTGCTGCTAATATTAAAGCCATCCGAGGGTCTAAGAGGGAGTGTTAAAAATTGGAGTTATTTTTTATGATGAGTTGCACCAGCAAGTGCTATAAGTTTGGAAATAACCAAACTCGAAGGATATCAATCATAATGATTTGATCAAATGATGGGTGCTTAGGCGATTGATTTGAGTGATTGGTAAACGGTTGTGGAAGAAGGGTTTCTCAAGAAGTGAGAATCAATGTGAGATTGTCCTTGGCCAATTGAGATGTAGTAGATGATTCGTGATTGCTTGTTCTCATTGGTGTTGCAGCTTGTTAGCCAACTTTTTAATTTACCTGTCATTGGCAAGGAACTTTCTTGTTAAGTTTTGATAGTTATGCTTCTTATTGCAATTGGAGAATCTGGAGCTGCAAGTGGCCAGGGATGAAATGTGGTGTTGCAATATCGTAGTTCCAGACTTGCAGTTTGGTGTTTATAAAGATATGGTCATTTATCCAGGTCATTGTTTCCCAAATCCTAGCATGTTATATTGTGTCCTTGCTGATGGACTAGGCGCATGAACACATAGGTGGTCATTTAAAGCAGATCTCTTGCAATTGCTTTACGCAATTCATGCATTGTCCACACTATCTAGTCTGTGGACAAAGGATAATTGAGGGCCATTTGGCTTGAAGATAGGGGTAGAAGTACAAATTTTGTTATCCTGCACATAAAAGAGCTAACTTTATTGGAAATGGAAACTACTGTTTTCTTAGATGAGAAGAATTATGTGAAGGAAGGGATTACATTATTATGAGACTCTTTATACATTTTCAGTTTTGCGGAGACCTTGTGTGGATTTGCTGATAAATGGGAATAGTGAGTCGTTAGACAATGGGTTATTTAGACATCTCATAGGAGAATCTTTAGACATTTTCAGTTTTGTGGAGACCTTATGTTCATTTACTTCCTTTTTTGCTCATAGATGAGGAGAGTGTGTCATTAGACGATGTGATAATTAGACATTTTTTAGATAGGCTGCTGGTGAAGAATGGTATCATGTAGTATTTTTCTGGGAAAATTTTGAATGCTGCTTTTCATTCTTCTGTTGAACAAAGTGGTGGCTTGAGCAGAGAATACCATAGGCGTATTAGCTTGGTGGAATGTTTTCGAACTTTTGGCTTAGGTGCTGGCTAGTTGGTTGAGAGAATGACGGTAACCTGGTGTCTCAAAAAATTCCTTTGTTGAGGGACAAAAGTTGGGTTTTGTTCTTAGAAAAAGTACATTCTAAGTGATTATTTTCTCGTAATTATTGGGAATGAGTTTAAGTAGCATTATATGATCGGTGACTGTAGGGATAAATTGTAAATTGGATAGAAAGCATGTGAAAATGTTAATTGGGACTATCTAGTGTGAATGCTAAATGAGTTTGACTTTGCATAAAAGGGAGAAAGTAAATTTTGCCTTTTACTGGTTGGCTAGCTAACTTCATTTGATTTTGACACTTGTAACGTATGAGAACTAAAGCCATATTTCTCATTTGGTAACTGGATGCTCTCTGTTGATGCGGTAATCTTTTTTTTTTTTTTTTTGATCAGTAAAAGATAGATATTATATATATGAATGAAATAGGCAAAGCCCTTGTACACAGGTAGTATACCTAAGCACACCTAATTACATTCTAAAAGCGATAAATTAAAGACAAAAATTCCTGAACATTATCCCCATGTAATACAATAGTGGAAAACCAAGACATTAGAGTGTGGAGAAAAAAATTCTTCAGCTCAGTCATTGTGCGCTCCTTATCTTCAAAACAACGAGCATTCCTTTCCGTCCAAATGGGAGAGATAAGATTCTTAGAAAAGCTTTCGTTTCCATTTTCAGTCTCTCTTATTTCTCCAGGTATGTGTATGTGGTACTTGCATCAACTCAATACTGTAATTAGCTTGGAATTCTTAGGTAATCACTAGATACAGAAGTCAAGTGTATGCCTGGCTGCTTGGTAATAGCTTTGTCATATGGTCCAAGCATCTGTGCTGATCCAATTGATTTGTTGCTGATTGGTTTGCATTTTTTTTTTTTTTTGATAAGTAATAAGAAATTTTGCATTTTAATTTGAGTTATTTTGTTGGTTGCAGATGGTTTTATGTATTCAATTGTGAAGAATGGATCGCGACTACAAATCACAATACATGGGTGGCCAACGCGAGAAGTTTGTCAGGTATGAAATATAGTTCTTCGCACTATTATGATAGTAAAATTGTGGAGGAGAAGAAAGTTAAGCTGTCTACACGTTTATGTTTACTAGTTTTTGCAAGTTTTATGTTATGACATTGCTGGGTGCGCCCTCCCCCAATTTTTTTTCCCAGTTATTTCTGTAGTTGGCCAAGGATTATGCACGAATCATGATGGTAGAGATAAATCTTTTCTAGCTCTGTTTTTTTTTCAATTTCTAGTAAAATTCATTGATTTCTTTCACATATATTATTCAAATTTGAAGTTGAGGAAGATGTCATATTTGCTCTGATTATTACTTTAATTGTTTTAAAGAATCAAATGAGTCTGTTTTTTTAGAATCTAACTGCTTTAATTTAATGATGTCTTGCGATTTATTGCATGTTATCTGTCATTTTATTTGATAAACTATGTTCAGGTTTATCCAAAATTTCACAACTCATAGGATGTGTGCAAGGCTTTATGTTTCAATGAAATTTGAAACTTCAAAATTTCTTTTCAATTCAATAGTTTTCTACTGTTTACGGCTTTAACATTATACAACTTTTGATACTCTTTTTCTCCTGAGTATATATGTTTTGATCTTGTTTTCACTGAATTAGATACAATTCTAGTAACAAAAAAACTCTTGTATGTACACAAAGGATTGTAATTGATTTCAAGAAGCAGGGTTATTGTTCCCTACTCTGATGCTAGCTTTATTTCCCCTCTATTTATTGCGATGAAAACTTAAGGCTGATGTCTGGGCATTTCGATGCAATCAGATCACATCTCAACTGGGTACATATATATATTTTTAGGTTGTATTCATACAGGATTTTTGGTCCTAACAGGGAAAGGAGAGAAACGGATAGTATATGAGCTGTATGAGCTACATTTTTTTAGCCGCTACACTAAAGAAAGTATCTTATTTTCTGCATGATGGCCCTGTATATTTATTTTTCAGGTTGGATGACTTGGACTCTACATTATCATCATCTTCTGATACTGGGGTGAATAGATGTGGATTTGATGTTGAGGGCTTTCGCCGTACTGCTCATGCAAGAGATGGAACATCTAGATCATTTAAGAGAGGAATGAGAAAGGGATCTGAAGGACTTAAATCGATTGGTCGATCACTTAGATTTGGGGTTTCTCGGGGAGTGTTCCCAGAAGATCTTAAAGTTTCAGAGAAGAAGATATTTGATCCACAAGACAAATTCCTCCTTTTTTGGAATAGACTCTCCGTAATATCATGTATTTTGGCTGTATCAGTGGATCCCCTTTTTTATTATCTTCCTGTTGTTAATCAATCATCAGATTGCATGGGTATGGACAGAAAGTTGGCAATCACAGTGACTACATTGAGGACAATTGTTGACGCTTTCCATCTTATTCGCATGGCTCTCCAATTCCGAACAGCTTACATTGCCCCATCCTCTCGGGTGTTTGGACGGGGTGAACTTGTGATTGATCCTGCACAAATAGCCCGGCGATACCTGCGGCAGTACTTTATTGTTGATTTTCTTTCCGTGCTACCCCTACCACAGGTTTAAATGTTCACACTACTCAGATACCATTTATCTATGCGCTAGGCTGCATGGTTCCACCCCATTCATATACTTCTGGCTCTTAAATTTGTGCACATTTTTCATCTTTGTTTATATGTTATGGACATGTTACAAATGTAGTGCCAAATGTATCAAAATTAGTTAAGCTGACTGTTGTTCTTTATGATTTCCATGTCAACTATACTTACGATCTTTGCGCTTGGGGCAATGACGCAGTTATTGAGGTTCTAACTGAGGCACGTCTATTGCTGGTTGAAAACTATTTCCAAACCCCCTCTTAGGCCTGGGTTTGCCCCTGGCCTTCAAGAATTTCTGGAAGGGCTCCCCCCTGGGGTAAAGCCCTACAAAAGGAAGAAGAAAAAAGAAAAAAGAAAATGTCAACTATACTTACAAAAAAGTTATTTCCATCTCAAATATGTAGTGTATCGTCATTACTCAACGGTGTTCCTTTTATTTTCTATTGCAGTCATACCAAAATGATTTGCATTTTCAGTTTTCTAATGAAGTGTTTTATGAATTGTTAAGTAATTATTATTTTTCCCGTGTATTTTTGCATGTCAATAATGGCATCATCTCCCTACTCTATTCTATAAATAGAATAGAGAGGTATTCCAGAGAGTGTAAGAGATCCTCATAAAAAAAGAGTGTAAGAGATTACCAGAGGGGTGAACTGTTGGAAACTTAATAAAATATTATTTGAAAATATTTGCTTTTGCTGATTAACATCTTGTTCAATTCTTTTGTTAAGAGAAGTATAACAGTGGTTGACTTTTGTTTGACTGCAGTTGCTAGACCTGTTGGTCTCTGTTTCAGCTCATCCTGTTTGTCTGTGCTGCTGTTTCTATTGGGCCTCGGGCGTGAGAGGGTGTTAGAAAAGTCACATATTTGAGAGTCATAATTGATTTATGTGCCTGTTAAATTTGAGAGTCATAATTGATTTATGTGCCTGTTAGGCTTCTGCATTCAATGGGTTAAGCTTTTGAGATGGATGTTTAAGACATGACACTCCAAAAATATGGAGTTTCTCACATTTTAAACACCCAAAATTAAATGGTATATAGCCCCTTTTTGCAGGCCCAGATGCACATATGATCTCACCAGAGTTTTCAGCCAAGATGTGGCTGGAATTGTTGGCCCCGATTTCATGATTGGTTGTTCACATCAAGCGAATTTTATGTCCATATTAGATGCTTTTTATTCCTGTTTTTTAGATGCACAAGAGTAGATTTCAATAAGAGTCCTGAAAAGTCTGTTGGAATTATAATGCCCTACTTACTGATTTCTCAAAACTGTGCAGATTGTGGTTTGGAGATTTCTTCAGAGGTCAGATGGTTCAGATGTAATGGCTACAAAACAGGCCCTGTTTTTCATTGTCTTGCTTCAATATTTTCCCAGATTTCTTCGAATATTACCTTTAACTTCAGAACTCAAAAGGACAGCAGGTGTCTTTGTTGAAACTGCTTGGGCAGGTGCTGCATATTACTTGCTATTGTACATGCTCGCTAGTCATGTAAGTTCCTTTTTTGGTTCAGTATTGTTTTAGCTTAGTTGAAGTCCACCTCTATGTGGACAACATGTAGATGATACCTTACTTGCTATTATAGGTTTCTTCTGCATGAACTATTCCTGAAACCCGGTTTTAGCCTTATTTATATAAATTTATATACGGGAAAATAGCTCTAGTAACAAGTTTTTTTTTTCTTGGCTTATACCATGGTAACAAGCATGTGTCGAATCCCTTTCATTCAATTTTTTCAAACATTTAATATCAGCTAAAACCAATAAAGTTGGTAAAATGACAACAGTTCATTCTTTTCAACCAGGTAAATATTCATAATATGGGAAACATCAACAGTTGATTTCTTGCTTTAAATTTATGAAGTATTTCGATCAATTGTAATTTGAAATATGTAGAACAGTATTCATGAAACTATGAATGTTAAAGCAAAAGCCATGAATGAGGCTTAAAGCTGTCATGGTTTGTCAAATAAAGAAGGCAAAAGAAAGGGGATTGATTCACATCCAATGTAGCAAAGCAATGGTTCTCGAATGGATAGCCAAGGAGATTTGCCAAGAACTACTAGAGACATTTATGGCAAGACAATTTTATTAATGATCAAAAGGCACTACCAAATACAAAGGAGGTATAGAAGCACCTAGGTAGAAAGACTACGAAGTTTTGGAAAAAAAATAAAAAACTCTAAGAAGATGAAGCTGGAAAATTGAAGATGTTGCCATTCAATGTTAAAGAGATTTGGTCCTCTTAGTTAGGCATTTCTTTTGCAACCCCTAGGGGTTGGCTCAAGTAGTAGGTCCCTTGGTCTTAGGGGTATGCTTCCTCTAGGTCTAAGGTTTCGAACCCTTAGGTGCAAACAATTTCTAGGGCCACATCCCATTGGTAAAAAACCAATGATTTACCTGATCCGTGTGATGGGGACGCATTACACGAGTCCGGGGTTAAAAAACATATTGTGTTCGCATAGTCTCCGGAATTCCTTGTCATAAAAAGCTAGGCATTTCTTATAGATTTCTTGTTTAATTGAGTTGCTCATTTGTGCTTATTAATAAAGAATAATTACTTATATAAAAATCAAAAAGAGGTTTGAAGAAAGATTCCTTTAGCTACTCCATATTCTTCTTGCAATTCTCGAAACTAAGAGCTTTCCTCTCCCTTCAAATGCACCAAAATAAACAAATTGGGATCAAATCCCACATAGTTTCACTGAAAAGGCTACAAACAAACTGTTCCTGCAAAGAAGAAGGCCCATTACCAGTCATTGATCACCCAACTCAACCCAAAAAGGTTGGAAAATCTTTCCCTAAAGTACTAGCTACTGCACAATGTATAAGGGATAAATCGTTTCCTCATCCTCTTACACATGCAGCACCAGTTTATCACTGTAAATTGGTGTTTCCTTATGTTATCCAGTTAGGATTTTCCCTAAAATTGCCTCCCAAGCAAAGATGGTCGCTTACCAAATGCTTTTCCATGGGAAATGAGGCCGCTCATGTGGATACAATGCTCGGTAAAACAGCAGGTACAGGTTGCAGATCAGCTGCAATTTGTTGCAAGTCCCCTTAATTTCATTTTCTTTCAGCTTAAACTACAAATAGTTCAATGTAGTGGATTGATATTGCACATGTAAACTCCAAATATGACTGGTTCGTAGCCTTTGGTGGTTTCTTCTTCCTTTCTATAGTTGCCAACTTGTTGAGTTCAGATTGTGCATTTGTTGGAATATTTTGTACCCTTCCTATGTGCCCAAATGGTTTTCTTCTTCTTTTTCTATTTTTTCTTGTTTCTTTCAATGAAATCTTATCAAAGAAGGAAAATAATCACATTTCATCTAAAATTTAGCTTTAATAACTTCATGTGTACCTAATTACTTTTTTGTTAAATGATTTCATTTCAAAAAAGCATCTTCAATCCAATTCAATTTCTTGGGTTTATATTCTCACGTTTCTATGACACATTTTCTATCTATTTTTAATCTTTGTAGATAGTTGGGGCATTCTGGTACCTGTTAGCTATAGAACGCATTGATGCATGCTGGCAGGACGCTTGTTCCGGTGTTTCTGATTCTGAAAATTGTACGAGATCCTTGTATTGCAGCAAGCAAACCATGGGACAGAGTTCATGGCATTCTCAGCTTAATTCAAGTTGCTTTGTCGGTGATAACTCACAATTTGATTATGGAATCTTTGAAAATGCTTTGTCATTTGAGGTTGTCTCATCCATGAAGTTTGTCTCTAAATACTGTTACTGTTTATGGTGGGGGCTACAGAATTTAAGGTATGTTAATTTTTCAATTTTCCATCTACAGGTTGTATAAACAGGAGACTTTGTTTATTTTGCCTGGTGTGGGTTAGTTTCAGTTTGGTTTTCACTTGTTGGAAATTTGCTTGTGTCCTTTCAGATTATTAATGCCAATTCTATACCGAAGTGACTTAAAATCACATATTAGTAATGGTGTTCTGCCACTGCTCATATTTCTCTAGTCATGTATATTCTTTTTTTGATAGTTACTAGTCATGTATATTCATGGATCCCCCATAAATCTTATACTGGGAAAAATTGGATTATAAGCACTTGTGGTTGCACACTTCCTTTTACATTCATGCATCCAAATGGCATTTTTTCCCACACCCTTGCCATCTGGGCGCTAGATCTCTTGTTTTAGTTATTTGCTAGGTACCACTGCATATCTACTAGAAGAGGCCAAAGTGAGTTCATATGGGATATTCCATCGCCTGGATGAGTCCATCTGAGAGGTTTACAAATTTATATGGTTGTAAGTAGTCAATGTTTTTGTATACATAATACTAGCTGGTAATTTTTAAATAGTAGATGATATAGTGCTGGCATAGAAGATTACTCCGCTTATTTTAGATCTTTTAGTATGCAACTGTTCAGGCTATATGCTATTGTAGTAGTGCACTGTGATGGGTTCCCAGCCTTTCAGTTTATTTCAGTTAATTCCTTTTAGTTGAAATTAGTTGATGGAATGGCCATGATTATCTGTATTGGGCTTTTGGAAAAATATAGGAAGGACGTGATTAATCTCCCTCTTATAAAATCAGTTACTTTCCATCATTCTGTATGACAGAAGTTTCTCACCAATTTGTGAGGTAATTTATTTATTTTTTATTTTTTCTTATGAGTAAATTTGTGAGGTAATTTATAGCTCTAGCTCCTTTAATTATTTATAATATAACTTTCTTTCTTGCATCTCTCTTTGTGCATTTCTATATATCTGTGTGTAACATTTTTTTTTCAGTTTGTAACCAAACATACAGAGTTAAGGTTATCCATTCGGCATAATGCAATCTATTCAACGAGGCAACATTTTCAAACTTGAGTTGAATTGCTTGTGTGAATGTTTATTTTGCCATAGATATGTCAGTTAATCACTTGTACTTGAGGTTCCCAGCCTATTTATATACCTAAACTTCAATAGTTAGTAAAAAATGCAACCTTAATTCCTCATCCACTGATTTTAATGATAACTGAAACTATAACTATAATTAAGCTTTTCGTTGTAAGAAATCCCAATAATTGATTTCCACACTTTGAATATATTTTCCTTGGTTTTCCTATAGTACACTTGGCCAGGGACTTCAAACCAGCACCTATCCTGGGGAGGTTATATTTTCCATAGCACTAGCCATACTTGGACTCATCCTCTTTGCGCTTCTGATTGGCAACATGCAGGTAAACTTGGAAACTTTTATTTTTTAAAAAGGGTACAAATTGATAAAAATCATATCTTGGTTTTCTTGGTTTCAGAGTATATTGAAGTTTTTGGTAGTTATGCATTTTCATATATAGGCATCCTTGATTTGTTCAATGAAATCCGTTCTTCAAGAGATGAACAGAAGATATGAACTAGACAACAAGAGCTGAATGTGAAAGATAATTGCATGGCTAACCTCATGTAGTAGTTATAATCTTCGTTGACCAAGCTCTGCTATCTAGTGCATTTGCTCCCTGTTTTGTTCCCTTGGATTTTTATTTTAGAGAGAGAAAGGGGGGAGGAGTGAAGTTTTTTTATATTGTGGACACAAGTTTCCTTTATATTCTCTCTAAATGAATGCTTTGTTGAAATCTTACCTCTGTGGTAAAGGAGACTATGGCATGACAAGCAGAATTTGAAATTCTGGACTTTGTGCTATTATGCAGACCTATCTTCAGTCGCTTACTATTAGGCTAGAGGAGATGAGGGTTAAAAGGCGTGACTCAGAACAGTGGATGCATCATCGCTTGCTCCCACAGGAACTTAGGGAGCGGGTTAGACGTTATGATCAGTACAAGTGGTTGGAAACACGCGGGGTGGATGAAGAGAGTTTGGTTCAGAGTCTACCAAAAGATCTTAGAAGAGATATCAAGCGACATCTCTGTCTTGCTTTAGTGAGGAGGGTAAATTTCTCAACCTTTTTTATTCATGTATCTATCCTTTTTATTGTGAGGGTATTTATTTATTTATATGTATACCTTATAACCAAACATTTTGATAATTTTATCCTTACTAAAACTGAAAAAACAAGGATCATATACTTCTTTGCGAGCATATGAAACCCAAAATTTATAGCACCACACTTTTTGCTTGCATCACAAAGATCCAGAAGCTGATAATTTCTCAATTAATTCATGACCTTAGGTAATTTTATAAGGGCTTTCTTTAGTTGACCTGTATCTTTTACTGTTTCCCGACTCATATAAGGGCATTATGTTCTTGAAAACTTGGTATCTGTCTGTCATCTCTCCATAGGATCTGTACTTGTTGCAGTTTCAAATGGCTTCTGTTATTGGTGCTGTGGCATCTGGTTTTGTAAATGTCTAATTGTTTTGCTGATAATTTTAGGTTCCTCTATTTGAGAACATGGATGAGAGGTTGCTCGATGCCATTTGTGAGCGACTTAAACCATGTTTATTCACAGAGAGTACTTACATTGTCCGGGAAGGAGATCCAGTTGATGAGATGCTTTTTATTATACGTGGTCGCCTTGAGAGTGTAACCACTGATGGTGGTAGAAGTGGGTTTTTCAACCGCAGTTTTCTGAAAGAAGGTGATTTCTGTGGGGAGGAGCTTCTGACCTGGGCACTGGATCCCAAATCAGGATCTAACCTCCCATCTTCTACTCGGACAGTGAAAGCTATAACAGAGGTTGAGGCTTTTGCCCTAATTGCTGAAGAGTTAAAATTTGTGGCAAGTCAATTTAGGCGCCTTCACAGTAGACAGGTACAGCACACCTTCCGTTTCTATTCACAGCAGTGGAGGACTTGGGCCGCATGCTTTGTCCAAGCGGCATGGCGTCGATATTCCAAGAGGAAGAATATGGAACTTCAGCGTAAGGAAGAAGAAGAAAAGGCAGAAAAGTTGGCAGGAACTGGCAACATTGTTGGTGGAGGTTCGTATAGTCTTGGTGCCACTTTCTTAGCTTCCCGGTTTGCAACAAACGCACTGCGTGGTGTTCATCGAAATCGGAATGCAAAGACTGCTAGGGAGTTGATGAAACTGCAGAAGCCTCCAGAGCCAGATTTTGCTGTTGATGATACAGAGTGACTTGGGATGCGTTAATTGTGATGTAATATAACTTGTTTGTTATGCTTATGGCTGAATTTTTTTTTCCTACTTTGGGACCGAGTACAATGTATTATAATGCAAGCATTCAATATTTGAATAGCCCTCGTCTTGCTGAGATGGGAAGAAAACTGTATATGCCTGAGTTGCTTCCTCGTTTTCCATCAAAATCTAGGAGGCAAGAGGCTATTGAACTTTGAACTTTAGGCCTGCCAGACATGGTGAAGCCTGGTGCAAAGCCTGTGGTTGGTTACATATTCCAGATATTGTTGCAGAAATAACTGTCACCAAGTTTTCCTTTTTCCATATCCCATGATTAAAATGAATTAGCAGCATACAAATGAGTAAAGCTACTCATCATCTTAATTCTCGTCATGGGATGATAAAAAAATAGATGATGAATAAATTTACTCTTCGAGCAAAACGTTGTTGGTTGTGCAGAGTAGTGAGCCTCTCAGTCTTAGCAAGTAATTGATCTTTATACATGCGAAAACTCTGAGCGCTCATGAATCCATGATTTGTTTCAAAAATTCCTTCATTTTTGCACAGAGTTTGCGTGCAAATGATGGAGATCCTACTCATGTCAAGAATAAGGATTGTGAATTGTGATCAATCCGCCAATTCCATGGTTATTACGCATGCTCCAGCACCCAGGCTTGTGAGGTTGAACTGAATAAACTTCAAACTACTTTGCAGTTATATCATTTGGCTCCAAAGTAAAGCAAATACTAAAAAACGTGTTGATGCCAGTATAAATACGGACCACAACATAGTGAAGGATCCAGAGGGAAGGGATGGCAGAACAAGAAGGAAACAACCAGCAGCATTGACACAAAATAATTCCTTCTTCATTCGAAAATAAACATTTTGGACGGGGGATCGCTTAACACCACCCTCAAATGTCTAATACAGAACAATAAGAATGAGAACATAAAGAAAAAAAAGGTGGGGTTTGGAGAGAAGCGTGAGAACTAGAACAGCCAAAGAACCTGTATAGGGAAGACTACCAATAATAACAATTTCTGTGATTTAAAATTCAAAACTGAACCCAACTGGTAAGTTCAGAAGGATTCCCCACGATTTTACATCCCAAGTGAAACTCTGTGCTTCCTCAAGCCAGCACCGAACGGCCACTCCATCATCACTTGAAAAACAACTAATCAATCTTCACTGATGAGTAGATGAGCCTTGTGAACCAGAAGCAAGCATAGAAACCAATTGTACCAGTCAGCACGAAGAATGCATATGAAACAATCAGCATGTAGCCAAAGTACAGGATCCCAGACACTGGCTTTGTGATCTCAAGCTTTGTAAAGAAGTAGAAGGCAGCATAGAGGAAAAGGTACAGTGCTGAGGAACCTGAAGTCAAATACGACCTCCACCACCAGAGGTAGTCCTCGCTGCACAGCTGGAAGTAGCATAGTACAATTGTAATCTCGGCACAAGTGACAATGAGGATGACAAAGACAATGAAGAGGAAACCAAATATGTAATAAAACTGTTGCAGCCAAATTGAAGTGAGGATGAAAAAGAGTTCAATAAATACGGCACCAAAGGGGAGTATGCCTCCAATTAGGATAGAGAATGCTGGGTTCATGTACCAAGCCTGTTCTGGGATCTGCCTAGGGATCTTATTGGTTTTCACAGGATCCTCAATTGCAGGCTTCCTAAAACCCACATAACTACCCACAAAAATAAGGGGAACTGAGATGCCAAACCACAAGAAAACCAGCGCAAACATGGTTCCAAATGGCACTGCCCCAGAAGACTTCTGGCCCCAAATTATAGCATTCAAGATGAAGAAAACGGTAAAGACAGTTGCAGGAAACGTGACAGCTGTTTTGAGAGTAATTTTCTTCCAATCTGTTCCCTTGAACATCTTATAAAGACGGGAGGAAGAGTATCCAGCAAATATTCCCATAAAGACCCAGAGTACGAGCATGGCTGTCATCAAACCACCTCGGTTTGAGGGGGAGAGGAATCCAAGGACAGCAAAGATCATAGTCACAAGAATCATCCCAAAAAACTGGACTCCTGTCCCAACATAAATGCAGAGCAAGTCTGAGTTTGATGGAGGCCTGAAAACATCCCCGTGCACCAGTTTCCATCCTGTCTCTTCTTGTGCTTCTTCTTGGGTCTCTAATTGATTGTACTTTGAGATATCACGATAAAGAGTCCGCAACATGATCATAGCCACCATGCCCGAGAGGAAAAGAACAATCATCAGAGAGTTAACAATTGAGAACCAGTGAATCTGATCATCGGCCATCAGAAGATAGGTATCCCACCGAGATGCCCATTTCACGTCACTCTCCTGCAACATTAAACAAGGAGCAGGATACGGAGAAGATCACAATAAAGCCAATGGAAAGCGGAAAAAATAATTTCTTCATGAGGTATGATAACTGACCTGAAACTCAACATCATATGTAAATATTATTTCCTTCTTATCTTCAACCTCTTGAGGGGATTCGGAGTTGATAGCTGTGCGTTTTGCTTGGGGATCACAGGTTTTTAAATGGGTGCTTTTCTCATTCCATTGACCGTCATATTCATGCTTGACACTGTATTTATCAAAATAATGGAATATCTTTATACAGGCATAAACTACCATTAAGGGAGAATTATCAGAAATGATTAGAAATAACATAGAAAGGAATCAAATACTCCAACCTAAATGGTTTGACCTCAAATCCAACAATCCTTGATAATTCTGTCAGTGGATCTTTGTGAAACTTTACAGTAAATGCTAAGTGATTGTGGATAAAATACTTCTCTTCCTTGCTCTGCAAATAATTAAATTTTGAAAAAGTCAAAATTGCTTATAGAACCACATTAGTAAAAATTTTGGCTTGATTGTAAAAAAATGGTAATTGCACGAGCACTTACCCCTACATATTGTCCTCTGAGACCCACGCGGAAGCCATGCTGATAGACTATTGAATTCTCCTGATCAGACCTTCTTATAGGTACAACCAGGGGAAGATTATCCAAAATCCTGAAAAACAGAACAAAGACAATCAAAAAAATTATGCCATACAGTTAGCAAATTGCTGTCTACATACGATTATAATTCACATTCAAACTCCAATAAACTACTTCCTTACATATTCACTCGATACTCATCAGCTATCTTTTCCTTGAACTCTTTTGCAGTTTTCGCATTAAGAGTTTGACGACATACAATATTGCACACCTGCGGTTCTCTCATTTGAAACTGAAACAAAAAAATTTTTTTAGCAGCTTACCAAGCAAACACAAGAGGCTAAACGAGAGGACAAATACATGTCCCAAAAGATCTAACTTACCACATAAGGAGAGTTTTCAATGCGATCACCCCGAAGAACTTCCCCAAGATTCTCGGCACTGTCAACTATTTTCTCCGGATGACAATAAGGAAGAGAATAGTAGGAATAAGGAAGCTGAGTTTTAGTAGAGGTCAATTTGTTCACTTTCACCTTCAAGTCATTCCCCTGCAACCAATTTGACATTAAAAAAAAAAATAAGTAATTTGACATAAATCTCTCTTTCAAGTAATTTGTCATAAAATTTAAAACTACAACAGAAGAACTAATTACACCAAATAGAGAACACATGCTAAGCACAAGATAAACCTATGGGAGGATTTATTGATCAGATGATAAGCGCACCTATAGGAAGCACCATAAATCCCAGGAGTCAAGATACAAACTGTACCTAAGCTGATTAAATCTACACAGATAGAGGAATTGGAAAACTCCAAAGAGGATGTCCCAAGAAAAAGGATTTTGTAGATCCCTATTTCAAGCAATGAAGCAACTTTATGTTGAGCTTTATGTTGAATGTCAAGTTCGGGTAATTCAAAATTTGATCTTTTTATCTAAATACACTTGATGTGAATTCCTGTTTTTAATTCTAATTCCATTATTTATTTCATTTTTCTCCATGGCCTGCCAAATCGTATCATTCTCGAATACAATTTTAATTTTCCTTCTTCACTTGCTCTAACTTACTCAAGAAGCAGCATTGCATGAGGAAAGAAAATCAAAGAAATGAAAGCAATAACAATCTACATACCAATTGAACATCCATTAACATGAATGTAGCTAAGTTGACAACAAAGGCAAACAACAAATATTCATACAAATCAAATAAAAAATAATCAATTACAGAAGCATATATTTACATCAGATATTCTTTAAAAAAAACTCAAGCAACTTGCAGTCTACAGACATAAAAAAATAAAATAAATAAAAAAGGTATCCAAGATCCAACCTTCTATTCAAGCACAAGCACACATATACATACACACGAACATATATAAACACATACATTTTGAAAATCTTGGGGAGCGACACCAGGGAGATAGAAGCAGTGAGCAGCATGGACGAAAAGCAATAGACTCAGACAGATCCACCGGTGAAGAGCGAGATGTTCTCTCGCCATGGCTTCCGAAGAGATCTAGATCCACCAAATTCCCTAGCTTTCTCTCTCTAGAACTCTATCTCTGTCTCTGTCTCTCTATTTCTCTCTCTCACTCACTGGCATTTGTGGAAGTTTTAGATCTCTGTTTGTTTAATATTTTAGGGACGAGAAGGACGAGAAAATGTGGGGATATTACGAGACGTTCATCTGAGCATCTGGATCTTCCACGCTTCCTGCCGTCCGATCTTTTCAAACTTCGTGATGTACCGTCCAGATTAGATGAACAAATATTCATGATGTCGGTTGTAAGATGCTGCATGATTTATCTGCTCAACGTTTTACTTTTTTTTTTTTATTTTAAGAATGCTTTGTACTTTTTAACTTAATTTTAAAATATTATGATTCGGTGAGATCAAAGATTATTTTAGATGAAACATTAAAATTAAATAAAATATTATTTTTATTTTATAATTTAAAAAAATTAAATTATTTATTATATTTTGTACAAAAATTTAAGATAATTATAATGATAAGATGAGTTGAAATGTTTCTCAATCCAAACGACTCCTTATTTTATTTTTAATTAATTGTGTTTAATATGTTGAAGTCTAGTTCATTTACTTCTAAAAATGATTATAATTCAATATTTTTAAGTGAACTTCTTCAAGAACATTAATGCACATAAAATGAGTCTTAGAAATTAAAGTAACATCTGTTAGAATCTTTTTCATATTCTAAGATAGTAAAAGAGAGAACAGTAAAGTTATAGTTATTATTAACTAGGTCTTTTTTTTTGGCCAACAAACTGTGGTGGTCTCTTTCTTTGAACATTTCAAACTAACAAACTGCAGTGCCACCACCTCGAACCACCGTCTCTAACAGTAGCATCATAGTTCGTATAGTAGACTGTAGAAAGATCGATATTTAGATGGCACCCCCTTTACGAAGAATGGGTAGGGATCATTTTTTATTTCAAAACTCGATTTATTTTCTTTTTTTGTATTGTAATTATTGTAATTGAGTGTTCAATAAGAAACCTCTCTCCCTCCACAAGTATCTTGATCCTTTTATGCTAATGAAATGAGAAAGAAAATGTTTTATTTAGATCTACAAATATTGGTGCATGTTTACAAGAAACTATAAGAGTAGTTCTAGGGACACTGTTGGGGCTCTCGCTCGGAGTCCCACTAGTATTAATTTATATGCTTTTTTTTTTCATTTTCAACATACATTTTTTTTAATATTTTTCATATTTTTAAAAAATAAAAAAATCACATCTTTATTAAAAATTATTTTCTTAATCAAGAAATAAAAATAAAAAAATAAAAATTCCCAACTGGAGCCCCGAGTGAGACTCCCAGCGGGAAGAGTAGTATTAAGTTATGCTTAATAGGTGAGATAAGATGAGAATTTTTAAAAATTTTATGAATAGTGTTAAGATAAAAGTTTAAAATATTGAAATTTAAAAAAGTTATATTGAAATTTGAAAAAGTTAAATTTTTTATTATATTTTATATAAAAATTTAAAAAAATTATAATAATAAAATGAAATAAAAATAAAAATAAAAAATCTCATCTTTACCTCTAAATATATCCTTACTCTTCGTTTGAATGTGTCCTACTTATGTCACTTTGAGTGCCACTCTTAAAAGCATATAAACAAATAAAAATAAAGGAACATGCACCGGCTAGGATGTACTTTTTTTTTTTAATGAAATGATAATCCAGATCTATCTTTGCATAAAAGGACAAAAGTACATAAAAACCAAGGAACATAAAGTGGGACTAAAGTACGCCACGCATGTCATTTTTGGAGTTTGCGAGTCCGGTACTTCTAAGATCGTCTATCGGTTTTCCGTTTAGTTGGGGTGTGAGCTACACGTTCTACAGCAGTCCCTTTTATGCATTGCTTATGCAGTCTGTTATTGTGTAGTGCACGTGCCTCTGCAGTGCTTTTTATAATCTTTTTTGTTTGTAATTTTCTTTATGTAATGTTGCTTTTAAGTTAATAAAAATCTAAAAAAGAAATCCCCTCCGCGCTATTGGATGGTGGGATTTGGTGAACCCTACCCTACTTAGTCGGGGTATGGGAGCTGTGTAACCTCTGTCGTGTATAGAGGTGATATTTCTCTAAAACTTAAGTCTTTAGAGATTTGCTGTCTTGACTAGATCCTGTCAGACATGTATGTGTACTGGAAAACTTTTAATGATTGTATTTGGCTTGTTTTCAAATCATATTTGTATGTCCTATCTTAATGAAGGGTGATCCACTTCTTTCAAAAAAAAAAAAAAAAAGAAAGTATTGCCATGTTTCTATTTCAACTTCTAAATAAATTAGAGTCTCTTAACTTATGTTCTTTTAGTGAGTGAGATGAAATGAAAATAAATTAAAATATTATTAAAATATTATTTTTTAATATTATTTTTATTTTAAAATTTGAAAATGTTGAATTGTTTATTATATTTTATTTAAAAATTTAATAAAATTATAATAATTAGATAAAATAAGTTAAAATGATTTCTGAATTCTGAAAGTGGAAAACCATACTGCTATTAATTGCAGTCATCTACCATGAATTACGAAGTCATTGTAATGTTCCTTTTAGAATTTAAGTTTTTGAAATCAACATAATTTCAAATTAAGTCGTTTTATTCCTCCTCGTACACTCCAAATAAGTACTAAAACTAACATATTAATGGATAAATTGAATGGTGGGTGTTGATGATACACCAAACATTGTGATGCTAAGCAAGAGAGTGATAATCTACCAGAAAAAGAAAAAAAAATTGCGAGGTGAGAGAAGAGGACCCCAGAATTTTGCCACTGCAACCAACAACTATAGCTACAAACCACCAATAAAAAATTGTGGTTTGTTTCCAGTTTGGCTTTCTTTTTTTTTTTTTTTCTGGTACACTGCATGAAGTTTGTCTACAAATATTAACTATGAATTCTCAGTTGCTAAGAGGCAACCCTGATCTAATCCTGCTTAACACAAACCATGTCTGAAGGAACCACGTGCTAATTAGCCTATAAATCAGCGGCCATGTCAAAATTATACAACTAGGAATGAAAAGTTCAAGAACTGAATGAAAAAAGGAAGACAGTTTTCTTCCGAAGAGTCAATCTATTAATGTCTCTAAACCAGCAAGAGACAATTCTTTCGGCAATTGTCTAAATTGTATGTAACATACCAGTTTTTGTTTTAGGGTATATAAGTAAATTTTTCTAGTAAATTTTTATTTTAAAATTTATATTATTATGATTAAAGTTTTATCAGAATTTATATCTACTTTATCTCTATATTTTCGACTATAGTTGTTATTTAAAATTTTGTTAGAGTTTCATTTTGTTAAGGATTTCTAAAGGGTATCGGACTACATTTACTAGAGTTTTTGTTTGAAATTTAAAATTTTATTTTCCCTCTAATCAGTCGAACCCATCTCGATGTTAGCCTCTGTTTGCCTCTCAGTGTTTTTCGCTAACATCCTAGGGGAGAAATTCAACCCAGTTGCCGAGTAAAATTCTACATATGCACGTCTCTACTTTTTTTCACGTGCACATCTCTACTCTTCTAGGGTTTCTCTTATTTTTCTCTATCATTCTACCACTATAAAATTGTGCTTACCCGTACACGAGAGGAAAACCTTGAGCCGAGAATCCTCTGTTTCGAAAGCACCCTGTGTGTTGAACAGTAGCTTCTGCCCGTCGCCCTCCTCCTCGATAGCCAACCCTTGAAGCGCCGAACCCCTCTCCAACCACCACAGAAACCGCCGACCTGCAGCCCCCGTTGAGCCCCTCTCTTTTTCCGGTAAGGCCTCAGCAGCCCAGCCTTCTTTCCCTCTCTCTTTTGTTTCGGTTAACAGTTTCTCTCTCTCTCTCTCTCTCTCTCTCTAACTCTCTCTTTCTCTCTCGCTCGGTGCTGCACCACCATAGATAAGCCTTCAGTCGCGCCGCTTCCAGCCACCCAGAACTGCCATCCCCATCTCCGTCGAGCACCTCTCTCGGTGAGCTCTCTCTCCTCTCGCACTCGGCTATATTCCTTTTCCCGTGTGCTGTAAATTATCAGAGCTTTTGAGCTCACAAACGGGCTTGGGCCTTATGATGATGGGCTTAATTGTTAGCCTGTGTTTTAATTGTGTTTCGGGCCTTGTTTTAAATCTGGTGGGCATTTCTTTTGTGGGCTAAAGCTTAAGGATAATTAGACTTATTATATATTACAACTTGTAATTTTAATTGGGCCGATTTTATGATATTTTAAGCATATTTTTAGTGATTTATTAGACTTAATATTTTTAAAGAAGAATTATATTTTATTAAATTAATATATTAGTCAACTGCTTATTTTATAAGAAAATGTTAAAAGAATTTAAATTATAATTTTAAAGTAGATTATTGAGCCTAATAATTTAGTTAAGATTTCTTTTATCTATTTAATAGAAATTTAATAAAAATTATTATAGATACTTTAAATAGGAAAATTAAGAAATATGTTAAGAGTATTTTAAATTATATTAATATTTATTAGATTCTTTATAAGATTTAATAATTAAGTTTTTGTGAATTATTTTAAAATAGCTCGAGTATTTCACTAAATTATAAATTAGTATTTGTTTAAGTAATTTAAATACTAGGAATTATTGACTTTAATGTTAAACAAAATAATTGTTTAATTATCTTTTAGAATTTCAAATTTAGTTAAGTAAGATATTAGTATTTATTTATTCCAAACAATTTAGTGATAGTTATTTATTGTATATAGGTCTCAAGTTACGAAGTATTATTCAAGAAGAAACACAGCGAGGTAAGTAATTTGATCATAAATTAGGATCATCACAGTTAGTCTATATGTATTATTCAAGCCAGTTTATTGTCAGCCATTATTTATGAACCGCTCATGTCATGTGCAAGCATGTCATTCAGCATAGCACACGATCATGTCATTCCGCATCATGTTTAGATTCAGAAGTATAATTATATAAGTATTATGTCATGCATCTCATGTGCATAAGACACGTAAGCCATCTTAAATTCAAGTGTAAGATAAGTTCATATCAGTTAATAAGATGGCCATTCAGATGCATGGTACCAATGCAGTTCAGTTCAGGGTGGTGTGCAAGCCACGAACTCAGTCGTGGTCCACCATAGTACGCTAGAGTACTATCAGCAGTTCCCCTTGCTGCAGCGGAATGTGGGACTGGTGCACAACCTTGCACACAGGGTTAAGTGTGTTGGCCAGTCAGATAAGTCAGATAAATCAGTCAGTTAGTTCAGATGAATCAGTCATACATAGCATAAGCATTAGCATGATCAGTCATGAATTTTTAAGTTTTTAGCATGAAAGTTCTTATGAAAATCTTATGTTTATTACGTTTACATTGTGATGGATTTCTTACTGAGTCATCGACTCATTTTAGTTTATTTTCATGTTTTTAACTACCCAGGTGAAGATGATGATTACGAGCAGGCAGGCCAGGAGTAAAAGGAGCATTTTATTTTTAGTTCAGACATTACTAAAATAAAACATGTCTTTTATGACATGAATTTATTCAGTTTATTCATTTAATGTTTTTGGGATGAAAATTTTTATGAGACCCTTTTATTTTATGATAAATTTCAGTATCTTTTTAATTATGAACTTAGAGAATCTCTTGTCGGATTTTTTTTATGAAAAATACGTGACATACCTAGCCTACGGGAAAAGGGTGTTACAATTTGGTATCAGAGCCGGTCGATTCTGTAGACTTTTCAAAAAAAAAAAAAAAACTTTTTGTAAATTTTTAGTTAAAGTTACCTAGGATGCTCCTAGCCTGCTCGCGAGTAATCAAGGTTTGTTTAGGGTTGAATATTTTATAGTTTTTACTAGTTAGAACCATCATCGTAATTTATGTCATTGTCATTGTTTTACGTTCTTATCAAATACTAGATAATTGTTATTATGACATCTTGACGTAGATTATGGCCCCTGGCACTAGAAATCACCCAAATCGAGAGGGATCTTCTGGATCTAATCAGAATGATAACCCGGACCATCTGGTCGTAGCTGCTACCCAATTCTTTCAATCAATGGTTAGCGGCCAATTTATGGCGCCTAGAGCTCCACAGGCCGGTTGTACCTTGGAGCAATTTTCCCGCCAGCATCCTCCTACTTTCGACGGCAGATTGAATTCTTTAGATGCGGAAAGCTGGATTGAACGTATAGAGCAGATTTTCGAAGCGCTCTACTGCACGGATGATCAGAAGGTGAAATATGCCACTTACCATTTGACTGACATGGCAAACAAGTGGTGGAAGTCGACTCGAGCTTTGGTTCAGCTGGAATTAGGGGAAGCAGTCCCCATTTCTTGGGAGCATTTCAAGAAGGTCTTTCTGGATCATTTCTTCCCACAGACCCTTAGGGAATCAAGGGCTCGCGAATTTATGGACCTCACTCAAGGAACGATGACGGTAGCACAATATGCTGCGAGATTCATGGAGCTGTCCCGTTTCGCCATGTACTTAATTCCGGATGAGGAAAAGAAAGCTGAAAAATTCGAGCGCGGATTGGATCGTAGAATTCGAGAACGTGTGCGTACTCTCAGGATTCGGAATTTCACGGAGCTAGTCACCCGAGCTACTATTGCTGAGGAAGACCTTCGAGATAACATTGAGTACAACAGCCAAAGGAAGCGCCAGCAACAGCAACAACAACCCCAATCAGCGCCGCGTAGGGACAAGAGGCCTCATATCGATAATCGTCAAGGGCAACCACCAGCAGGGCAAGTTTACCCCACGTGTGCAACATGTGGCAGACGACATTTGGGAAAGTGTATGTATGGCCAGAACGTGTGTTTCAAGTGCGGGAGGCCAAATCATCTAGCTCGGGACTGCCTAGTTAAGAAACCTGGGGAACCAGGTAGGAGCGGATGACAGAAGACGCAGGCTACAGCGAGGGTTTATACCCTTACTTCTATTGATGCTGAAGCATCAAATGATGTAGTCACAGGTACCTTTCGTTTTCCTAAATTTAGATATCTTATAGAACGATGAATAAATTGCATGATCCTGATAGCTCTAAGTTGTTATGTCATTCATATAGGCACATTATCGTTGTTTTCACGTCATGCCTCCATTTTATTCGATTCTGGTGCTACTCATTCTTTCATTTCAAATCATTACGCACCTTTGACTGAGAAGATACCTAAACCACTAGAACCTGTTATGTCTGTTGCTACGCCTTCGGGGGATCATCTTATTTGTGATTCTGTGCTAATTGGATGTCCGATAGAGATTCAAGGGAGAATTCTACCTGCGGATTTAATCATATTTAATATGTCCGGATTTGACGTGATTCTGGGAATGGACTGGTTATCTCATAACCATGCATGTGTGGATTGCTTTAATAAGAGAGTAGTCTTTAAATCCACAGATGGGGAGGAGTTTAGTTTTCAGTCAGTACGAGAAACTTCCCCTCCTCGTGTAATCTCAGCTTTGCAGGCCACCCGACTTTTGAGACAAGGGTGCATGGGATTTCTGGCGAGTTTGATTTTACCACCCGAAGATGGACTCAAGATTGAGGACATAAAAGTAGTTAGAGATTTTACAGATGTGTTTCCTGAAGACCTTCCAGGAGTACCACAGGATAGAGAAGTCGAGTTCGTGATTGATCTCACTCCAGGAACGGCGCCTATATCTAAGGCACCCTATCGCATGGCTCCAGTTGAGTTAAGAGAACTCAAGGATCAGTTACAAGAGTTACTAGAGAAAGGTTTCATACGCCCCAGTGTTTCTCCATGGGGTGCACGGGTACTTTTCGTGAAGAAGAAGGACGGGTCTATGCGTTTGTGTATTGACTACAGGGAGTTAAATAAAGTAACTATCAAGAACAGATACCCTCTACCCCGGATAGACGACTTATTTGATCAACTCCAGGGAGCCCAAGTCTTTTCTAAGATAGACTTGCGATCCGGTTACCACCAGTTGAAAGTTAAGGAGACAGATGTGCAGAAGACGGCTTTTCGAACACGATATGGACACTATGAATTTCTTGTTATGCCGTTTGGTCTAACTAATGCCCCCGCAGCTTTCATGGATCTTATGAATAGGGTATTCAAGAATTATTTGGACCAGTTTGTGATAGTTTTTATCGATGATATTCTCATTTATTCTCGGAGTAGTGCAGAGCATGAAGAACATTTGAAGACTGCCCTTCAGACGCTACGGGAAAAGAAGTTGTATGCAAAATTTAAGAAGTGCGAGTTTTGGTTGCACGAGATTTCCTTTTTGGGACACGTGGTATCAGCAAAAGGAATTTCAGTGGACCCAGCAAAGGTTGAGGCAGTGGTAAAGTGGGCCAAGCCTAGTAATGTCAGTGAGGTACGAAGTTTCTTAGGCCTCGCTGGTTACTATAGAAGATTTATTGAGGGCTTTTCGAGTATTACAGCTCCGATGACAAAGTTGACAAGAAAGGATGAGAAGTACATATGGACAGATGAGTGTGAAGACAGTTTCCAAGAATTGAAGAAAAGATTAGTGACAACACCAGTTCTTGCAGTACCTTCAGGAGGTGGAGGATTTGTTATATACAGTGATGCTTCACTAAAGGGTTTGGGTTGTGTTTTAATGCAGAATGGGAAGGTTATTTCATACGCCTCCCGACAACTCAAGAGTTATGAGCAGAATTACCCGACCCATGATCTGGAGCTTGCAGCAGTGGTTTTTGCCTTGAAGATATGGAGACATTATCTTTATGGTGAAAAGTGCGAGATTTATACCGATCATAAGAGTCTGAAATATTTCTTCACACAGAAAGAACTGAATATGAGACAACGGAGATGGTTGGAACTTCTGAAGGACTATGACTGCAATATTAACTACCATCCTGGTAAAGCAAACGTCGTAGCAGATGCACTTAGTCGAAAGTCATCCTCTAGCACTTTGGCTACGATGTTTACTCCTCAAAAGCATTTACTACTAGACATGGAGCGAGCTGGCATTGAGGTAATCCGGGACACTCAAGCTAAGATGAATAGTTTGACCCTGGGTTCAACATTGATAGATCAGATTAAAGTCGCTCAAGCTAATGATTCAGAATTGATGAAGATTAAAGAGGAAATAGCTGAAGGTAAGAGACCTGATTTTCTAGTATCAGATGATGGCACTTTGAGATTTAGAGGAAGACTATGCGTACCCAAGGATAGAGTAATCAAAGATTTGATCTTGAGAGAAGCTCATCGTTCGCTCTACACAGTTCATCCGGGGAGCACCAAGATGTATCGGGATCTGAAACAACACTATTGGTGGAGTGGGATGAAGCGAGAGATAGTGGCATATGTAGCACAGTGTCTGACATGTCAACAAGTCAAGGCAGAACATCAGAGACCCTCAGGTACACTACAGCCACTCCCTATACTAGTGTGGACTTGGGATGAGATCGGAATGGACTTTGTTTCAGGGTTTCCGAAAGCACTAGGAGGTCAAGATGCAGCATGGGTGATTGTCGATCGACTATCAAAATCAGCCCATTTTATTCCCGTGCAGATGACGTACTCTATGGATAGACTAGCAAAATTGTACGTTAGAGAGATTGTCAGATTACATGGGATACCATCAAAGATCATCTCAGACAGAGATACTCGTTTCACTTCGGTTTTCTGGAGGAAAGTACAGAAGGAGTTGGGAACTCAGTTGACCTACAGCACAGCATTTCATCCTCAGACAGATGGTCAATTAGAGAGGACGATTCAGATTCTAGAAGATATGCTTAGAGCGTGCGTGATGGAATTTAAGGGTAGTTGGATTAAGTATCTGCCCTTGATTGAGTGTGCTTATAATAACAGTTATCAGGAAAGTATTCAGGCAGCACCGTATGAAGTTCTCTATGGGCGTAAGTGTAGGTCACCACTCTACTGGGATGAAGTAGGAGAGAGGAGGATTTTGGGACAAGAAATTATACAAGACATGTGTGAGAAAATATCAATTATCAGAAAGAAGCTCGCCATAGCACAAGAGCGACAGAAGAAATATGCGAACCAGAGACGACGAGAATTAGAGTTTGATATAGAAGATAAAGTATTCTTGAAAGTTGCACCGATGAAAGGGATAATGCGTTTTGGTAAAAAGGGGAAGCTAAGCCCGAGATTCATAGGCCCCTTTGAGATCTTAGAAAGAATAGGTGCCGCAGCCTACAAACTAGCACTTCCACCTCACTTATCAGCAGTGCATAACGTGTTTCATGTTTCTATGCTACGGAAGTATGCCCCAGATCCTACTCATGTTTTAGAGTATGAGCCACTTCAGATTCGAGACGACCTCAGCTATGAAGAAGTGCCAGTGAGAATTTTAGCGCAGAAGGCTCAAGTGCTACGACGCAGAACCATTCCAATGGTTAAAGTACTTTGGAGTCACCACAACGAGAGAGAAGCCACTTGGGAAAACGAAGAAGACATGAGAGAGAAATACCCAGACTTATTTAAATCAAGGTACGTTCCATCTCGGGGACGAGATTTTCTTTTAGGGGGGGAGATTTGTAACATACCAGTTTTTGTTTTAGGGTATATAAGTAAATTTTTCTAGTAAACTTTTATTTTAAAATTTATATTATTATGATTAAAGTTTTATCAGAATTTATATCTACTTTATCTCTATATTTTCGACTATAGTTGTTATTTAAAATTTTGTTAGAGTTTCATTTTGTTAAGGATTTCTAAAGGGTATCGGACTACATTTACTAGAGTTTTTGTTTGAAATTTAAAATTTTATTTTCCCTCTAATCAGTCGAACCCATCTCGATGTTAGCCTCTGTTTGCCTCTCAGTGTTTTTCGCTAACATCCTAGGGGAGAAATTCAACCCAGTTGCCGAGTAAAATTCTACATATGCACGTCTCTACTTTTTTTCACGTGCACATCTCTACTCTTCTAGGGTTTCTCTTATTTTTCTCTATCATTCTACCACTATAAAATTGTGCTTACCCGTACACGAGAGGAAAACCTTGAGCCGAGAATCCTCTGTTTCGAAAGCACCCTGTGTGTTGAACAATAGCTTCTGCCCGTCGCCCTCCTCCTCGATAGCCAACCCTTGAAGCGCCGAACCCCTCTCCAACCACCACAGAAACTGCCGACCTGCAGCCCCCGTTGAGCCCCTCTCTTTTTCCGGTAAGGCCTCGGCAGCCCAGCCTTCTTTCCCTCTCTCTTTTGTTTCGGTTAACAGTTTCTCTCTCTCTCTCTCTCTCTAACTCTCTCTTTCTCTCTCGCTCAGTGCTGCACCACCATAGATAAGCCTTCAGTCGCGCCGCTTCCAGCCACCCAGAACTGCCATCCCCATCTCCGTCGAGCACCTCTCTCGGTGAGCTCTCTCTCCTCTCGCACTCGGCTATATTCCTTTTCCCGTGTGCTGTAAATTATCAGAGCTTTTGAGCTCACAAACGGGCTTGGGCCTTATGATGATGGGCTTAATTGTTAGCCTGTGTTTTAATTGTGTTTCGGGCCTTGTTTTAAATCTGGTGGGCATTTCTTTTGTGGGCTAAAGCTTAAGGATAATTAGACTTATTATATATTACAACTTGTAATTTTAATTGGGCCGATTTTATGATATTTCAAGCATATTTTTAGTGATTTATTAGACTTAATATTTTTAAAGAAGAATTATATTTTATTAAATTAATATATTAGTCAACTGCTTATTTTATAAGAAAATGTTAAAAGAATTTAAATTATAATTTTAAAGTAGATTATTGAGCCTAATAATTTAGTTAAGATTTCTTTTATCTATTTAATAGAACTTTAATAAAAATTATTATAGATACTTTAAATAGGAAAATTAAGAAATATGTTAAGAGTATTTTAAATTATATTAATATTTATTAGATTCTTTATAAGATTTAATAATTAAGTTTTTGTGAATTATTTTAAAATAGCTCAAGTATTTCACTAAATTATAAATTAGTATTTGTTTAAGTAATTTAAATACTAGGAATTATTGACTTTAATGTTAAACAAAATAATTGTTTAATTATCTTTTAGAATTTCAAATTTAGTTAAGTAAGATATTAGTATTTATTTATTCCAAACAATTTAGTGATAGTTATTTATTGTATATAGGTCTCAAGTTACGAAGTATTATTCAAGAAGAAACACAGCGAGGTAAGTAATTTGATCATAAATTAGGATCATCACAGTTAGTCTATATGTATTATTCAAGCCAGTTTATTGTCAGCCATTATTTATGAACCGCTCATGTCATGTGCAAGCATGTCATTCAGCATAGCACACGATCATGTCATTCCGCATCATGTTTGAATTCAGAAGTTATAATTATATAAGTATTATGTCATGCATCTCATGTGAATAAGACACGTAAGCCATCTTAAATTCAAGTGTAAGATAAGTTCATATCAGTTAATAAGATGGCCATTCAGATGCATAGTACCAATGCAGTTCAGTTCAGGGTGGTGTGCAAGCCACGAACTCAGTCGTGGTCCACCATAGTACGCTAGAGTACTATCAGCAGTTCCCCTTGCTGCAGCGGAATGTGGGACTGGTGCACAACCTTGCACACAGGGTTAAGTGTGTTGGCCAGTCAGATAAGTCAGATAAATCAGTCAGTTAGTTCAGATGAATCAGTCATACATAGCATAAGCATTAGCATGATCAGTCATGAATTTTTAAGTTTTTATGAAAATCTTATGTTTATTACGTTTACATTGTGATGGATTTCTTACTGAGTCATCGACTCATTTTAGTTTATTTTCATGTTTTTAACTACCCAGGTGAAGATGATGATTACGAGCAGGCAGGCCAGGAGTAAAAGGAGCATTTTATTTTTAGTTCAGACATTACTAAAATAAAACATGTCTTTTATGACATGAATTTATTCAGTTTATTCATTTAATGTTTTTGAGATGAAAATTTTTATGAGACCCTTTTATTTTATGATAAATTTCAGTATCTTTTTAATTATGAACTTAGAGAATCTCTTGCCGGATTTTTTTTATGAAAAATACGTGACACACCTAACCTACGGGAAGGGGGTGTTACATTGTATGTTGTCTTTATTTCAGGGAGGGTGAGTTTTCTTATGGGGAAATTATTGAAAAAGTAAGTTCAACATCGTCATGAATCATGAAACCTCTCACTCTCATCCACCAACCCTATACATGAGTGACCTTGCTCAACTACTACGCTGAAAATAAAGGGCTAAGAAGGGTTTTAGCTTTAGACATGTGCTACAAACAAGATTCAAAGTCTTAAATTTCAACCCTGACTGCCACAGAACAGAGAGAGAGAGAGAGAATTTTTTTTATAGCCTACAAAAGATAACAAAAAAAGAAAGAAAAAGAAACTTGATCTGCAAGTGTACCAAATTTCCCTTTTAAGACATTCACATGAAATTATATCCATACATGATTTCCAGAGCGCCCCAAAAATAAGTTAAAGATATTTACATAGGTACACAACCACACCAAATATGGTCAAAATAGCTATCTGACCTTTGCAAGCATCATTATGCCATTAGCGCTCTAAGTAGGAGAATTGGATAGCATTTAGTTTTCCTCTTGAGTAGGTGGTTCAAGCATTCTCACACTACGAGGAAGCATGAACTCGGAAAATATGGGATAGTGCGAGGATGGATAGTACCCATCAATGTTATCATTCACCACTTCACAAGAAACAGGAATTAGAGATCTACCCCTGAAGAGAATCCAATCTACGTGTAGATCCTGAGTTTGGCGATCCCAGCAAAGGCAAAGGGCTCTAAAAATCAGTTTGAGGTATTCGGCAGCTCCTTGTTTGTTACCTGAAAGCACAAATGCTATCAAATGGGACCATGGCCATAATATGTCCAAGTACAAATAGATCAATGCGATACCTTTGAATCCATGGTAAGTGCGTATGAGAGAGACATTTTTTCTCACGCGGGCATTGGGCCATACATCCCTCATATCTCCCATTACACCATGCTCTCTGCAGGGAAGAGAAAAGCCAAAAGAAATATAGTTTATTCCTTCACAGGAAAAGACAACACAATCATTTTGCAATCAAATGACAACCAAGGAAGGATTAATGCTAGGGGGTTCTTTTCACTAATTTCTAATTCTTATTTTTAAAGAGTATGAAAATTACCAACTTATCATGAAAGAAATCCTTTTATAGTCTATCATAAATGAGACAGCAAACAAAGAGAACTTCTTTCCATATGTGACACCTTCATCAATAGCAAGCTGGATCGCAGAACAAGGTTGTTGTAGCTTAGCCGTTAAAGAACCAAGACTCCCCTATCTATTAGCAGAAAACCAAATTGGAAAGAAGAGAAATGTTAATGATCCCAAATGATGTGTCATGAATAGGATTGATTGTATTCATCTGATCATACTTCCTTCTGCTTAAAAAAAGGTAACCACATTCATGTCATGGTATTGTTATTCAAGTAACATTATACTGAATGGATGAGAGAAGTAATGCCATATTCAACAATAAAATTGACTGCCCAGATGAAAATAAAAGGTTATGGTCCTTCCAGGAAAAAGTTAAACTGTTTGAAGCATTTGTATTCCAAACATGGAAGTAATGAGAAAATTGAATCTTTTCCTCAATTTTGTTTTCCACAAATCCCACTTTCTACTTATTTTATCAATATTCATAGTTTAGTTTGCAACACAGAAGATCCAAAACTCAAAATTTGGTGATGAGCATAGCATGTAGGTAATGTGAAAAAAAACATGAAACAGGACAGGACCATAAAACATCTGGACATTTATATGTCAATGGCTACCTGGATCTCCCAAGTAGAAAACGCCCTGTAGTCGATTCCTTTTGTGTGTTGAAGCCTCCGCAGTATACAACCGGTAAGCTAGGAGGTAGGGATGCGATGTGCTGCCATGTGAGTAAAGCACTTCGTCTACGGGCACGAGGGCTGTTCTCATCTATATTTGTATTGACTATCTGGAAGGAAAAGCCTGGTGGCTCGACTCCTTTCAGTTGGAATGTGTGGGCATCATGTCAAAGAAGCAAAGAAACAATACTTTTGTATATAAAAATAATAAATTAAGTTAAAGAAAATTCAATTAAGATAAAGTAAACTTATAAGGATATCACCCATGTTGCAATACATGGAACAACAGAACCCCATGACATGCTTCCGGGGACAGAAGGCGACTCTGACAACCAGAAAGTTCCACCTTCTACCAGCTCTACCTTCATTAATAAAAGAGTGAAGTAACACCTAACTTTTCTGAAAAACAAGAGTTAAAAAGCTCTGTGATACAGGAAAAAGGAATCAATCTTGTACCTTCTCCTTATCATAGAAGATGGTGCAGTGTTCATCTGAAGTGTCTTGTGATCCTTTCCTAGATATTCCAAAATGATCATAACCTAGTAGATAATATGAAAGCAAGAAGGGGAAAAAAAATTCTAATTACAAGCTGACTTTCTGATATAGGATGATAGGAGTAAGGAAAGATCAGATATTACATGAACATAATATTGTACGTTTCTTTTATTGTACCCAAGTTAATAAGTAAACAAAATAGGAAGAAGCACAAAGGAAAGACTCAGCAGTTACTGCAATATTTTCTAGTGAACCACAGAGAAGAATGACGTTAAGGCCTCAGTAAGTCATTTATTATAAGAAACCTATCTCAAATCACATAAACCACTCACTAAACTTGTTGAATCTATTGCTGGGTGCATGATATATCTATGGTCCGGCATATACAGTTCGTCTATTGGGTTTCATGATGTGACATAGCCAGAAATCTATAAATTTATTTATATGTATGTAAATAAAAAGGTACATATGCACGCACATGCGTGTCTATACTAGTGTATGTATATGGCAGGTATTGAATGCACTTCACATGAACACCCTAGATCCATATTTAGCCTTGATTAATAATCTTTCTGTCAGAATCAACAAGCATATAGACCTGGCTGGAAATGATATAGGATCTGTCTCCAGCTGAAGTTATATGCAAAGGCATGGCATATGTAAGATCAATGCAATCAGATCATCTCAGATGTTAGCTGGTCGGGCACCACATTGAAATGCTTTATATTCGATACAAGTAACATAACAAATATACAAGATCCACCAGCACATAAATGTACCAAATTAATACAAGTTCCAAAGCTGTTCTTATTTTATATTATTACAAAGTTTCAAAGCCAGCTTCTTTGATTTTCAAGCTAAGTTCATAAGTTTTTTAGTAATTAACCCCTGAAAAAGAAAATAAAAGTTACCTGGCAAGCCCTGCTGAAGATAATCCAACTGGGATTTCACTCCTGAACCAAGACAGAAAATCAAAAAAGAAATGACATAGAAGGAAAAAAATCCAAACCCTAAGAAATAATTTTACTTATATCTAATCCAACTAATCCATGCTTCAAAAGAACTATGACTACTAAAGTAAGAAGAACACCATAGGAATCCTTCAACCTAAAGCATCAGTTTCAAAAGTAAAACCCAACTACACGCTAAAGAAGAAAAAGCCCATATCCAAACCGCCAATCAATGAAGAGCCAGACCAACCATTTCAGGCAATAAGACCCACGGACATGCACGCAGAGACACAGACATTCATGTACAGGCGCGAGTACGGAGAGGAAGGGAGGACCTTGTTGGGTACAGAGGATCACTGGGGAGTAGCTGGTGATGACGCTGATACACAAATCCCTCCTCTTTTCCCATGAATTAGGACTGTCTGGTGGCTGATCTTCATGGAGGTTGAAGGTCATCACTGTTAATGAAACACTCATGCTTTTTACTAATCTCTCTCTCTTATCTTTCTCTCTATCCTTTCTTTTTCCTACATGATCTTCATTCAAATAATGTTGCACAGGGGAAAGTGAACAACTTTACGCATATTCGTTTCTTGTGGACTCGAACGGGAGATTCACTGATGCACAGTACGATTTTGAAGTGAGAGCCGAGAGAGACGTTCAAACCTTAAATCATGTCTGAACTTAAACAACTCATCTACTTGTTGGGTTTTGACCATGTACGTGCGAGGCCAAATTGTGGACCCCTAGATTCACGTGTCAAGACAATGCTCATAACTAGTATTGCTCTGTTTTACCGTTTCAGATAAAATTCCGACTTGGATTTTCTTTAGACTGTTGGTGTTAGCTTTTCTTTCAAAGAAGTTCATGGAACTGCAAAACCTACAGTACGAGATCATGGTGTTAAAGAGTATCGAATGGTTTTGCTTATAAGATCATGGTCGTTAACATACATTATTGGCAAAACAATATCGTATAAAATGCGGGTCATGACATCAAATCAACTGTATTACGAAAGGTCTAGACAGTGCAACTGCCTCGTTTGTTTTTGGAGATGAGATGAGATGAGAAAACTTTTGAGATGAGATGAATTGTTTATTTTATTTTGTATTGAAATTTGAAAAAGTTGTAATGATTAGGTGAGAGAAGATGAGATGAATTTGAAAAAGTTGAATTGTTTATTTTATTTTGTATTGGGATTGGAAAAAGTGTAATGATGAAATTGAGATGAGATGAGATGTTTTCCGAAAACAGACGAGGCCTGAGAGTCTTGAGACACGTCTGATTTTGTCTGATTTTGTAAATCATCCCTCTGGTCAGAATGATATGAATCTCCTTTTTTCTGCCTATGTTGGTTTAGAAACGAATATGATTGAAAATTATTATTATTTCTTTTTGGAATTAGGATTTGCACTTACTAACTTCATCCATTAATCTGCTTCTCTTAATAACTTAACAAGGCTGAAAAAAAAAACAAACAAACAAACGAACAAACACTTGAGGATGTTCTTTTTGCCACCCTCAAAGAGTAAAACCTGAGAATAATGGAGTGAACCCCACTTCGTTTAGAAACCTTCCAACTTGGAGGGACTTGTTATCTCAGGGAAATTTTTCTGTTTTAAGAAAACAAAAATATTTCGGTGCCCTACTTGAAAGATTTTTTTTTTTTTTGTCTACCAGATTCGCAAATTTTTAAAGGTGCCACCACAAGATTGTAAATATAATTTTTCTTTATTGTCTACCAGACTCAAGCACTTCTTGCTTTCAATGAACAAGAATGAAGGCAAATGGACTTAAGTGGTACTAATGTTAGCAAGACCTATTGAGGCTCCCCTAATACACAGAAAAACACCACCAGAGTGACAGAGAAAGAAAATCAAGAAAAAAACTATAAAGACCGATAGACATTCAAAGAGACTGTTCGAGTTGAAAATCAAATAGTTTTAATTTACCCAAACAAGACCATGCCCTCGGCTCATCACTTCTCAAGTCTCCAACATGATTTATTCACTCAACTGATCCCATCATTGGAAAACCCACCAAGATGTATCTGTTTTCTCCCTCATGCTTGGGTCATGCGAAAGAGATCCAAACAGCATGTTTTGAACCAACTCCGTATCTAAGAAGAGTTCTTCAACACCCACTCTACCAGAGTAGAAATGCCAAAGCCTGTTGCAGTACGTTTCTTCTCGTTCCAAGCTGGGCCAGCGATGTCTATGTGCATCCACTTAACCTTTTCATCAACAAACTGCAAAAGCGCAACACAAGTTTTAGAAACCTAAAGCAGATGCTATTGAAAAGAACTTTGCTTAAAAGTAAGTCAAAGTGAAGATGGAAAACAGCATGGGGACGTCAAAAGATCCAACTCTAACACCCCCTCCCCCTTTTTTCTCAAAGGGAAAATTTAAAATCGGAGGATAAAAACACCACAAATTATCAAAAGATTAATAAAAGAGCAGATGGAGAAGAGAACCCCCCACCCCATGATTGCTATCATAACAAGTCTCTGAACATGTATCAAGCAGAAAACATTTAATAATTTACAATGAAAAACGACCAAATTGTTTACCTGCTTCAAGAAGAGAGCAGCAGTGATAGCACCACCATGACGATCACCAGTGTTGACCATATCAGCTACTCCTGATTTCATAGACTCCCAATAACTTTCCTCCATTGGCATTCTCCAAAGTTTCTCCCCACTGACTTCTGAAGCTGCAAATACCTCCTTGGCCAAGTCATCACTGGGCGTAAAGACACCTATAAAAGAAAAGGTTTGCCATATCAGTAATTAACTGGTATTCAAGTTGTAACAGTTCAGCAGATACATGAAAGAATGAGAATGCAGAGTAGTAAAAAGCCACCATTTTAATAGTGTTATACAAATTACAAACATAACCCAAGGTGTTTCAACAGAATTCCATGAGATTATTCAGAACTGCCAATACATCACTATTTCTGACAAGCAACAGTTAAGTAAATTTTCAAAACCAGTGTGCCCTTCCCCCCTTCCTATTTGTTTACTATAAAATAGAGTGGTTCTCAGACCTCAAATCCCAGCAGTACATAAAACTCAGATACATTTGTTTACGAGAATATGTAGATACCTGCAATTGAAGGGCCAAGAGCGACTCTGCAAGCCCCAGTTAAGGTTGCCAGGTCAACTATCTGCAGAACAAATAATGGTAGTGTGAGCACTAAACCCAAAATAAACATCTTAACAAGATTGGAACTCTTTGAGAACAAAGCTAGAAGAACAAGGTGGGGGACATCCTGTATTTCTGGACACAGCTCCACTACGGCATGTACACCTCAATAAGAATTTTAGCAGGTTATAGATATAACACAATCACTCGAGACCCCATAAACAATGGAACATGTTGTGAATCAGATCCTTTACACAGTGAACCGGGATGAGAGCATCGCTATCAAACATCAAACAACTAGAAGTTCAAAAAATTTTGTGCCAAGTTACATCATTTTGAATAATGCTAATAATGTGTTAGATATATCATGATTCTTAGGAGTACCAACGGCAGATGTAAGTATTACCTTGTCAACACCTTGGTCACAAGCATATAGCAAAGCATCTGCCAGGGTAAGCCTGCCCTCAGCATCTGTGTTGTTAACCTGCATTAGAGATTGAAGTCAACTAGAAAATATCAGTTTATAGATATGGATGCAAAAACATATCATATGAAAATCAAATCATCACCACAACTAGGACTATTTAGAAAATTATGGCAGCCATCACAAGTTCAGTTTTCTTGAAACTTTGAAAATGCTATGAAGAAACCAATGCGGCCAACGTAAATTACACGGAATATACAAAAACAGCCTGGATAATTTTTCATCATTTTAATGAGTTCTAGATACTTCCATTATGAACCCAATTAAGTTTGACCCAGGTCTACTACTCATTCATTACCCAATAGGACCTGATACAATAATGAATAAAGAACTTCAAGATGACGTTTTCCATTCAATCTGTGAAATGCTCGACTCCTTGAATGAAAACAATTTTAAAATTTGATGCAATCCAATGAGAATGAACCTCTCATTATTTTGTCAGTATAAGAATAAAACCTCTCACAAGTTAGTTACTGCATGTTCTCTTCACAAACCAGAGAACCTATACCTCAATGGTCTTTCCATTTGATGCGGTAACAATGTCTCCAGGCCTCATACCCGTTCCACTTATCATATTCTCACAAGCTGCCACAATGAAATGAACCTGCATAGACAAGGCATTTACTCTAATATTAGGTTACTAGATTCTACTGATCAAAGTCTCAAAAACAGAACAAAAATTAAGAGAGATGAAAAATCAAATTTCTGACCTCTACACCAGGAGGTTTAATTTGACCAATAGCTTTTGCCGCACCTAGAACTGCTGCTGAACCCCCCATATCAAATTTCATGAGCTCAATGTAACAGCCAGGTCCTGTTTTTATGTTGTAGCCACCACTAGAAACATAAAATAAAAACTCAAACAGCTCTTATGAACTGAGGGCCAGAAAAATTAAAACAAAATAACATATAAGATATAGTCTGACAACTTCTCCTTCGAAACTCATATATTCACCTGTCAAAGGTCAAGCCTTTTCCAACTAAGGCCAACTTGACTTTGGAAGGTCCACCTGGAGGTTTGTAACATAAATGTATAAAGTGAGGGGGATTTGCAGAGGCTGCAGCTACAGCCAGATATGACCCCATCTTCAATTCTTTGCATTGCTCAGCATTTAAAATTGTAGCAGAAAGAACATCACTGTACAAGGAAGCAATCTTTGAAGCCTCTTCTGCTAGTACCGCTGAAGTATAAAAGTCATGGAATACAATTAATACCAAGGATCAAATCATTTTCTAATAAACACAAACAGATGAAATAAAATGCTAGCAGGCAAAGACAATTTTTTCTAACTTCATACTCATTAATGCATGACATGAATAAGACAATCAAGAACTATCTAACAAATTACTGCAGGGTATTGCAATGAGATATCATTCAGAAGCGAAAGTGATACGAACCAGGGGTGAGGACATTGGCTGGTGAATTCATAAGTTCCCGCCCAAAAATTACTGCAGAAGAAACATCTTCCGCATACTTGAGCTTCTTTTCCAGTTCAGGTCCAGTTCCAAGGCCAAGGATATCCACGGACTTAAGAGTTGGTTTCTTTGACTCTGATTTATATCTATTATCTTCATATAACCCAAGCACGGTTCCTATGACAATTCAAACCATTCCATCAAGTACAGAAAAATATTACCACAAATATACATAACCTAGGGTATTGTGAATTGTCAATCACTACATCATAAAATTAGTACCAGATGCAATTGCCGAAGCTGTGCCATGTTTCGATTCAGCAGAGAGCCCCTCAGAAGAGGCCAGCACGATAGCAACATCACTTGCTCGAGCAGCCTTGGCTGCAGCTGCAACAGCCTCACCAAGACCCCGAAAAGCAGCCGTAGTTGAGGCAGACTGTCCGAGACCAATCAATCCGACCCTCTTTGAGCCAAGACCCGGAAGCCTAAGAACTGTTGACTGGCCAGCCTTTCCCGTAAAATCCTCCTCGGAAGAGGCTTCAGCCAACAAACCACCCAACTGAGAATCGAGCTTCTTCAAAATTGAATTCACAAACTTCGAGTTATCATCCTTCACCATGTCTTTCTCTGTCACACCCACTGCAAGTATGTCTCCCTTCCATTCCGTCACATCAATCTCTTTCGCAGCAAACGAGACCTGCGCTAGGAATTTTCACAGAATCAAGTCCCTAATATCCAACCCAATTATATGTGTCTAAAACGAGTTTATCACAAATATAAACAAATGAAAAGCCCATTCTAAGAAACCAATCATTCACTGATTTCAGATCATCAATTTAAAAAAAAAAAAAAAAAAAACTATGATTCTATCGCACGCTTTAAAGAAAAAAATGTGGATTCAAAGAGACAGACGGAACCCCGAAAACAAAGATCGGACCCGTTTTAGCCTATATAGTCTATAAAGATTCTTGAACTTATGAAGTGAGCACATACAGTGCAAATCCCACTGGTTTCAGACTCAGAAACACATCAACAATAACTCAATTGTCCACACATGTTAGCCAAAAACAACCAATCAAAAGGTAAAACTACTAAATACAGTGGAAAAAACACAGGACGTTCAGAGTGTGGGTAAGAGAGTAAGAGAGACCTTGGGGGCTTCGATGTTAGCGGGCAAAGTGAGACCAAGAGTGGCCCGGGCGAGAGTGTGAGCCATGAGGCTGCCTCTGCGAGAGCAAAAGGGTGAGAGCGCGAAAGAAACTCGAAGTTAAGCGGAAGACTGTAGCTTCCTGAAAACCAAGGACGGAGAAGAGCGAGAAGACGAAGCAAAAGGAAGTGTGGAGGCCAAAGAAACAATAATGGCGGCCATTTTGAGGTCGGTTTTGACTGTGTACGTGCGAGGTCAAATTGTGGATCCCTAGATGCTCGCGTCAAGACTATGCTCATAACTAGTATTGCTCTGTTTTACTGTTTCAGAGAAAATTCCGACTTGGATTTTCTTTAGACTGTTGGTGTTAGTTTTTCTATCAAAGAAGTTCATGGAAACTGCAAAACTTACAGTACAAGATCATGGTGTTAAAGAGTATCAAATGGTTTTGCTTATAAGATCATGATCGTAACATACATTATTGGCAAGACAATATCGTATAAAATGCAGGTCATGACATCAAATCAGCTGTATTACGAAAGGTCTAGACAGTGCAACTGAGAGCCTGAGACATGTCTGATTTTGTAAATCCTCTGGCCAGAATGATATGAATGTCCTTTTTTCGGCCTATTTCGGTTGAGAAACGAATATGATTGAAAATTATTATTATTTCTTTTTGGAATTAGGATTTGCACTTACTAACTTCATCCATTAATCTGCTTCTCTTAATAACTTAACAAGGCTGAAAAAGAAAAAAATAATAACAAACAAGCACATGAGGATTAGTTATGTTCTTATTGCCACCCTCAAAGAGTAAAACCTGAGAATAATGGAGTGAAACCCACTTCGTTTAGAAACCTTCCAAATTGGAGTGACTTGATATCACAGGGAAATTTTCTGTTATAGAAAACAAACATATTTCTGTGCCCTACTTGAAAGAATTTTTTTTTTTTCTTTTCGTCTATCAGCTTTGCAAATTTTTAAAAGTGCCACCACAAGATTGTAAATATAATTTTTCTTTATTGTCTACCAGCCTCGAGCACTTCCTGTTTTCAATGAACAAGAATGAAGGCAAATGGACTTAAGTGTACTCATATGTTAGCAAAGACCTATTAAGGCTCCCCTAATACACAGAAAAACACAACCAGAGTTACAGCCACAGGGAAAGAAAATCAAGAAATAACTATAAAGACCGATAGACATTCAAATAGACTGTTCGAGTTGAAAATCAAATAGTTTTAATTTACCCAAACAAGACCATGCCCCCGGCTCATCACTTCTCAAATCTCCAACATGTTTTATTCACTCAACTCATTGGAAAACCCACCAAGATGTATCTGTTTTCTCCCTCATCTTTGGCTGATGTGAAAGAGATCCCAACAGCATGCTTCGAACCAACTCCGTATCTAAGAAGAGTTCTTCAACACCCACTCTACCAGAGTAGAAATGCCAAAGCCTGTTGCAGAACGTTTCTTCTCGTTCCAAGCTGGGCCAGCGATGTCTATGTGCATCCACTTAACCTTTTCATCAACAAACTGCAAAAGCACAACACAAGTTTTAGAAACCTAAAGCAGATGCTATTGAAAAGAACTTTGCTTAAAATTCAGTCAAAGTAAAGACGGAAAATAGCATGGGGCCATCAAAAGATCCAACTCTAACACCCCCTCCCCCTTTTTTCTCAAAGGGAAAAATAATAATCAGAGGATAAAAACACCACAAATTATCAAAAGATTTAAAAAAGAGCATATGGAGAGGAGAACCCCCTGCCCCATGATTGCTGTCATAACAAGTCCCTGAACATGTATCAAGCAGAAAACATTTAATAATTTATAATGAAAAATGACCAAATTGTTTACCTGCTTCAAGAAGAGAGCAGCCGTGATAGCACCACCTTGACGACCACCAGTGTTGACCATATCAGCTACTCCTGATTTCATCGACTCCCAATAACTTTCCTCCATTGGCATTCTCCAAAGTTTCTCCCCACTGACCTCTGAAGCTGCAAATACCTCCTTGGCCAAGTCATCACTGGGCGTAAAGACACCTATAAAAGAAAAGGTTTGCCATAACAGTAATTAACTGGTATTCAAGTTGTAAGAATTCAGCAGATACATGAAAGAATGAGAATGCAGCTAGTAAAAAGCCACCATTTTAATAGTGTTATACAAAGTACAAACATAACCCAAGGTGTTTCAACAGAATTCCACGAGATTATTCAGAACTGCCAATATATCACTATTTCTGACAAGCAACAGTTAAGTAAATTTTCAAAACCAGTGTGCCCTTCCCCCCTTCCTATTTGTTTACTATAAAATAGAGTGGTTCTCAGACCTCAAATCCCAGCAGTACATAAAGCTCAGATACATTTGTTTACGAGAATTTATAGATACCTGCAATTGAAGGGCCAAGAGCGACTATGCAAGCCCCAGTTAAGGTTGCCAGGTCAACTATCTGCAGAACAAATAATGGTAGTGTGAGCACTAAACCCAAAATAAACATCTTAACAAGATTGGAACTCTTTGAGAACAAAGCTAGAAGAACAAGGTGAGGGACATCCTGAATTTCTGGACACAGCTCCACCATGGCATGTACACCTCAATAAGAATTTTAACAGGTTATAGATATAACACAATCACTCAAGACCCTATAAACAATGGAACATGTTGTGAATCAGATCCTTTACACAGTGAACCGGGATGAGAGCATCAGTATCAAACATCAACTAGAAGTTCAAAAAATTTTGTGCCAAGTTACATCATTTTGAATAATGCTAACAATATGTTAGATATATCATGATTCTTAGGAGTACCAACGGCAGATGTAAGTATTACCTTGTCAACACCTTGGTCACAAGCATATAGCAAAGCATCTGCCAGGGTAAGCCTGCCCTCAGCATCTGTGTTGTTAACCTGCATTAGAGATTGAAGTCAACTAGAAAATATCAGTTTATAGATATGGATGCAAAAACATATCATATGAAAATCAAATCATCACCACAACTAGGACTATTTAGAAAATTATGGCAGCCATCAGAAGTTCAGTTTCCTTGAAACTTTGAAAATGCTATGAAGAAACCAATGGGGCCAACGAAAATTACACGGAATATACAAAAACAGCCTGGATAATTTTTCATCACTTTAATGAGTTCTAGATACTTCCATTATGAACCCAATTAAGTTTGACCCAGGTCTACTACTCATTCATTACCCAATAGGACCTGATACAATAATGAATAAAGAACTTCAAGATGAAGTTTTTCTTTCAATCTGTGAAATGCTCGACTCCTTAAATGAAAACAATTTTAAAATTTGATGAAATCCAATGAGAATGAACCTCTCATTATTTTGTCAGTATAAGAATAAATCCTCTCACAAGTTAGTTACTGCATGTTCTCTTCACAAACCAGAGAACCTATACCTCAATGGTCTTTCCATTTGATGCGGTAACAATGTCTCCAGGCCTCATACCCGTTCCACTTATCATATTCTCACAAGCTGCCACAATGAAATGAACCTGCATAGACAAGGCATTTACTCGAATATTAGGTTACTAGATTCTACTGATCAAAGTCTCAAAAACAGAACAAACATTAAGAGAGATGAAAAATCAAATTTCTGACCTCTACACCAGAAGGTTTAATTTGACCAATAGCTTTTGCCGCACCTAGAACTGCTGCTGAACCCCCCATATCAACTTTCATGAGCTCAATGGAACAGCCAGGTCCTGTTTTTATGTTGTAGCCACCACTAGAAACATAAAAGGATAAAAACTCAAACAGCTCCTATGAACTGAGGGCCAGAAAAATTAAAACAAAATAACATATAAGATATAGTCTGACAACTTCTCCTTCGAAACTCATATATTCACCTGTCAAAGGTCAAGCCTTTTCCAACTAAGGCCAACTTGACTTTGGAAGGTCCACCTGGAGGTTTGTAACATAAATGTATAAAGTGAGGGGGATTTGCAGAGGCTGCAGCTACAGCTAGATATGACCCCATCTTCAATTCTTTGCATTGCTCAGCATTTAAAATTGTAGCAGAAAGAACATCACTGTACAAGGAAGCAATCTTTGAAGCCTCTTCTGCTAGTACCGCTGAAGTATAAAAGTCATGGAATACAATTAATACCAAGGATCAAATCATTTTCTAATAAACACAAACAGATGAAATAAAATGCTAGCAGGCAAAGACAATTTTTTCTAACTTCATACTCATTAATGCATGACATGAATAAGACAATCAAGAACTATCTAACAAATTACTGCAGGGTATTGCAATGAGACATCATTCAGAAGCGAAAGTGATACGAACCAGGGGTGAGGACATTGGCTGGTGAATTCACAAGTTCCCGCCCAAAAATTACTGCAGAAGAAACATCTTCCGCATACTTGAGCTTCTTTTCCAGTTCAGGTCCAGTTCCAAGGCCAAGGATATCCACGGACTTAAGAGTCGGTTTCTTTGACTCTGATTTATATCTATTATCTTCATATAACCCAAGCACGGTTCCTATGACAATTCAAACAATTCCATCAAGTACAGAAAAATATTACCACAAATATACATAACCTAGGGCATTGTGAATTGTCAATCACTACATCATAAAATTAGTACCAGATGCAATTGCCGAAGCTGTGCCAAGTTTCGATTCAGCCGAGAGCCCCTCGGAAGAGGCCAGCACGATAGCAATATCACTTGCTCGAGCAGCCTTGGCTGCAGCTGCAACAGCCTCACCAAGACCCCGAAAAGCAGCCGTAGTTGAAGCAGACTGTCCGAGACCAATCAATCCGACCCTCTTTGAGCCAAGACCCGGAAGCCTAAGAACTGTTGACTGGCCAGCCTTTCCCGTAAAATCCTCCTCGGAAGAGGCTTCAGCCAACAAACCACCCAACTGCGAATCGAGCTTCTTCAAAATTGAATTCACAAACTTCGAGTTATCATCCTTCACCATGTCTTTCTCTGTCACACCCACTGCAAGTATGTCTCCCTTCCATTCCGTCACATCAATCTCTTTCGCAGCAAACGAGACCTGCGCTAGGAATTTTCACAGAATCAAGTCCCTAATATCCAACCAAATTATATGTGTCTAAAACGAGTTTATCACAAATATAAACAAATGAAAAGCCCATTCTAAGAAACCAATCATTCACTGATTTCAGATCATCAATTTAAAAAAAAAAAAAACTATGATTCTATCACACGCTTTAAAGAAAAAAATGTGGATTCAATAAGACAGACGGAACCCCGAAAACAAAGATCGGACCCTTTTTAATATAGTCTATAAAGATTCTTGAACTTATGGAGTGAGCACAAACAGTGCAAATCCCACTGGTTTCAGACTCGGAAACACATCAACAATAACTCAATTATCCACACATGTTAGCCAAAAACGATCAATCAAAAGGCAAAACTACTAAATACAGTGGAAAAAACACAGGGCGTTCAGAGAGTGGGTAAGAGAGTAAGAGAGTAAGAGAGAGAGAGAGAGACCTTGGGGGCTTCGATGTTAGCGGGCAAAGTGAGACCAAGAGTGGCCCGGGCGAGAGTGTGAGCCATGAGGCTGCCTCTGCGAGAGCAAAAGGGTGAGAGCGCGAAAGAAACTCGAAGTGAAGCGGAAGACTGTAGCTTTCTGAAAACCAAGGACGGAGAAGAGCGAGAAGACGAAGCAAAAAGACGTGTGGAGGCCAAAGAAACAAGAATGGCGGCCATTTTGAGGTGGGTGAGCCTCTATCTATTTATAGTGAAACCTCGAAGAGACTTTTGAGTTGCGCGAGGGACCGAAGATGATGGGGCGTGTGCGTTAGCATCACCAAGCCACAAGCGGATAGAATGTAACAGAAATTCCTCGTTTGATATATGTCTCAATTTTCTCTGGGCACAATAAGTTCAAAGAGAGCCGTTAATTAGGATAACACCTTACTCATAAAAAGATTACGCGATACTAATTTTGTGATAAGTTTTAAAGAGTTGAATGTATTTTGGAAGAAAGATAATTTTGAAATTAAATTTTGGATGCATTAATTTACAATTAAGACACGAGGTCTAATTATAGATGCAAAGGGTATTGCTTATGAAAAGTTGTATTTTTCATTTTTTGTAAAGGAAAATGCTTCTCTTATCCAGATAAGCTACCGATTTTATTTTTTTATTTTATTATTCAAGAAGTATTTTTTAAGAAAATTTTTTTCAAAATATTTAAAGGGATTTAAAAAATATTTGAAAAAAAAGTGAAATTTACACTATGGATAAAAACCCTCCGTGGGATTTCTCGGTGGTCCTAACTAGCAGTTTCGTTTTGTAAAAGGGTGGCTCTATAGCCACCGTTGGAATCTCCCGTTAGTTCATTTTGTACTTTTTTTTATATGTATTTTTTTAATATTTTTAAATATATTTTTTTAAAATTATAATATTATTAAAAAATACTTACTTAAAGAAAACAAAAAAACTAGCAATAGCCCCAGCAGCTATCAGCGTGAAGAGTAGCATTTTCCTTTGTAAAAACAGATTGGAACAGCTTATAAGTCACACCTGTTACCAAAAAAGACAATTCTTTGAACTTGGTCTAACCGTTACTATCAGCACTTTATCATGGGCTTTGAATTCTGATGCTGGGTTTTGCTATTCATCCTCCTTACACTACTCTATACAATATTTTTTGTATTCACTATTCATATAAAAATATATTTGAAGAAGTGTGGAGTGTGGAGTGAATAGTAGGAGATTGAGTAGAATTTTTGTTCTGATGCTAGCTACACAAATTTTTTGTTTCCAATATGTGAACAATTTTTTGTTTAGGGTTTGATATTGCTAGAAAGGGGCCGTACATATATCCATGGTAGCTAGGCTGGGGTTAAAGGTACATAGCTTTTGATATTAGGGTAATGGATGCATGGGTTTTCTCTATTACGGATGGAACTCACGTAAGATTTCATTGCATGTATAAGTTAATGGCCTTACAATATTATGATCTGATGGCGTACTTCGCCCCCTCTTTCTCAAAGGATCTCTCATGAAGATTGATTTCCCATGCATACCTCCCATCTCCCATCTTGCTGCATAAACGTTAAAATACTACAAGAAAAATGGATATTTGTGACATTTTTTGTGATGAAAATTGTTATTTACAATGAAAATAAATTTATTTTAATTGAAAATAGTCATTTCGTTATAAATAACAAATCGCAATTAAGTAGTTTTCTTGTAATAACATTTTATATATAAATGATGCAAACCCTAGGAGAATGATCGAGGCTGCAGCATGCATGGTATAATAAGATGGGAGTACTTCTGAGTCAGCTTCTAGCTAGGGCTTCTAATATTTCTCATAGATGATCTGATCCTTAATTATTACCTTTCAGATTTCGTGCTTCCCTTTTAGTTTAGGCTTCTCTGTAAAGTCCTATAGATCGATGCCGGCTTAAACAAACTTTCAAAACTAATATTCCCTAGCTCCTATAACTCTTCACAATTAACAAAACCATTATTGGAACCAAATCAATCGTATAACCTAAAGGAAAGTTTTCAGATCATGCACAAACATGCAGTAAAAATACCAGTTTTACATCCAAAATAGTTTAATTACATATCTACTCGAAAATAGAAAAACTCCAAGTTTCAGGCTAGGCCGTGTGATAATGCATCTCTTAGTAAATTGCAAAAAATAAACAATAAAAAATCTGGAGGATCTTTAATTTCTCCAGTGCCTTGGAAAAATGTGATCTTCAATGTTTAATTATAAACCACCCAGATTGGTAGGTATGCCCTGTTTGAATTCCTGAGTTTCCAGTAGCTAGTACTACTCTCATGATCACTAGGAAGCTAGCTGTTTTGCTAATTTTCCAGATGATTGGCTCCGCAAGAAAACTTATTATTCGTGGCCCGCTATTTATTGCGAAAAGAACTATTTCTTGTTAAAATGAGTATGTTTTTATTATAAATAGTCATTCTCATCACAAATAATCTGCTCGTTTTTCTTGTAGCGTGGGTTCCTCAATGCAGGATTAATTTGTTTTCCTCCATTTGTTAGTCTTCAAAGTTTGTGTTTTATTCTTCTATATGCTATCGTATATAAAAAGGGTAAGTTTTGTGGTGCAAGCAGATCAACAATAACTTAAAGATTTTGAAATATATTTCATGTGGTGGGAAACATTTTCTATGATCTGCATTTTGTAGCATTACAACCAGTTTTCTTTTTTCCCCAAAGCAAATTAGGATGAACCTTGAAAGTTCACAAGTCTCCTTTTCTTTTTGTAATTACTTTAGTGAAAGATTAGCATAAGATTTTCTTTTGTATGGGAGATTATCACCAGACTTTTACAGTGAAATCAATTTGCACCAAGATACGAAGAGTGAAAATTTGATCTTCAATATCTACCAACTTTGACTCATTGAGAGATAACAAAAAAGTAGGTGAGCAAATACATAAGATATAAAAAAAACTTCTCAAAAGAGGGGTATAAAGCAAAAACAACAGTGATTAGCTCCAGAATTTGATACTTTTTCCAGTACAGCCTCTCCCTTAGGGGCTAGTCCAATAGTTCAAAGACAAGTCATCATGCTTACGACAAAGGATATACCTTTCTTTCACTGCAATGCCTTTTCTTTTTCTTCACTTTTGGGATTTACCAAACTGAGGATTAGTCAATCAGATCAGATTTCTCAGACTGAGTCAGCATCTTCATGTCCAAGGCTCCAAAGTCTTGATGTGAAACCTCAAGAAACTTGGGGTTGAATCTGTCTAAGTTTTCTGGAGTAAAGCATGATATAAAGAATAATGATAATATTGAAAACTGTGATTAATACATATACAAACTGTGATTATATACTAATTGACAATGACTTCGAATTAAGGAATAATACTTAACAATAGTCACAACTAGATCAATGGCTTCTGGTATTCATGTTAATGGGGGAACATATCCTTTGGGATTTCCATTTTGAGACCGACAGTAAATGGCTTTTCTCATGTTTTTTTTTCTTTTTTAAAGTAAGTGGTCTTTGCTTTGTAACTTGTGTATATTTGAAACTGCAATCAGTTCATTTCTGCATTAGATGTTCTTGAACATAATTACAGCACAAAATTTTTGTTCTAAGTTTTTACTAGTTCTGTTCTAAAGCCTTGTCCCGTTTTGATTCAGAAAGTGTTTCATCTTATCTCATTTTATTATTACAATTTTTTTAAATTCTCACACAAAATATAATAAACAATTCAATTTTTTTCAAATCTTAATTTAACTTTTTCAAATCACAGAACAATAATAATATTAAAAAATAATATTCTAACAATATTTTTTTTAACTTTTATTTAAAATTATCTCATCTCATCTATGAATCCAAATCAGTAAATTTAGGGCTATAAAGTCAAAAAATTACACTTGCATTAAGAATGAATTTATGAAATCTCCCCCACATATTGTACTTAGAGCATGCAACAATTGATGATTCTATGGTACATGTAATTATTGGGATTTTGCACCAATTTATAAAGTCATTTAATTATGACAGTACATGAGATCCATCGGTATATATATATAGAGTTTGATCATACACCGTAGAAAATCATGATTCTCTGCTTTCTTAAATCCCATGTTGAAGTGGGTACGTACGATTGTAACCTCATTGCAGTCACAGTCCTTGAAAGCCAAAAGATTCTGCGGTTTTGCTACAAAATCACCATTTATCATTCTTTAATTGACTTATAATTTCGTATAAAAAATACATTTACCAAGTAGTGCAAAAATGTGAAAAAAGTATACTGTATAATCGAGAGATAGACACATCATTAATCATTAAATATTAATATTTTAGACTAATAAAAAACTTTAAACAGACAACATTAATAAAATACTATAGAACTCAGTATTTTGCTATAGATCATGATAGGATGGAGATCATCTCCTAAAGTCGTCTCCAAAATTTAGCTAAAAGTACTTGTTTTGCATAAAATAAAAAATATTCAAGATATAACCCTCTATTAGATTAACCAAAATAATATTAATATAACATTATTTTTTCATAATTTACAATTATACTAACTATATGTTAATTAATAATTTAACTTTTAATTACCTTATTGTTTCTCAACTATTTGCTTTTTTTTTTTCAATCTAATTATCCAACACAGACCATGCCACATCTACAATTCTTGTGAGGAATGTCTTTGTCTTCTAATAGCAATTCATACACGTTCATCATGTCCAATAAAACTAAGTGCAAATATGAAAAATCTATATCATAATAATTTAGAAAAATCTGTAAAAAAAAAATTTGAAAAAAAACTGTATCATAATAATCTGAAAAAATCTCTTTTTTTTTTCAATTTCCTCTTGCGGGAGAAATGCAAGCATAAAGGCTATAATACAACAAAATTCAACCACGTATTCCTAAGTTTCTAGAGCCAAACCATCACAAATTAATCAGAAATTAGTCTATATATGTATAATCAAATACGGGAGAGGAAGGTTGAAAGAGAGAGAGAAGAGAGGGTTAGAGCAGAAAATACTTTAGTAGAATAAAAAATTCTTTTTTGTTATGAGTAGTAACTTAATAAACTTGGAGAAGAGTTTGGAGTTACTGTAACTCAAAAGTAAATTTGAGAAATGTTGACTATTTTAATACAGACCATTTCAATTATAGTTAAACAAAATTTAAAGATATACTAATGTCGGTACTCTAATATGAAATTATTTCACTTAATGTATGAATGTTGTCTCGATCCAACATTCAATGAATGGTCCAATCTTAAGTCTTAACAACCTAATTAGATTAGTTTATTGTTATTGGTTGATGTCATCAAATGCATCACATCAATTATCAGCTTGATTAATTAAATATGAGGAAGGATGGCATTGCCAATTGCCATGTTTCTTATGCTTAAAAATAGCAAAAAAAGTCGGGCAAGAAAATCTACTCCCCATTTACTCCGGTAATCGGACATAGCCAGTCAAACACTGTTCAAAACCAGCTCTGCCGGTCGCACTCCAATAAACAAAGCCAACTTCAAACAGCGCAAGTTTACACTCTCTCTCTCTCTCTCTCTCTCCACCCATTCGTTCTTCAATTCTCCCTCTCTCCGAGAAAAAAAGAATTGTGAGTTTCTGTCTCAGATCGAACTCCCATCAAGCTCTTTGCCAATTCCCATCAATTCGCTCGGCCACATCAAATCCCAAATTTCCTGCATTTTTCTTTCCAACTTTCCCTCTATTTTCTCTGGAAAAAAGGAGTGAACAAGACCTGCACGTACACATTGCACAGAGAGACCTTGTCAGCTTTTTTATCTGTGTGAGGAGCGGATGAAAAACGACGCAGTTTCAACTTTTTCTGAGCTTCTCGTTTCTCACAATGCGCAACGGAATCTCAGTCTTTCGAGGCTCGTCGAAGCTCATTTTGAATATACAATAAAAAAAGAGAGCTCTTTTTAAGTCTGTATGTAAACCCTAGCTTTGGCAAAGAAAAAGGTGCACCCATTTTGCTTATTTTGATGAAGTTCATGTTTGTGTCTGAAAAACCACTAGTGGGTCGTGTTTTCTAGGGTTTTGGGCTGATTTGAAATCTGGGTTTCAGTTAAAATGGGGTTTTGGGGTTGTGGGATTTGGATGGTTTGGGGTTCTATAGCTTTGGCCGAGTGGTTTTGAATGAAAACTAGGGCAGGACTGAAATTTGTGGTTCAGGCGGAAAAGTGAGATCCGTGCCGGGAGCTTCAGGGTCCAGGTCAATGAAGGTACCTGGAGGAAGTGAATTGCTTTTTTCTTATGGATTTTGGTTTCTAGAATTTTTGGAGTGATTTGAGCTTCAAAGATAAGAAAACAAATGTTAGTCTCTGTGGATTTTGTTGGTGGGTTTTGGATGATTTGAATGGACTGTTGCGTGATTTTGATAATTTGAAAGAAACCCACGAGGTGGCCGGCACAATTGGGTAACTTGGGTGGACTTTTGAGCTCAAACTGTTCAGATCTTTGGATTGAACCCAAGGAGATTTTTATCAATGTCGGGAGCTCCAAGAGTGAGGTCTATAAATGTGGCTGATTCAGAGGCAAGGCCGGTGCTCTGTCCTGCCGGGAATGGAAACAAGACAGGTTCAATGATTGCACGAAAACCTGGTGGGAAGCCACTGAGAAAGGTGGAGAAATCAACCGGGGAGGCTCCGTTGGCCGAAGATAAGAAAGCCTGTAAATCGCCCACGGTTGCTACTTCCTCTCCCCAGCTACATTCTGTCAATATACCTTCGGTTCTTCGCCGGCACGAGCAATTGTTACATTCCAATTTGTCGTTAAACGCATCATGTTCATCCGATGCTTCTACGGATTCGTTTCATAGTCGAGCGTCTACTGGCAGGTTAATACGGTCGAATAGTGTGGGGAGTAGGAGGAAACCTTCTTCTTCAAAGCCGAGAAGTGTTGCATCTGATGGTGGTTTGGAATCTCTGCCTGATGGATTTCGGACCAAGAAGAGGTGTGCGTGGTTGACTCCGAATTCCGGTTAGTTCTTACTTCCTCGGAGTTAGAGGATTTCTGAATTTTTCTTTTCTGGATTGATTTAAAAGTCATTTTTATTTTGTGCAAATGGACAAGTGAGATGGGACTAACTTGGTTAATTTGCAGTTTAGTAGTATGTAGTTGTTATTTATAACGTATCCTTTTTATTTGAGTATTTTGGTTCTTTGATAAAGCCGTCAAATTTTATTACTATTGTACGGACATCTATAAATAGAAAGTCTCCATGTGGAAGTATGTGATTGCTGGGAATGCCTAATTTTGATTGGTTTAGTTCAGCGTCAATTCAATTCAAGTGACTAGGGTTGCAATTGTGATTCTTTATGAACCAAAAATCTGAACCAACATTTTTTAAATATAATGAGGGATTGATTAATGGGGGGTTTGGCCCTCGATAGAGTTCAGTACAAAGTTTTTGTGGCTAAGGCATTGTTAAATTTACTTTACTCTGTACATGTTGTGGTCGGTTCTTGTTTTATCTATACTATGGATTTGACAATTTGTATCTAGTTTCTTCCAAAAAGTAGCTAAACTGACTACTCAGTCAACGGAAACCCCCTATTTCTACTTGGCTCACAGTTTTCTTAAATCAGATAAATATCATTTAGTCATTGCTTTTTGTATTTTGCAATAACTACCTAAGAGGCACCACCTCACAAGAAGTTGAGAAATGTGCATATCTCTGCAGTTTATCTGATGTTGGAGGCATACTTTCGAAAGAAGAACTTGGCATCCAGCTGTTTGATTTTCATTGGTTTTGGTGTTTTATGGCTATGATTACTTTGAATGGACTAAAACACAATGCTGTGTGCTAGTTTATTGAGTTTTTGTTGCTTCACAGAGTATATTTGCTCTTCTTTGGTGCAAAAGTGGGAGAAATAACACTCTGAGACCGTCCACAAAAAGATGTGGTTCCTCCCCCGCACCGCCCTCCCCCACCCCCAACCTCAACCCTAAAACCACCACCACACAAATTAAATTACTAAATTCCAGGTATCAGTAAGTTGTATTCTAAGTAAAAGATAGGTGTGGATCTAGGATTCTCAGGCATTGGCAGGCCATGTGGTTGGGAAAGCCATTGCTCCTGAATGTTGCCTAGCAGTCTTTTAAATTTCATATTCTGACAGTTTCATTTGTTGAAACCAGACCCATGTTATGCTGCTTTCCATGATGAGGAATGGGGAGTTCCAGTACACGATGACAAGTATGGGATCTCAACATTGCCTGCTTTCATATTGATAAGAGGATTTTGGATACATTGTTCTATTTATTAGCTGTTTTTGCCTTTTGTTGATATCCCCAATCTCATCCAGGAAATTGTTTGAGCTGCTCGTTCTTTCTGGTGCTTTGGCTGAACTTACATGGCCTGCCATTTTAAGCAAAAGGCATATCTTTAGGTATTCTTCCTGAAAATTCTATCTTATTTCATCTATTAACAGATTCATGCCCGAACTATTGGTTGTAAGATAACTTATTTCCTTGGAATCATGGCCCCTACATTCCCACTTGGCCTTTTTACTGGATTATTTTCCCGACAATCTTCCTTTTGCAGGGAAGTATTTGCAGATTTTGATCCTGTTGCTGTCTCTAAGTTGAATGAAAAGAAGATAATAGCACCAGGAAGCACTGCAAATTCTCTTTTATCCGAACTAAAGCTTCGTGCTATCTTTGAGAATGCACGTCAAATATTTAAGGTAGATTCTCATTTTCTTATGGCACTTTTCAGAATTGAGCTGTATAAGATACATGTACAAGGGGCACTCTGAATTATTGCTTGCATATTTAAAGATGCTTAGAGCATGACAAGTGTGAAGTTTTCAAAGTAAACTGGATGTCAAAAAATCCTTAGAATCTTGTGATGCTAGCACTCTAGTACAATTGGGATTAGTTTATTCATTTATATCTCCCAAAAATTGGCTTGACTTGGTTTAGTTTACCTGTATAATTTGGATGCTTGTAGTTTTCTCTCTTCTTTGTACACTGACTAAATAGAAAATATTGAGTGCTTAGTGATCATTTGGTCATGCCAGTTAGGTGAACAAAGTAGTTGAACTGTGGTCCTGAAATGTATACAATATGTGTGACCCATTCAGAACAAACCTATATATTACCATCTATGCAGCCTGACATTATTATACATTATTTCAAAGTTACTCACGCACCTAATCATTTCTTGTTTTCAACATGCCAGCTTTCTTAGTTGGCAAGGCCCAAGTCTTTTATCAGGCTTGATAATTTCCAGCCTCTAACCACTAACCACTAACCATTTTACGGAGGTGCAATAATTGGACATTCCTCAGTTGCTGTAATTATCATCACAACTAACTTTTTGCAGGTTTTGCTGATGCCAGGTCATAGATGAATTTGGGTCATTTGACAAATATATCTGGAGCTTTGTGAACCACAAGCCAATAGTTAGCAGATTCCGATATCCTCGACAAGTTCCAGTGAAAACTCCAAAAGCTGATGTGATAAGCAAGGACCTGGTGAGACGGGGATTCCGGAGTGTGGGCCCCACCGTCATCTACTCATTTATGCAGGCTGCGGGAATAACAAATGATCATCTCATTAGTTGCTTCAGATTCCAGGAGTGTATAGCTGCTGCAGAAGGGAAGGAAGAGAATGGCATCAAGGATAAGGTCGAAGAGATGAAGCCTGATAACATGATGGAGTCGGAACTATCTGTTGCTATCGATGAATTGAGTTTCTCTCCAACATGATGAACCCAATGTCGTGTTTGGGTGGAAGGTGGAGCTCCAGGCTCAATCATCAGTTTACCTTGTTGACATGTTCACGGTTACTATTACATCAGGTAGTAATGGAGGTGCAGTTGTGTAAATTTCCTGAATTCCTCATCATCATGGATTCCTAGATTGTAGATTACTAAATTGAATCAATTTAACTGGTGATTGTGCTCTCAATGGGGCTTCTCCAGAGAGCCATGAGAATTTAATGTACAATTTTATGTTTTGTACAGTTCAGAAGATTAGTAATTAGAATTTTCTTCTCAATCCATTCTGGCATCAGAAGACTGGAAATGAAATTCCTGTTCATTCTGTCACCATCTGATCCATGACTTAACAGTTAATGGGTGGGACTAGCTGATGCCTCAGTGCCTACCTTATAATGTGCTTTACAGCCAGAACTTAAAAATTGACAAGTCAGTTTTGCTTTTAATGAGTGACAATTATATAGTTGTAGCACAATGTTCCCCTGCCCCCTTTGGACGAGGGATGGCTCCCTTTAGATGAACATGTTTTGTACTGTTGCTCTTAATGTGGGGTATTCCTGTTTCAGAATTGATTTTAGATAGAGGGCACGGTTTGATCATTGTAGGGATTGATCTGAGATTCCAGAATTCTGAACTTTTTTTTTCTTTTCTATCTTTCAAGCTGCCTTGCTTTTAACTCTTGGAATACCACTGGCCACCAGTTTGGACCTCTCATATTTTTTGGTCAATTAATTTATATTAAAGATATTTATTACAGCTCTGAAAAATTAAGGTCCCATCTGGATTCGGGAAGTGTTTCATTTCATTTTATCATTACAATTTTATTAAATTTTCATACAAAATATAATAAACAATTCAATTTTTTAAAATTTTAATTCAAATTTTTCAAATTTTAAAACAATAATAATATTAAAAAATAATATTATAATAATATTTTTTCAACTTTTATCTTTCATTTAAAATCATTTTATCTCATTTCTAAATCCGAACTAGTCCTAAAAAACACTTTATACCAGACTAATTCCATTTTTTTTCTTTAAAGAAATACTCATTCAAGAGGCTTCATTTTATCAAGGACGTTGCACACACTGATCAGCCAAAAAACACAAAGCGAAGTTAAAAGAATCAGACTCAGAGGCGGATCCAATCTATTCCTTAGTAATTCCAATTCCAAGAAAATAATTCATATTTTATTTTCCAATTTGCTTGAAGCCTCCAACAACCATCCACAAGTGAGAAGATAGTCAACAGCCAAACAGCTTCTCGACAGAAAATTGGATTGGACCTAAAATTAAAGAGATCCCAAGCTCTTTGCTGACCAGAAGAAAGGAGCCTAATAAACACCCTTGAGGTGGATGCCATCTCACAATTATATAATCAAAACCAGAAAACCATGTCCACTCTTTAGTTATGGCATGCTCCTGACGTGTACCATCCAATGCAGTCTTGCTGCAATTAAAAAAAGCCATGCATCTCTTTGCGTATTAAGACCTTGGAAGTCTTAAGTGATAGAGAGATAGACACATTGAACCCTACATCATTTAATATTTATCCGTGTGAGTTTTTCAGGTTTTATCAAATGCTCAATAAATGTTTCAAAATCCTTTTCCGATATCAATTTATAAACTAAGGCGCATGCAATCTTTGAAAGATCCTGGATTTTTTTTTATATGGATTTCAAAATCCTTCGAGCTATATAGAAAGAAGAATAATAAAAAAATATATCTATATATTAAGTTGAAGGAAGTTTACAGCATAGTTTAAAGAACAAAATATTAAGAATAATGGTCGTGCCTAATCGTCTCAGTTCCTTATAAATCTATCGTCCATTCTTTAAAAAAATGAGGTTCTCTCGCTAGCAGTTGGATGAGAAAGATTGTCAATCAATCACTGTGACACTATTAACTCATTGGAGAGATAACTATGTTTTAACAAGTAATTCTACGTATAACGTGAAATGCGTAAACACTGCATAATTATTTTGAAAAAAAGTATAGTCTACTATTATTATTATTTTATGTAGGTCCCATGTTTTATTCAATTTTTTCAAAACGATTACGCCGCAGTTGCAATTCACGATTGCAAATATCTTTTCTCGTATACTAATGATTGCCATATTTAGGACTCATTTGCTTACGCAGTTCAGATGAGATGTTTTGTTAAAAGTTGAATAAATTATTGTTATAATATAATTTTTTAATATAATTTTTATTTTGAAATTTTAAAAAGTTAAATTGTTTATTAAATTTTGTGTAGAAGTTTAAAAAAATTGTAATGATTATGTGCAATGAGATGAGATGAGATAGTTTAGTTTTATGGAACCAAACCAACCCTCAATTTATTATTTATTTAGTAGGTTGTGATTGCAAATTCTTTATAAAACCCCAGGAAAGTTAAAGCATCCTTTTCCTCGTTTCTTCCAATTTTGTTTGCAATTTAATATGCCAAAAATTAGAACATATAATCTTAGACTACAATTGATAAAAAGGCTAAAAAACACTGAATAATAGAAGATTGGTTTCCGTTCAAGTTGGTATTATGTTCTGCTCTCCAATGAACTAAACTGCATCATCTGACAACCATGGTTCGCCATTGTAATCCTATTATGCTCAGATTGAGGGTCTGAGGGTTCTTCTCTTTACCTCACGTACGGCAACGCGAAGAATGGTAAAAAAAAAAAAAAAATCACTGTTTATGAACAATTCCCCCCTCCCCTCTCCGTGTAAGTAGCACCAATCAAATGCAGTATTCTCTTTATATGGGGTCAAAACTGAAATGGAGATTAAATGGAGAAAGCCAATCTAAACCTACAAAATCCATTTTTTTAAAGGCCAATTCTATACTGTTACACTACTATTAACCCTACTCCAAACAAGAGGGCATACCATATTAAATATACACAACTGTTGCTGAAAAACTATGGCAAAAGTGGGGGGAAAAACATTAGAATAAGGAAAGACGAGCAAACCAAACCTGCCAATTTAATAACTTACATAGATACAGCTGCATGATCTTCTAAAAGAGAGGTCGGTCAAGCTTTTTTTCTTTTTTTCAAATTATTCGGATGGGCTTTCCAGCGAAGGAGCCTTCAACAGGGCTTGATTTCAAATCCAATGCTGAGAAGAGTGCGAGCTGATTCCATTGCTTTCTCACCTCCAAGTTCCATGGCTTCCCCAGTCAGTTCTCCTTCTGTGTCCACCGACCATTGGGTTGAAGACGATTGGTTATGAAGCTTGTCGGTTTTCTTCAATTGCAAATTACTCATTGAAGCAGGAGCAGCAGCAGCTACAAGAGGAGCACTTGGTGGGCCATGTCGCTTCTTTGGCACAGGCATGTCATGGTCATGTACCCCCTTGTATGTTATGATCACTGCACTTGCATTATCGACGGCTGTCTCGATGTGCTTACGGACAGGACATCCAGCAGAAGTGCATCTATAATAGTTTCTGAAAATTTGTTTGAGACTAATTAGAAGAAAAAAGGAAGAGAAGCACAGAATAATTTAAACCGGACAGGAACAACCAAGTGAAAAATTGGGCCTGGCAACCACACATTTGGATACTTTGAAGTGCCAATGGAAGGAATGGGAACATGGTTAAACTTGCTAAGAAAGAGCCATTGATAAAGCAATGGAAACATCTTCCTTTCCTCTCCCTCGAAGTATTGTAGACCTAAATGGGTCCTTATTACCTTTGTGCAATTTCGGCTGAAGACGGGTACAAAAATCATTTCAGTTCTTCCAAATGCATCTTTCATAATGTTACCACATTATGGAAGGTTTGAAGGAAAGAGAACAGTTTGTGGAAGGCACTACCAACTATGGCACATCACATTTTTTTTTTGGGATAGTTCAGAAGCTATGAGACATCACCCCATTGGTGACTATGGGACCACCCCATTGGTGACTATGGGACATCACAATCTTTGACCGCATGGAACACTGAATAACAAAGAGTTTAAAACTGAACTACACTGAATCACCAAAAAGCTACATATATGCAGCAATATGAAATTAGCAGCTAGCAATATCAAGTGCAGGCACTGATTATAAAATGAAGATTGCATTATGAAGATTTAAAAATGAAAAAGGCATGCACCTGGGGTGAGGATTTCCCTTCACCATTTTCTGTCCATACTTGCGCCACCTGTATCCATCACCTGAAATCCCCACATCTCCGGCTGCATGCACAACAAATTTCGGTTTCTTGCCAGGTTTTATTACAGAGCCTGAATGTGCCAAGTCACTTTTCTTCACTCTGGTTTTCAAAAGGGAGGAAAGATTATTCAAACTAGATACTAGCAATCACCTATAAGACAATATGAGAGGAAACCAATTCATGGAACACTTGCCTTCTTTTTGGTTCTGGTTCATTAGCGTGCTCCTCCTTGACCTTAATTTCACAATTCCCATTGGAGTCACTTGAGTTCTGTCGTTTTCTCTCAGGATTTGGGGGTGTTTCTTGTATAGTTTCTTCTGAAACTTTGAGTGGCTCTGATTCATTAGGCATTTGGATGGGACGCTCTGCAAAACTATTTCCCATAACGGGCTTGGCAGATAATGCAAGCTTATTTTCCTTCGTGCAACTAAATTTCCGTGGTGGATCATGGCCATGTTGGCTTTTATAAATAATATCAATTATACGACCTGAGTGGTCGGAGCATTCGATTTTCTTAGCGCAACACTCAGAAAAAGTGCACCTGTAATAGCTTCGAGAACCCTTGGGACTTTTCACTTGCTTCTGACCATATTTGCGCCAGTTATAACCATCAGAAGATGGTGTCTTCGTAACAGGAACAATAGATAAAGATTTAAGGTCAGAAGAACTTTGTTGATCTGTTTTTGGCATGCATTCAGTATTTCCCTTTGCTTGTGAAAGTCTTTGTTCTCGTAGAGTTGGGCTTGGACGAGGTAATATTGATTGTGTAACAGAAGTTGGTGAGAGTTCTGATGAAGTTGGACATAAAGACACCTGAGACTTATGTTGTGTCAGAGCATCGGCAGGCTGGGCTGTTAAAGTTGCCACAACTTCCTGCTGGGGTAACCGAATTTGATCCTGAGAAATACAAAAGAAAGAAACTTATATTACGAGAAAAAAAAAACTTGACATGATCTTGTACAAGATGTATCTAGGTCAGCATTTAGATATGTAAATTATAAGGAGCTGATTCTTTATTTTTTATTTTTGCAATGCAGAGCATAAGCAACTAATGGTTCGAATAACATAATCCACTGTCCAGATTAGTAGGAGCATGTACCAACTACACATATCAGAAGACAGTTCTCCCCACATATAACAGCCGCCTAGGCTTTCCAAATGTTTTAAAAGCCAAAACCCCCAAGCTTTCTCTTTGTATATGGTATTCCTCCTTCGTAAGCAAGGGTAAATTAATAAAACTCAAGGTATCACCCTCTTTAAAAGTAAAGATAAAGAATTGACAGGACTGATTTCAATTTTCAAGAACCTTTCAGAAGGAGGAAGCATTACTTTACAGGAGGTTTCGGCCTATTACCAAACTTATGCCTTTAAGAAACTTGGCCAATATATGAATTTTATTTCAAAGTCCAAGATTAAGCACTCAAATTATGACACTCCATAAAACTTTGCAAACCATGAAGATGAGAATTAATAAGTAAAGTTATTATCTCTTCCTTTTGATGGGACTCTCCTGAAATACGTGTCTGAGTATATGAATGTTTCACATAAGTCATGCTCATGCTCATTTGTTTTTTTGCAAATAGATCCATTCTGGGTGTTAGCAATCATGAGAGCTCTATAGAATGGATTTTTACAGTGAGAACACAGATAGGAGGCATCTATTCATCACTAACAGGAACCAAAGGTGAAAGAAAAACAACCTAAGCTTTGATCATCATGTAATTAGTGGAGGCATATGTCTTCTGCCCCTCCACAAACACACACACACACACACACACACCCACCTCCACGGAAAAAGTGTGCAGGAAAAGAGAGATAAAGTTTAATCACTTGGTTTTACATTGTTTAGTAGCTAGAGAGTTATGATCTCCTGTACTAACTTTGTAATGTCTCACTTGGGCTACACCAAGATCTACCATAAAGCAGCAAGGAAAGGAAAAGCCAAACAACAAGACCAGCACTGTTCATGTCCGCTCTTGGCCCACACATGGACGGGGCTTGGTTCCATGCCAATGCCATTCCCTGATTTTGCTTTTTTCAGCCCACAGCATCATCCTGACCGATGCATTATAGGCACTTTGAAGGGCAATTAGAAGTCTGGTAAGCGCAACACCAGCTCACTTTTAAGTAGCTTTTAAATCTTTCTACCCTGAAGTAGTTCTTAATTTCTTTTCCCGAAGGTCAGTTTTAGTTACTTTTAACCAATTATTCCAACTTCCTTTGGATGTCCAGTCGTAACTTCTAAACAATGATTTAAAACCGTTAACCAGATATTTATTTTTAGAAAAAGTTATTATGCTCCTTTCCGAGCATGCATTCAATATTTTCAATTTCTTGGAGAATCCCAAAACAAACAGGACCAAACACTTACATCCCACCCAATAGCCTAGATCTTTCAGGCAAAACTCAGTCTACCCCAACTTTAAACCACAGGTGTAGTTACCGTTCTAGTCTATAAGTGTTTGAACATTTTGGGCTTATTGTACTTTTCTAGACATCCACATTGATTAGTAATGAATTCCTTCTTAAGTTTCAAGGACATCCTTTGGTATCTTAAGGTATAGGAGCCTAGACTGGACCTTGGGCTAATTTAATATCGTATACACACATGCCAAGCCCCATCCTATCTCATCTTGTACTTGCACAGGAACTAGGATTCCTTTTTACCCTACCCACTTATTTTTCTTCATGTTCCACTTGGCTTCTTCCTTTCTCCAACTATATTGGTCTTAGATGGACGGAGCTGTTCATTACCATTATTGTTTGAACAGTTGCTACCTGTGCGTTCATCAAAAAATATTTCTCGATCCCAATACACCCAATGCCAAAAAGCACAAGCCAGAAAAAACAATATGTGCACCGGCCACACCTTTGTAACTCCAAATACACAGAATTTGTTATAGTCCCTCATGTGATATACTCCAACCACCCCATGAATTGGTTATTCCTAAATGAGTTGTGAAGGGTATAACAAACATTTTTTTGATAAGTAAGAAGATATTTTATTGATATAAAGACAGACATAGCCCAAATACACAGGAGGTATACATGTGATTACACTTATTTAGGAACTAGAAACAGTTACAAGGAAATCACGGAAACTAAGACCATTTAAATCTATAGCAATGGCCCACATAAATAAAGTCTTCCAGAAAAAGCTCTTAAACTCTTCCAAGGAGTGCTCACGATCCTCGAAATTTCTATCATTTCTTTCACTCTAGATGCACCAAAATATACAAATGGGAGCCATCTTTCACACAGCTGCAATCTGTGGTGTCCCCATGATCCCTCTCCAACTAGCTAGTAGTTCAACAACCCTCCCCCGGCATAACCCATGCTAATCCCACTTTGCTGAAAAAATAATTCCATATGGCCCTTACAAACTCACAATGTAGAAGTAAATGATCTACTGTTTCACCACTATTTCTGCACATACAGCACCAGTCGATGATAAGCCCACGTTTTCTTAAATTATCAATGGTCAGAATCTTCTCTAAAGCTGCTGTCCAAGCAAAAAAAGCAGCCTTAGAGGTGCTTTACTCCACCAAATGTTCTTCCAAGGAAAATGATTCCTACCTTGGGCAGTAAGAGTCTCATAAAAAGAGTGTACAGAAAATTTTCCTTTGTTGGAAGGCCGCCACTCCAATTTATCCGCCGCTGTAACAGCAGGACTAATTGTGTATAGCAAGTTAAAGAACTCCACCAGGACACCTACTTCCCAGTCATGGGCCTCCCTAATGAAGCTAACATTCCATTGCTGCGAACCATTAGTAATTGGTATAACAAACATACCTTAGTAATTGCTGTGAAGGGTATAACAAACATACCTTAGTGCTGTTGTTTCAGACTATTCGACTTGGTCAGTCCAACCCATTTATAAAGGCAAAAGCTTTCAGATCTATATACAGAAACTTTCCTACACTCACGGAAAAGCAAGCTTCCCTCTGGCAAGGAGTGATCCTAGAGGGTTATTTTGCTTGGTCCTTTGACTCCTTTGTATATTGAAGTACATTCTTATAGAGAAGACACAAAAGTATAATCCTGGGGGTTTTCTTATGAATAAAACTTATTGATGACCTAGTAAAAAAAATAGACTAATCCCGGGGGTTTTATGAGTCAAGACTCAAGATACTCATTCGCACCAAGTCAGAACTCCAGGGTTCAAAATGGACCTTTAATAAAAATGTTTTTGATGATTCTATAGCTTGTATGATCCTTGCTCTCGATTAATTTCATAGCTTGAAACATTTGGTAACAATAGTATTGATGATTTTTTTCTCCAATTTTCAGGTTAAATTATGTTTGTTAGTGACAAGAAGTTTAGCCCTATCAAAGTATTTTCCAACAATCAAATATAGGGTAAGACCTAATCCTTAGTCATAATCACCTTCAGAAAAAATCTCAAGACACAGTGCATGAACAGAAAAAATTGTTCCCTTACAGCACTCTTGCACGAAAAAAGGCACCCAATTTCACATGCTCAAACTAAAGTGTCCGAATTGATGTTCAAACTAAGCAAATAACGCACAAAGGCACGCTAATAATTCGCAAATTCATGATCAGAAAACACAGGTAGCGAGCAAAAATATGAATGCAAAGGGACTCACTGTTCAGTCTCGAAATGCATAAACAGAAACGAAAAATAGCAACTCCAAATTCTAACCTCGGATTCCGCTCCTCCAGCCGCTCGCGAAGTCGAATTCTCCTGCAAGCCTGTCAGATCAATGGCAAAAATCACATTTCCATCACAATTAAACCAAAACAAAGAAACAAACAGATGTTTTCCAAAAACAAAATAAAATAAAGAGGAGAAATAAATAACAAAGAAAAAAAGGCCCACCCGCACCCTGATCGTCCTGGGACAATTGAAGCGAAGAAGGAGCTGCTAGGGTTTCCAAACGAGACTCTTGCAACTCAGCTTCAACATGCCGTACGGAGTCCCGTAAGTTGCTGAGTTGCGACTCACCGAGTCGGCCTTCATCTTCTCTTTCTTCCTCAACATCCTCCGAATCATCAGACTCCTCTTCTTCCGCTTCTTCTTCTACTTCTTCTTCATTATCATCTTCTTCTTCTTCTTCGTGTGGCTTCGGATTCTCTACGTTGAGAGCTTCTGAGCTCCCGTTCTCAGTCATGGCCGATTCTTTCGCACGAGCGAGGTAGAGAGAGAGAGTAAAGTTTCCGAACAGTTGCTGAGCTTATTTATAGTGTCCGAAACCGTGACCGAAATCCCGAATCGCATTTCGGAATCAGTGTAGCAGCAAAGATTAGTGAAAAGAGTTGTGGGGAGGGTATATATGTCTTTGACCGGAATTGACTCAGGTGGTTTTAGTGTGGGAGTGGAGGGGGGTAACGACCGCCGTTGATTTCTCCGTCACTTCCGGTGACCGTTGCTTCTGTTGACTAGACGGTTTCTTTAACGGCGCTATGGCAGCATTGTAATTTGAATTTGTAACAAGTCTTTGACTAGATGTACTTGGCAGTGAGATCAAATGTTTTGGGTCAAGTACAAAATCAAGATTTTCATATTTTTATAAATTAAAATTACTGTTTTTTAATTTTCATAAAATTGATATTTAAACTTAAAATTTTGTAATTAAGTACCTTCGTTAATCTCTTATTAAAAAATTATGCCAATCTTATATTAGCTGCCACATAACATTAGTTTGTTACATTAGTTATCATTATTATGCCACGTAGCAACCCTCCCATTAGAAACCTTTACAGTTAGTTTCAATTTATATTATCTCATCTCAACATTCAAACATCATTTAAATATAAATATTTTTTAATTTCAATTTTTTAATTTTTTTTATCTAATCATTACAATTTTTTTAAAATTTCAAACAAAACACAATAAACAATTCAATTTTTTCAAATTTCAAAACAAAAATAATATCAATATTTTAACTTTATAATATTTTTATTTAATTTTTTTTTCTCTTTTTTCCAAAATCTGATAAAACATCTTAACTCAAACTATTTTTCTACTATTTATAAATTATTTTACTACTATTTACATATTTATCATCACATATCATTTATATAACCAAACGAGATTAATAGAAATGAATAGAGGTATCCTTTTTTTAAGTTCCGGTATTAATGTTGAGAGAATTAAAATTATGGTCTCGATTTGTTAAGAACTTAAGCATGACAATTGAGATATTTATTTTGCAATGGGTAAGGATACACTTATAATTTTTTATAACTATTTTACAATTTATTTTTAATTAACCTATACAATCATGCCACTTCATTAAAGATAAGTTCAATATTATAAAAGAATAATTTTATTTGAAAGTCTATATATCACACACCGTCCACGTGACATAATTTGACTTAGAAGATAAATTTTAAAATTTAAATTTTACAAATTAAATTATGTTATATAGAAGACGTGTGGTGTAAAAAAAGCTTTCAAATAGTACTAAAGTTACCTTATTATTTCAGGTAGAGTTATATAAAGTAGTTTTACATTTTCCTTTTGCAATGACTCCAAAGTCAACTGTGATAGAAGTCTTAAAAATTCATACATTTTTTCTTTTTCAAAATATCCGATATTATTTATCTTGACTAATTCTTTAGACATGTATGACCTGACCTCCCATCTTACACATTAGGCTATTAAGATGTTTAAAGGCTGCAATAAGCCTTTATTATAATTTGTAGTAGTAATTGAACATATTTTTTTTTAATTAATATTAGTGTGGCAATTGGCAAACATGATGTGCAAACATCTGAAATTGGTTGAATTCCAGATGCTAACAATGGTAAAAGAACTTGAAAGAAAATCTCATGATATTTTATGATGTTAGCCTCTTCTTAATAGGTATTGCTCGAATAAATTGTTTTGAAATGCTCTAGATGTGCTTAGATACTCTCTTTTTTGTTTACAAATGGGCACATTATACTGTTGGAGGCATAAATTGGAGAGGAGACTCATTTTAAGGTGAGAAATTCTATTTAGCAGCCCTACATCACATTTTTGTTTTTATTTGTTTACTTTCAACAGGTGTGTGATATAAGACTGCTAGAGTATAATAACTGTTTTAAAATAGATAGTTTTAAGGTTCATATAGTTGAACATAATGGCTTATAATAGCAAGATTCATGAAATTATCAAGACGCTTGTTTTTAGCCATTTGGTAGTATGTGGAGCTTTAGTTTAAACTATCTAGTTGTTTTGCAACTTTTTTTTCTTAAGAGATGCTTTGGCAACAAAAGAATTTCACAAAATTAAACTTATAAATTAGCATGGTTTATTATAATATGTCATAAAGTTATTTTTATTGTTAAATAGATCTAATATTTCACTTGAAGTCATGTCGTTTGTGTGTTTATTTTCAGAATATGTCTTTGTAATTGTAGCACTTCTTTTTACATATCGGATAATTTTTTGTTGGTCTTATGTTGGCACCGAAGTACTAAAGGTGCACTTCACCAACATATCCACCCCGCATGCAAACCGTATAATTCAATTAATCATTGCTTCACCTATGGGGTTTCTGTTGCAATTCCCATCAAAAGCAACACACTTTTTATTTTTATATTTTTTTTTGAGTATTTTTGTTCTTTAATTTTTGAGTAGAAGCAACACACTTGCAAATCGACTCATGCAAACCCAGAATCAAATAAACTTAAAAAGTTCTCAGTTTTGGATCTATTAAGCATTTCGCATTAAATGATAAACATAACCAAACTAGATCAAAACTTCATAACTAACTTATCAAAAGAGAAGCATTGGCAGCTCTAATTGGAGTCCAGGCCGAGGCCCACTCACAGCAACCCAAAAAGATCATCTTGGAGGGAGACTCTCAAGTTGTCATCTCAGCCTTGAACGAGTCAGCTCCAATCTCAAATTGGACAATTGAAGGCATATTCAGAGAAAAAATTCTTGCTTCGGAACTTTGAAAGTTGGAAACTAAGTAAAATACATCGTTTTCAGATTTGATGCGCTCATTCCATTGTGTAATGGGCAGCTTCAAACAAGTTATTCGGAAGAGTTCTTCTTCGGAACAACCCATTTGCTAAGAAGATAATAACAGCCCCCAATTATAAATAGACACGTAGAAAAGTGGCCTAAATTTACATTACTGATTAAAACCCATAACAAATGAAAAAGAGAGAGGGAAACCTACCTACGAAATTGAAACCCGAAGTCCTGCAAACAACCCCTACCCCTTCCCATTGGAAACCCCTTCCCAAGATCAGAGCTCCATGAACGACGACAACCATAAGAAACATTGGCCCACCAGTTCCCCATCTATGTTGGCCCACCAGTTCACAAAATTGTTTGAAGCTTCTAGGTTCCTCTGGCATAATAACAGTTGCAGGCACGGCCTCTTGCTGTCGACCTACATTAGCCAGTTCAGTCATCACCCTCAGTTTATCAAAATTCATGTTTGCTCCACTAGTTATTTCTACAACATTTTCGCCCTTAGACCATAATACTTGCAATATGCTTCACCTCCAGCAAGAGCAAGGGCACCTGCTGGTTCTAAAATGCTTCTTTTTTCCTCAAACATGTCCTGCAACATGGGTAACAATATATAAATCTCAAGAACTAACACCTACATCTATTATTTTGAGGATCAAGGTTGCGAATGTGAGAAGGGGACCAAGGAGCTAGACGAAGAAGAAATCTGAGAGGAGGAAATCTAAGTATGAGAGGTGTTTCTTTCCGTGTGGTGCGGTTCCATTATAATGTAAATGAGAAGCCCACGTGTCATGAAATTATTGGAGGGCTGTTTTTTTGGTAGAGGTCAGCCCGACCGATCATAAGATTATAACTTTATTCGGAAGCATTCCCTGATAAAAAGAAACTAAGGACTCGAAATTAGATAAGAATTTTCTGATGCTTTTGTTTCGAGTTGAAGCCCTCTACTTTCCCGAGCATGTCATTAATTATGTTTGTTAAGTGTTCACCAATTTCTTGATTCTCAATTTCTTTATTGATGGATTCCCCTTTCGATGCATTACTCATCTTCTTTTTGTCTTTAATTCCACCTCTTGAGTCATAGAAAACGGCAGCTTTTTCCACGGTCAGAATTTCAGCTTCAAGAAACTCCATGCATAAACTTTATTTCTTTAAATAACCTCTAGAATGATTAAAAAAAAACCCATTCAAAATGTCTCCTAAATGTTTTTCATAATCCTATATACATAAGAAATTGCCCCCGAGAAAAATTTATAGTTGTCATATGTTGTCCAAGTTTTTTTAAAATTTTTATATACATAGAAATGCCTCTATGCAATTTTGTTCTGATATACCCTAAGTCTTGTATAATTTTTAATTAATGTATTTTCTATGATGTTGCCCCTTCAAGATTAATTAAGTGGCTCCCCAAATAACTTCTCTAATAATTTGATGGTTTAATTCTAACAAAAACGTTAAAACTAGATTTATAAGAAATAATTATAACGATAGTAATATGGATCCCAAATGTTCTTAATTATATAATAGTATGATTCTTAATATGGACTCCAAAGTGAAATAAACATTAGAATAATCATTTCAGGTTGATTATTTATATGAAAGTTAGTTAAGAAGTTTTATCCTCCAGTATAGCATTATATGCTTAATACACAATCACAAATTTAATACAAAATACTCATTCATCTCCTAATTTTTTTGTTCAACTAAAGAAAATAAAGAGCTGCATGTTTTCATTTTTAATTTTTCTGCAATTCTTATTGAATGTAATAATGAAAAAGTTAATATATGTTTAATTTATCATATTTTTGTACAATAAATTAAAAAAAAACCTCAGTTGTTAAATAACTTAAAAATAAAGACAATTTTGAATCGATTCAAATTTGAATAGACAACCTTTTTTCTAGCCTTGCTCAAAACCAAGTCCTTAAGAAGAATTTAAAAAGAAGGAAGAAAACCGAGTTAGAACTGCTCATCCGACCAAGTCAAAAAAATACAATTCCAAACAAGTAGTTCCGAACCAAATATGAGTGCCCGATCTGTCGACCCAAATCCAATCCCAAAAACGAATTTTCAACCCAACCCGACCCAATTTTGTTTTTATTTTTATTGTTTTTAAAAAATATAAATTGTATGCTAGACAATTTTGATTTCCATTCTTTGCAAAAAGAATGTCATATGAGAATCCAATCTCTGTTTCAATCTTTTAGCCATAGAAAAAAGTATAAAAACGAAGCCTTGTTTGCTTGAATGAGTGGAGAAATTCTTGGACAGGATATTTATTCCATGGAGTCCAGAAAAAAGGCTGTCAAAAAAGGTATAAACATTGAAGAAGATTTTATCAAATAATTTTTTGCATGACTTGTCATGTTGCAATTCCAAACATATCTTCAAGCGGCTATGCTAGCTTTAAGAAGAATGTTTCTTATGGGAAGAACTTTCGCTGCAAACCTAATATTTTCATACCGTAGCTAAACTCATGTAAATGCTAAAAATAAATGATTCCACTAAAATGCTATTTTAGTTAAAATGCATTATGAACGATCATAATGTATTCAATATATCCAAAAAGTATCCAGAATTCTTGAACGAAATTTACGAAAATCCAAAAACAAATAAGCCAAGATCTTTAATAAACCAAACCCGACAATTTTGTTATAATATATACACAAAAGGAAAACAACCACAATGTTGTTTCTACAAAACTTCTGACATGACTTGATACAGATACATCTGGTTATTCTTCCTCCTGCAAAACATGATAAACAAGCCAAAGTAATCATTTAGCCCTTTAATAAAATTACCAAAACAATTATAGTTTCTGCAAGAGGCAGTGACACACCACCAAATATGTAAGCAAAAAAAAAAAAACAATTATTTTCCAATTTGGTTTGGTAGATGAGATGAGGTTCAGTGCTGTGACAACCTTGATTCTTGACCAGTATGGTAGCCATGTCGTTGCAGCTGTGAGCTGACCTTGTTGAAAGAAAGCAAACACTAAGATATTATCCATTCTTTAAATAAGATGATAAAGAGCGCAACATCATCACATTAAATTCAGACCTAACAAATACCTATTAAAGTCCCTCTATCGGCAGCAGTTCCTCATATTATGTGTTAAACATATTTTCAACACATAAAGTGAAAACTGCTAGAATTTCAATATATATCATGAATACAAACCCCAATTGATCAAGAATTTGCAATACCTCGTATTCTTCAACCGTCCATATTCAAAACATTATTCAAAGTTATCTCTACATGAAGAAAAAAAAAACTTTTTTAAAAATATAATTATTAAAAAACCACAGGAAAATATATGATATTTGAAAATGAATCTTACCATTTTCCAGCTTATAGCTTTCGGCATGTTCCATTAAGTCTTGGGAGTCATGATTAATGGAGGTAGCTTTCAACCAATTTTGTGTGCAAATACAAGCTTCAACTGTTTTTGGGGCCAAGGAACTTCAAAATGAATCCAACACTAATGCACGACCCTTAATGTTGAATGCCAACTCAGAAGCAACAGTAGAGAGGGGAAATTGTTGCATCTTCAACAATTGAAACTGATGCACTGGTTGATCCCAAACAAGGGTTTAGCAGAATAGAACTAGGTTATAACAGTAAGTAAAGTTCAATTCAATGTCTCCCTATATCTCATCAGCATAAAATCAATCTGCCTCATAAACATGCTGAAAGAAAAAAAAACTGGTAGCATGACATAATTAGGTTATTCCTGTGTTGTGATCATCGACGGGCTTCAAACTAAATTAGTAAAACTTAAATTAAAAGAAACCAGAGACTATTTTTTTTCTTTTTTTGGTAGTATTATTTAAAGCTTATAAATACTCGACAATATAACATCTCTTGGGACCCAGAAAAAGTAATTAATTTCAAATATATAGTTCTTGTTAAATTATATATTTATGAATTGAATAAGATGGGTGCACCAGAATCATTAGAAACAGAAGAAAACATTTTCTATATATGATATTTCTGGTATAGAAATTCATGAGTACGGTTAAAATATTACTATAAGTTTACATGAAGCATTTTGAAAGAAAATGCAGGTGTGACGATTTGGAATGGATGGTGAAGTACGTGAATCTAACTTTTAAAAGCAGATCATTCTCTAACATAGACCGACCCTAACCCAGGAATTATGATATTTACTCACCCCATCTCGATCCCTATCTAATCAAGAAAACACCCACAATTTTTCACTTCCTATCGCATTGGTGCAAATCACAAAAACACAGAGAACATAAAAAAACACAGCAAATCAAAAAACTGTGCAAGATGATTAAAGCATAAAACCAGCTGCAAATGTCCAGCCCCCACAACCAACTCAGGAAACCACAGATATATATAAGAGAGAGAGAGAGAGAGAGAGAGAGAGCGCGGGGGAGGGGGGGAGTCGATACTTGCTCACCTGCTAGAGGAGTTGATGCAACGGCTCCGAGAATCCGATACAGACAATCTGAGATAGAGAGCGAGAGCGAGAGAGAGACTGAGATCGACAGAGAGGTAGAGAGACTGAGGGCTTGTTTGGGGCCTCGACCCAAAATTCTCATCTTTTCCATTTCACCTTATTTCTAAACATAATTTAAAAACAAAATCTTTAAATTAATTAAGGAGATGTTTGAATTAGGAGGAGAGTTGAGATGAGTTGAGATGATTTGTGAATAGTAAAATAAGATATTTTATTAATATTATTTATTAATATTATTATTATTTTAAGATTTGAAAAAGTGGATTGTTTATTATTTTTTGGATGAAAATTTGAAAAAATTCTTTTGAGATTTGAAAAAGTTAAATTATTTATTATATTTTGGTATGGAAATTTAGGAATATTCTTTTGGGATTTGAAAAAAAAATATGTTATTATATTTTGTCTAAAAATTTAAAAAGGTTGTAATGATGAAGATGAGATGAGTTGATGAGAGTTGAGGAGAGTTCCCAAACCAAACAGCCCCTAAAACTAATCATTATAATTATTTTAAAATTTTAAATAAAAATAAAATAAAATTATTAAAATATTTTTTTTAATATTATTTTTATTTTAAAATTTAAAAAAATTAAATTATTTATTTTATTTTGTATAATAACTTGAGAAAGTTGTTTAGAATATCTCGTATTCTTCAACCATCCATATTCAAAACATTATTATTCAAAGTTGTCTCAACATGAAGAAAAGATACTATTTTAAAAATATAAATATTAAAAAAACCACAGGAACATATATGCTATTTCAAAATGAATCTTATCATTTTTTAAGTTATAGTTTTCAGCATCTTCCATTGAGTCTTGAGAGTCATGATTAATGGAGGGACCTTTCAAGCTTCAACTAGTAGAGATGGGAAACTGAATCATCTTCAACGCTTGAAAAACTGATGCACTGGTTGTATAACTCATGAATTATGATATTTAAGCCCCCATCCCTATATAAAAATAAAAGAACCGACCATAACTCATGAATTATGATATTTAAGTCTTCCACCCTTATCTAATCAAGAAAATACTTACAAATTTTCACTTCTTGTCGCATTCGTGCAAATCACAAAAACATTGACAAATTCACAAAACACGAAGCAAATCTAAAAAACAGACCCATTAATTTGAAACAAGTGGCAAACGGAATTTCATGTGCAAAAACAGTCATGGGTCTGTTTGGTTGGAGTGAGAAAATTGTGCAGATGAAATAACCAATGCACAAAAAAGAAATAAATTACCGTAAATTAAGAGATACCTTCTACATCAGCATTTGATGCGAGTCGGTGTGACAGCTTCACATGATCTACAAATTGTTTGGTAGCATGGATAGTGATATGTTTGGTTCAGTCCGGATTCCATCTTCTCAAGTTCATGCATCTCCCTATCTCAAGAAGGCAGTAAACAACAAAAAAAATTGAAGATTGCACCTTTTAATTACAACCCAAGCTTAAGCTGTAAATCCAAATCTTCCTTTGGCTACTCATCATCATTCTCTGATTCCTTTATTCTGATGCCCGTGGTTGAGGAATGCTGCCTCTTTTGTTGAGGGTACCAATTGGATTCGAGGTTGCAATCATATTCATCATGACAACGCCTCTTACCAAATCTTTCCTTCGGATTCTCATCATCATTCTCTAATCCCAAATCTTCCTTTGGATTCTCCTTGTCATTCTCTAATTCTGAAAATGAGGAATGCCTCTTTTCATCCATGAAATCTAGCCTTAGGAAATGGATCCCAACCCTTCTAAAGACCAGGTGCTTTGAATTACATTCAAATCTAAACCTTGAAACGGCTTGTTTATTGGGTCTGTTGTAACTCCTCCAGTGCATCAATACATGGTCTGAGTCCTTCCAAGAAAATGTCATAACTCGTTGATTATATAATAAGTAATTCCAATCCGAGCCATCATGGATTTTAACATTAATATAAGCCTTCTCCGTTTCTGGGTTAATGATCCCAACTCTAAGTCCAAAAACAACATATAAAACTGTGCCATTCCAATGATGCGGTCCATTAATATCTATTTCACACATATTACTATCATGGGCCTCCTTGCTATAGCGGAACCAGCTTGGAATCCTCTCTTCTGGAAATATAATGTCAATATTTTCATCTTTAAAGTGGTGTGCCCAATTTTGTTCCTCAGAATGTCTCTGTTATACGAATAAAAGATTCAGCAATACAAGTTATAAACCAAGGTCACACACAAACACGTTGAAAAAGAAAGAGAGGAAAAGAGACGTACATACCTCTTCCCATGAAGGAATCGGCCTCATCTTCGCAAGCAGTTTATGGCATCCGTACAATTCAATCCTTCGGAGGTTAGAAAAATTCATTCTATTGTTTTTAGTAAGTATTTCAGATAGTAGTGCAAAACTTTCCAATGACGTGCATTCACTAGCTTCAACCCTTGATATACTCAATGGAAGAGGTAAAATTTCTTCAAGTTTCTTGCAATTGTTCAAAAAAAGGTGTCGCAACCTATCAAATCTGACGCTTTGATCTGGAAAGCTAACAATATCACACCCACTTAGATCTAACTCAACCAAAGCGGGAAAGTAATTACCATTCGAGAAGAAATTTGATTCTGACAGCCAACAGAATCGAAGACTTAAAACTTGTACCGATTTCCAAATCGCGCTTGAGGAGGAACCTGCATCATTAAAAATGCTTGAATATGTCGGAGTCAATTCTGCAGTAGTTGATGCAATTTCACATTCTTCGCCTGTAGACACAACAGATGGTGTGGATTGTATACCATCCTCCTCCACCTTTCCAATGTGTATTGGTACTTGTGAATCACCGTCGACTTTGATAATACGTAGACTTTGCAACTGATCAATGCAGCCTGCTGCATATAATTCTTCAAGCCGAGTAAGGTTGCTAATTGATGAAGGTAGTTTTTCTAGACTAGAGCTGTACAGAACTAACTTTTTAAGTCCTTTGAGGTTCTCAATTGATGAAGGTAGTTCTTTTATGCTAGTGCCACGAAGCTTTAACTCACGTAAAAATTCTATTGCACATTCAATCTCTGGAAAGTCTTCAAGACTAGAGCATTCATCAAAATTAAAAAAACGTAGAGATCTCAACTTGAATCTTTTAGGCAAATTCCTAAGCTCGAAGCATCCATTAACAGAAAAACTCCAAAGCTTATCAAGGAATCCAACGGAATGATGAACCTCAACTAAATTCTCACAATTATCAAGAGACAAATTCTCTAAATTTGGGCTACTTGATAGATCAGGAATTTTTGTTAAGAATTTACAACAGCTTAAATTCATATTTGTCAAGTTCTGTCCAAATAAAATAAAATAGATGTATTAGCTTCAATGAAATACTGTTTTATAGTTTTAAAAAAAGAAATATTGAAAATAATAGTGGTACCTTGGATTTTAGGCCGCCTAACTCCTTGATGAGGCTATTGGGCATTTGAAATTCAACGAGATTCCTTCCATGAAAATTAGAAGGCAAAATTGACGAAGGATATTCAGGCCAATCAAGTACTCTTAACTGATTAGAGAGATAATTCGGTCCTGCAGAAAATTGTACATTCAAGTTTGATCTAAAGAAACGAAGATTCTTCATATTCATAAATGCCTCGGGATGCAAGCATATCACGTGATCATGGCCTTCAGGAAAATCTAACGAGATCGCTTCAATTGTGTTTGTTCCCTACAAAGACGTACAAAGGCATAAGTATCCCAACCAAATCAAATCATAAAGTTGTTCTTTTTTATTACCACTTGCTAAAATTATGGAAAAACAGAGAAACCAAAACAAATTAGGCTGAAATTATTGAAATGAAAATTTTAATAAATTAATTTTCAAAAAATCAAATCAATTAACATTATAAACTAAAAAATAGAAATATATTCAGAAAAATGAAAACTTAATATTAGAAAATTTCATTATTTAAATTTTAATACTAAACTACCGAAAATTTCATTAATACAAAAAATATAATATTTTGAGGAGAGAATTATTAACTTTAACGGGAGCATATATATATATAGAAATGGTCATGATATACATACAAACTCTTTTATAATCCATTTTGCAATCAACTAAAGCTAACACGCCATTTCAATAAAAATAAAATTTAACTTTACAAAAATGTTCTTAAGAGGTTGCAAGAGTTGTAGGTTAACCATTTTCCATATAGAAAACTACCAAAACTTCACAACAGTCTGAGTTGCATTTGGTCATAGTTACGAATAGAAAAGAAAATATATTCATATATAATATATATACACACACATGCACCAACGAGTTACTTCACCATCTTTAACTTCAACATTTTTTTGGGAGTTTCATTGTGAACAGAAAACAAATGTAAATTCAATGGTTTTTATTACTGTGATCTTACCGAATTTTCTTCTAATACATGGCGAACTTCTTCATGAAACCACAATCTACTACGCTTGCCAGCTTCTTTAGATTCTTGTCGAACAATTTCTTTACCCATTTCTTGCAATAAGTCATGCATCTTAATCACTTTCGAATCAAAAAATAATCCTTGATGAATATTGATGAGACACTTATCTTTAAGCCTTGCAATTCCAATACATGATGAAAAACCACAACTGTCTAGTAATTTCATGACATTTTCAACAGACTTCCCATTGAAGAAACACGCAATGTCAATGAAAATATCCTTTTCATTATCATCCAGCCCGTCATAGCTTATTTTAAGAATTTCATAAATATCCTTGTGAGGACTTCTTTCATACTTTTCCAATGCACTTTCCCATTCTTGTATACTTCTACCATGCAAATCTGAACCAAGCACTGTAAGAGCTAGTGGAAGGCCCTTAGCATAACCTATTACAGCTTTTGTGAGTTCTACATTACTTTCATCTGGCTTGTGTCTTTTAAATGCATGCCAACTAAATAGTTGAATAGCTTCGTTGGGGTCCAATCCCTGCACTTCGTACGTTGAATCAACTTTATGATAAGTTAACAGACGTTGATCTCTTGTTGTTATTACTATTCTACTTCCTGGACCGAACCAATTATGATTTCCAGCTAGTTCTTTTAATTGGCGCAACTCATTCACGTCATCAAGAATTATAAGTACCCTTTTATAGCAAAGCCTACGCTTTATAAGATTAGTACCTCCAAAACTGCCAATATTACTTTCAGAGTTTCCTAAGAGCTCATAAAGAAGTTTCTCTTGTAGTTGCCCCAAACCGTCTTTTGGACTCGATTTCTCTCTAACATTTGCTAGAAAACATCTAGCTTCAAATTGATGTCCAATTGAGTTAAATATTGCTTTGGTGAGAGTTGATTTACCAATTCCACCAGTTCCGTAAATCCCTATCATGAGAGTAATGTCATTCATTCCAATTTTTAAATAAGTATTCAAGTCTTTTATACGAGACTCTAGTCCAATTGGATGCTCAGCATTGTCTAACTGGTATGTAGATTTAACTATTCTTGAGTCCACCCTTTCAATTATTTTTTGCATAAATTCAGATTCATTCCTGCCAATATAAGGAAAAAGGACATTCAATGAGTCATATTTTTCACATAAAAAGATATGGAGTTTCATTATTTATAAGTTGGTGTATCAACACATCAACTATATTATCACCCATTACAATTACGAAAAAAGTTATAAAAAAAATCATGACTAATAAATAAATTTTTATACTAGCTGATGTAGAAGATCTTTCACAAGGTCTAGTTACAACGTTTTTTTTTTTTTTTTAAAGATTTGCTTACTAAATACCAATAAATTAGTATGAAACCAATAAAAATGAAACAAAAAGATACCATTGGGCCACTAGGGAAAAACAAGTTTCACTACACTTTGCAACTCTAAGGCTATGTTTGAGTAGTGGAGTGATCTCATATTTTATCATTACTTTTTTACTACTTTTCACTTCTATTAACTAATATTCAATATTTTTTATTACTTTTTCACCACTTTTCATTCTTATTCAATATTTTATCGTTAATTTTTCACTACTATTCATAGATCATTTGAGATCACCTCACTACCCAAATATAACTTAAATTACAATGGCCATGAGTAGTACCACAAAATTAAAGAACTATAAAATCCAATACAATTGTTCATAACAGCACAAGAAATCTTGCAGAAAAAGATCAGCGTAGCACAAATTACCATAACCAATGTAGCACAAGAAATGTAGATATACAAAACCTACCCAAAGCACGAATCAAACCAATGCAAGGACAACAAACAAGGAAGGCCAGTTGATTCATGGAGAGTCTATGGCGCCTGTGGTGGCTGATGGATAATTGTGCTTTCCTTTTATAGTACTCTACTTAACTAATTAGCTAGATAGGAAACACTATATGAATTGAAGTTATGAGCCTAGCATATGGCATGAACTTATGCAGTTTGACAATCAGTTAATATTTGTAAGAAATTAGGGATCACCACCTTACTTAGCACATGAAACTATCCTTAAAAAAAGAGAGCAAAAGATAGAGGGAACTTGAGAGAACTTACAATAAGCAGGCGAGATTGATCCAAAATTTTTAAGACAATAGTTTGTGTAGAGTGTAAGTGTTTGTGAAATAGTTTTAAAATGTAAAAACTTTTTAAGACAATAGTTTGATATTGTTTTAAAAAAGTGGCCAGACCTATCATAAAAGCATGTTTAGATACGAAAAATAAAGTCTTGAGATATGAGATATATAAAGAGAGAACCATACTCGTACTGATGTATAGCCTCCGGCCCAACGGTGGCTGCACCACTAGAGGCCAAAAAACTCGGTTTGACGTGGTGTCTAGCCACCCTATGGGATGGTTTTCTTGTGAATATGTGAAAATGGCTTCTTGAGTTTTTAATGCTTGGAAATGAAACTATAGATCATGTTATATGTTTGGAAATGAAACAATTTTTAACGTAAAGATTATCTTTGAATTTAGAGACGGTTTTGATTGCCAAACATGGCCTTATATAAATGAAGTTTATAAACTCGTGTGTAGGGCTGTAAAACGGTCGGTCCGGACCGAAAGTCCCCATGGTCGGTTTCGGTCCAATGAGTAGGGGTATTTCGGTCTTCGGTCCGGTCTTGGGGTGGAGATTTTCCTGACTGGACCGGACCGACCGAACCCAAAAAATTTTATTTTTATTTTTATTTTTATAAATATATTATTTTATATTATAATTGTATAATAAATTATGTAATTTTCATATAATATATCCCCATTTACAATATAAAATTATAATACATTCACATTCTCTAAGTTAGTAACAAAGTAACAATTAACATCATCAATATAATTATATAATTATAAATTGGTAACTAAACTAAATCACTATAACTATAGTCTATAATTATAAAGAAATCACTAAAGTCTATAAGACTACAAGTCTATAACTATATATAGTATTAAATTATTAATATCACTATGACTAATGACTAATGACTATAAGTTTATAACTAATACTAATATATAACTATACTAATAGTATCATATTAATACTATTATATAGTCTAATATATTTTATAGCTTTACTAAATCACTATATACTATATTACTAATCACTATATCATTATAATATATATAGACACACACTATAAGTCTATATGTAGTAGTAAGAATAACACTATAATAGTATAATATATAGTATTAGTATATATTAATATATTATAAGAGTTAAAGGATTATAACATAATATATGTATAATAGTATAGTATTAATATCACTATAAGTTATAACTATATATACCTAATAGGCTTATAGGCTAATACAATGATTTAAAAAAAAAAAAAAAAAGTTGGACTGAATGGACCAAACCAGACCGAATGGGTGTTCGGTCCAGTCCGGGAAAATGGTGGACCGAAAAATTCGATCCATGGTCGGACCGGACCGACCCATTTATACCCCTACTCGTGTGCATTGATGTGAAAAATTAAATTAAATTTATAATAAAAATAAATTTTAAAGTTGATGTCTCACATAAATTTATATAATGATTTTGGAAAATGATAGTATATCATATGAGTTTGTTCTCTCATTTTGACCGTTCATGTATTTAATTTACTTTTTAATTTTTTTTAATGATTAAGAAATTGACTTTTAGTGTATTAGTTTATTTTTTATTTTTTAAAAATATTTAAGGATGTTTAAAAAATATGAAAAAAATTAAAATGTAAAATTTGTACTAGTAGACACGCCCAACAATCAAAACTGTACAGCACACTAACCACACTCAATGATTTTTTTATATTTTTCTTTTAAGTCATAACCTCTATCTTTGATGCGGGGTAATTGATTGCTAACCCAAATATATTGGTATGAGGCGGGCATGGCCCGGAAAGTCCACCATGGCTATAAGGCCCATGTCCCGTTAATATTAAACGAGAAAGACAATAACGAAAATAGGAATAAATGTATGCATTCATTGGGTTTTTATCCAGAATTTTTCTTCAAATCAGATTGAAGGAAAATTCCTCTGATAGATCTATAAAAATTACAGTCGTTATATTGAGCATGTGACAGCACATGATTTTTTAAAGGCTAAGTTAAAAAATTGACATGTCATTTAAAACTAAATATTTCTCACATACTTAAAGAACAGATGATAATTTTTTAAATAAACAATTTTGCGTGAAGAAAAACTCTATTCTCAATTAATATAATAGTTAAAGAAGTACCCGTCTTTCAAATGTAATCCAGACAAATTGGCAACTTCTTGTAGGCTTTCCTTCCACCTCTGCACCTTCAAGTCTTCCTGGAACCTCTCTTGATGTTTAGCCAATGCGTTTCCAAAACGTCCTTTCAGATGTCTTACATCTGATGGATCTACATGGTAAAACACGGGTAAAACAGTTTGTTGTTTTGTTTTCTTACACTCGAGGATCTTCGTTAGCTCCTCCAAGCAAGATGTAGATGATGCATAGTCTGAAGATAATACAATGATAGAAATCATTGATTTCTCAATGGCTTCGAGAAGTGCTGGTGAAATTGTCTCTCCTATTTCAAGATCTTTGTCATCTTTATAGGTTTTGATTCTCCTTTGACATAGAGCATGGTATAGATGGGCAATAAAAGTATTGCGAGTATCTGTTCCTCTAAAACTCAAGAATACATCGTGAGACCATCTAGGAGTGGAAGGAGAAGAAGACGAGGGAGAGGGTAATAAACTGAATGCCATTGAAGTAGTGTATGCGATTCTGACAAGCGCCTTCTTGGCATGCGCCTTTGGAGCTTTGGGTGGGATTTGTAGTTCCAGTTGTATTTAATACGCGTCTCTCGTGTATTAAATACAAAACAACCATTGAAGAAAAAACAGGTGTTAAAAGTTTAAAACTGCTTTCAAGTCAAACTTTCACTCAGCATTATAATTGAGTTATGTAAATATAAATGTAAAATTTACATAATATGACATAATTTTATATTTAGTTATTTTATTTAAAATTATTTTTTATATTAAATTATCTATCTATTAATTAAAATAATAATAAATATTAAAATATTAAGATCTACATAAAAATATTAATATTATACAATATGAAACTTGGAATATACAACTATTCATAATACAAATATTAATTAAAAAATTCATTAATTCGTTTAGTATACAATAATTAATGCTATTAATTCTAGTGAAAAAAAATTGGATTTAACAATATTAATGCTCTCATCAGACATTCTTCCCACTCCCCAGGATAATATTTTTTTACCAAAAAGTTATTTTTCCTGTTGTCAGGAATGAAGTAGTGCGTGTTGATAAAGAAAAGAACGGCAACTTTGGGTTGGATTCGTGGAAATCTCAGGCCACCGAACGCTTTAACTCCGCAAACGCGTCTCTCGTGTGTTAAATAAAATAATATAGAAAAAACAGGTTTAAATATGTTAAAACTGCTTTCAAGTCAAACTTTCACTTACTAAATAAATTAGAGCATTGTTATGCAAATGTAAATATAAAATTTATTTACATTATATGACATAATTTTATATTTGATTATTTCATTCAAAATTTAATTCATACTGAATTATTCATCTGTTAATTAAAATAATAATAAAATATTATAAATTTAATAGTATTTTTTTTAATTTTTTTTCTAAATTAAGAGTCATATGAAAATACATTAATAATAGTGTAGAGTAATATTTCTAAAGTGCAGCAAATACATTCTAATATTTAATACAACACTATTAATAAAAACACATCTGTTCATTACATTTTTATCTAAAAAAAAATCCATTAATTTTCTTTTTGTTTCCCGCTCAAATCACAATCCCAGAGCACTAAAGCAAAGCATAAATTCCAAAAAAAAGGGTTTTGTTATACAACTTCTTACTATTCATCCACACTCCACACTCCACATTTTTTAATATTTTTAAAAAAAAAATTTTGAATTTATTTTTTTTAAATATTTCAAATTTTTTATTTACTATTCATATAAAAATTATTTAATAAAAAAAATAAAAAAAATTTAAAAAAAGATGGAGTGTGGAGTGTTGGGAAGTTGGAAAGATTTATTGAATAAAAAAACAAAAAACTTTGAAACGAAATAAATAGTGCAGAAAAAGAGTAAATGAATGAAATAAAAAATGGAGAAATGGTGAAGAAGAAAAGCAAATGAAATAGTAAGCACCTGAAATTTTTTTTAATCAACTTGGTTAGCTACAGTAACCACCAAATATAACTACCGATTTTAAATTACTGTAACTAAAAATCATATTTTTTTTAAGCTGTATAATTTAATGTAGGCTATTTTTTAGTTTTATTTTGCCAAACTCTTTATTAAATTTAAATTTACATAACCCAATTAGGATGCTATATGCATGGACAAAAAGAATTGAATTTGAGTCTCATCAAACATTGTCTATAGGTTAATATTATTTTGCCAAAAATGTACTTTTCCCTGTTCGTAGGAATTAGGTCATGTATGCATATTAATAAATAAAAGAATTTACTTTCAAAAAATAAAGAAAAGAGTCTTCTTAATTTTCGGGCCACTGAACGTTTTTTATTACGAAAACGCGTCGCTGTATTAAATAATATTAATATCAGGACGAATGAAGAAAAGAACAGCAAGTTCTTGGCAACTTTGGGTTGGATTCGTGGAAATCTCAGTTCAATTTTCTTCTTTCACATGGACAGTACGCTTCTCAAAAGGTAGATAGACGTCCACACTCCTTGAATACAGAAGCAGATGCAGCTTGCATCATCATAAGAAAATTTGACCCAAAAAAAAGGACTCGGAGACCACTGAGAGGGAAATGTTCTTGGAGTGCATAAGTACTGTATAGTTATTTTGAAAAAAATATAAGATTTATTATTAAAAAAATAATTTTCTTTTCATGTGAGTATATATTTATTTATTTTTTTTTAATAATTATACGGCACTTGCACACTCCACGACTATATATAACTATTGTCTAACCCTACACCTTAAACATGAGAGAGAACAAAAAAATCTTCAAATTATCACTCAATTTGCAACATATCCTACACTATCAATTTTCACAATATTCATTCCTTCCAATTATCTAAAGATTGAAAAGTATCCCATTTTTCTATTAAAAAGAAAACAATCTTTCAAAAAATTCTCAAAAAGTACAATATACCTATAGTAAATTACAGAAATTAAATTTTTAAATAAAAATTATTTTTGAAGATCGTGCTAGAAAAATTGAACAATATATATGGTTGAAAGAAATTTAAAATCATAGACAACTATTTTCAAGAGTGTTTATTTCAGATATTTTATGGAGGGGGTGCATTCAAATATTATGGTACTTAAGGGGCAAATATATCGATAGTTTAGAGGGTAATTGCAAATTGGGTAATAGTTTGAGCCTTGAGGAGGATCGGTATAATTTTATACATAGAAAAGAATATATATGGATGGATAATTTGCTTGTCTAATCTATGATTACGTTATTAAATTAAAAATGTTGAGAGAAATTAACTTCGTTTTAAGATATGTTGTGTAGAAAGATAAAACAAAAAAACTACGGAACCAACAAATGAGATGAGGCTTAATTCTAAAATCATGTCAACTCATCTCATATTATTATTATAATTTTTATAAATTTTTATATAAAATATAATAAATAATTTAATTTTTTTAAATTTTAAAAATAATAATAATATTAAATAATTATTTAAATAATATTTTATTCAATTCTTAATTTTTATCTAAAATTATATTATCCCATTTCACTGTACAAATTCTACAAATCTAACAATTAGACCCGCACTCATGTTTTTTGGCTGGGGACGGTTGAAGAAGAGTTTTGCATTAAAAAAAATAGTCCAATCGGTACCTTCTCCAAGCGCCCATGGAGCTTTAGCAGAAGGCATTGTCTCTGTTGAAGTTCCAGTTGGATTCGGAAATCTAAGGAATATCTTTTTACTAGACCGCGTGGAAGTGACCTACCAAACCTCAATTTGTCCAGTCGAGTGATACGAGATCATTCAACTATAAAAAAATCTACTCAATCTCTTACTATTTACACTACACTTCACACTCTATCTTTTTTTTTTTAATTTTTTTTATCAAATATATTTTTATATGAATAGTGAATAAAAAATTATAAATAATTTTAAAAAAATAAATTCAAAAAAAATTTAAAAAAATATTAAAAAATGTAGAGTGTAAAGTGTGAAAAAAATAAATAGCAAAACCCTAACTATTCGGGCCATTGAAGAAAAAACGCGCTTACAAAGCCCCACACACGTGATGCTCACACAAAATATTAAGAAAATGCTATCATGAGTGCAGAGAAAAGAGAGATAAAGTTTGATCACATGGGCTACACCAAGATCTGCCATAAAGCAGCCAGAAAAGAAAATGCAGAACGACAAGACCAGCAGTACTGCTCATGCCCCTGCTCTTGTCCCACACATAGACGTAGCTTGGTTCCATGCCAATGTCATTCCCCAATCTTCCCAGCAGTCGTGATTAGTAATGAATTCCTTCTAAATTTGAAGGTTTGAAGGAAAGTGGAAAATGAAGAAAAATAAGTGGGTGGAATAAAAGCAATCATAGTTCTGTACACGTACAAGAAGGAAAGTGGTCAAAAGCACGACATGAACAGTGCTGATCATGTCGTTCTGCTTTTTCTTTTCTTGCTGCTTTATGGCAGATCTGGGTGTATAGCCCATGTGATCAAACTTATCTCTCCTTTCCCTGCGCACTTTTTTTTAGACACATGGGGGGTGGGGCCGAAGACATAGCACCCGAGACAACGTACTCGGAGACATCCAGAGAGGAAACAGTATACGGTGGTACTGTAAAAGTATACAGTGCCAAGCATGTCTACTGTGCATACACAGTAAAATCGCACGTCCCATGCATGGTACAAATAGTGACATGCACGGGATATGTGCAGGCTGGGTGCACGGCACTGCAGCCCTCCGTGGCACAGCGGGAGGTGGCGTCGGCTGCCATCGAACAGATCGTCGGTGTCGTCTGAGCCGTCCAGGGTGGTCACGCTGGCATGTGGTGACCAGCGACCCTGCACCCAAGCGCACGTCGCCATGCACACAACGAAGAGCTCACAGCCTCCAGCCGCGAGCAAGGCTGCCCACTCGGCGGTCACTAAGTGAACCGCCGACTCTCTCTGCCCAGCCGTTACAACACTCGTCCACAAGAGCGGTTCACTACCCACTCCGTGTGTATCTCGCTGTGTAAACTAGAGTGCTGCGGCGGCACTGTGCTCACATGGAGGTCATCAGCTCCAGAGCGTAGCTCGGTGCTCCAGAGCACCACTAGGCATTTCCTCAGCCTGGAAGCGACTCAACTCGCCACTGCCGCTTGGCCACTGCACAAACACCCAGCTCAGACACAAAGCTCGGACACCATCATAACTCGGACTCCAAGGCTCAGGCACCCAACTTGGTGCCACTGGGCAGCTCACCAACAACAAGGGACTCAGTAACTCGCCACCACGAAAGCTCTCCTCGGCTCGAGCAGTCCCCATTGCATGAGACGTGAACATCACTACATGGGACTCCGACACCATGCACAGCTTGGGAACTTAGCCATTAAGCCCTCCTCCACGATCAGCCATCGAAAGCGGCTTTGCTCGGCAGCTCACCTGCACGGGCCCAGAAGTCACCAGCTCAGAGGACAAGATGAGCAAGGGAAAACACAGCTCGGGAAATCGCAACTGCATTCGCTACTCGGGACTCAGACACCATGTACAGCTCGAGAACTCAGCCACTGAGCCCTCCTCCACGTCCACCATCGGGGATCCTCAGCTCGGCAGCTCACCTGCACAGGCCCGTAAGTCACTGGCTCGGAGGACACCACAGCAGCACGGGAAAACGCTGCACGAAAGACACATCCGCTCTAGAGCAACTCAGAAACTACTCCAACTCAATAGCCCATCAACGCGGAAGCAGCTCCACTCGGCAGCTCACCTGCACAGGCCCGGAAGTCACCAGCTCAGAGGACACCACAGCAACACGAGAAAACACTGCACGAAAGATACATCCACTCAAGAGTAACTCAGAAACAGCTCCAGCTCGGTACCTCATTTGCTCGGATGACACTTCCTCGGCTCAAGAAGTCACTAGCTCGAGAACCACCTGCTTGAAGCTCACTCACGCAGGTCACAACCAATAGCGGACAATTTTTTTAATCAAGCAATAAAGATCAACTACAGCGGCAAAAAATTTCCGGTATTGTCTCTCAAAATTTTTGTGAACTTATTTCTACTAACGAAATTACTTCCTGTAGTGCAGAATGCAGATAAAAAATAAAACCAAGTCCTTACACTTCGCAAGAAGATGGGTCTCTTGACTCGATAAAAGCTAAGTACACTCACAAGAAGACAGGTCTCTTGACTCGATAGAAGACGGGTCCCTTGACCCACTACGGGGTAAGGTTCCAAGTCCCAGGATCTAGTCCCTACCCCCCATCCAACAAAGCCGAGTACACTTGCAAGAAGACGGGTCTCTTGACTCTATGAAAGACGAGTCCCTACACTGGCAAGAAGACGGGTCCCTTGACTCACTGCGGGGTAAGGTCCCAAGTCCCTGGACTTAGCACTGACCCCCCGCCCAACAAAGTCGAGTCCATACACTCACAAGAAGACGGATCTCTTGACTAGATAAAAGCTGAGTACACTCGCAAGAAGACGGGTCCCTTGATCCGCTGCGGGGAAAGGTTCCGAGTCCCAAGATCTGGTCCTAACCCCCCGTCCAACAAAGTCGAGTACACTTGCAAGAAAACGGGTCTCTTGACTCGATAATAGACGAGTCCCTATACTTGCAAGAAGATGGGTCCCTTGACTCACTACGAGGTAAGGTTCCAAGTCCCTAGACTTGGCATCGACTCCCCGTCCAACAAAGTCGAGTTTATACACTTGCAAAAAGACGTGTTTCTTGACTTGATAAAAGTCAAGTATACTCACAAGAAGACGGGTCTATTGACTCGATAAAAGTCGAGTACACTAGTAAGAAGATGAGTTCCTTGACTCGATAAGCCGAGTCTTTACACTCGCAAGAATACGGGTCCCTTGACTCGAGTCACAACCGCCTTGCGCTAGTTACCTTTGGGAATGAGCTGACGGGCTCGACAACCACCTGAGGTGAACCCAATGGGTCAACGGGCCTTCTAACCACTTTGCGTGGATTAACTCATACAAACTTTAAGACTAACAACAAAACAAAGGCCTCAAAAGAACATACACTATACAAATAAACGACAAACATCTGAGCTCCACGCTCACTCCATATGCAGTCGAGCCCATCTCCCGCATTAGACAAGTTCTGCGGTCAAGCCCATCTCCCACATTAGCCGAACTCTGCTCTCGCACCATATGCGGTCGAGCCGATCTCCCACCCTAGATCAGCACAAATCAAGCTCATATCTGAAACCTGCATTCGGAAATATTTACTATTTGCAACAGAGGAACAAATGAACGAGGCCCAACCTTCAGAATTTACTTCCCTACGTATCCAGGCAGATCAAGTCGGCAACATTTTTACCTTTAAAGATTCTCAAGGTCTTGTTTTGGAAACAGATCACCCTTAAGAATCGTGGGATACTGTGAGAGGATTAAAATATCATCATGGGGCCCAGTAAGGGACAAGGGGGCAGTGAGGCATGCGGAGAATGTTAAAAGCAAGGGCTAGGTGACAGTAGGGGACATCAGAGGTCATGGGGCGTCAGGGCACCATGGGAATCAGGGGGGACTGGTGGGTGCAGGGGCATGTCAAGGGGCGTGGTCAGAAGGTGTGGCCTTACCTGCAGGGGGTGCACGTGGGAAAATGCGTTCAGTATAAATAGGGGCTCTCTCTCTTCTTCATAAAAGGATGAATGATCTTCTTCTTCTGCTTCTTCAGTGCTTCTTCGACTTCTCCTCTAACCAGAAAACAGGGGAGCAAGGCCTCTTCTCCAGTAGACATATATTCGGCCTCACCATTATATAGTGAGATATGATAGACTGTAAACAAGAATATTATAGTAGATTTCTTCTCTCCAAACACCTGTGGACGTAGGCATTATGCCGAATCATGTAAATCTATACGTTAATCTCTTTATTTTTCTGCACTTATGTTTTTCATTCATTTCCATGGACGTACGCGCCGTCGTTGTACAACCGCACCAAAATACTGTCGGGGGCTCCAAACAACATTGAATGAGGCTTAAGTTGCCACAGTGGGCCGGGAATGACTTTTTCTCCCCCTTCCAGCCTGGTGAGCGATTTTTACCTCATCAACAGTGGATCTTACGTATAAAAAGATTTTGAATTAAGATAGGTTTCGTAATTTGAGAATTGGGTATTTAAATGTTAGACTCAATTTAAAATTAGACTGAACTGAGTTGATCTCAGTTCAATCCAAGTTTCAAACGGGGCCTATAACTTTCTCAAACTTCTAAATAAAAAATAAAAATAATTCAATTTTTTCAAATTTTAAAATAAATATTATATTAAAAATATTATATTTTAACAATATTTTAATTTTATAATATTTTTTATTCAACTTTTTTATTTTATTTTTTTAATTTTATCTCCTTTCCCAAAATCCAATATATACTTAACTCAAACTATCTCACTATTATTTACAAATCATATTAATACTATTAACAAAATTTTCATTTCATTTCATTCTCAAGCATTCCCTGAAATAATAAGCAGAGTCGGTGAGGCACTGTGTTTCTCACAAGGGTTGGCTCTCCTTTTGTTATTAGTAAGTACAAGTGTAGCTCATAAGTGCGGCATAGTTAGATACACTCCCACCTCTAGATCCTTTAGATCTTGGTCCTTTTGCTCCATTTGATCCGGCGCGTGTAGAATAGACTCCGTCTTTGATACACATTCGTTGCAGCCAACGACCTGAACTATCCAACTCTAACTATTCGGCTATGTTTCAACTTTTTCTAACCGAGAATCTAGGGAAAAAGGAAGTAAAGATATTTATCGACGACTCTAGAAAGATGGTTGTATTATTTCTTTCACATATGCATATTACAACTGCATTTGGCAAATCCACGAGTTGGATTTTAACCGCTATTGCATCGGTTTCCTCTTTGGCTTGGCCAAATAACAAGGGTTTGGATCCAATTTATTAGTTCCATTATCAGTTTATTTTTATATTTTGTAATTTGCATTGCAATTTTTGTAAATGAGTTTTTATCAGGATCCTCTGCCCTTTCCTCTTGTATTCTCTCTTTAATTCAATGTAAGTTTCTTGAAAAAAAAAATTACAAATCGAGGGTGTTTCTATCCATCAAGCCAATTTATATATATAGATTGTAGGTATAGAAATTCTAAGATTTTCATCTGCTTTTTCAAAGTTAACCATGTTTACTCCCTAATTTCTAGACAACATATCTTATTATCTTGTAATGAAATTATTTATAGTTAATTTTCAACATTTTTAATTCAATAACGTAATCATAGATTAGACAAGAAAATTATTTATCCATATATTCTTAAACTATTACCCAATTTGCAATTACTCTCTAACTATCGATATATTTGCCTCTAAGTACCAAAAAATTTGAATGCATCCCCTCCGTAAAATATCTGAAATAAACACTCTTGAAAATAGTTGTTAGAGTACAACTATTTTAGGTTAACATCGATCACTTAATTACAAACTCAATAGAAAGACAGAATTTGGTTGATCAGGTACGATATACGATGTTATGATACCAAAGGCTTTCCTTTCTCCATCTACCATTGGACTTAGCTGGAGAGAGATTTGAAAGCCGAGAGAGATTTGAAAAAAGGTATAAAATATTTTAAAATTAAATTTTTTTATATTTTCGTAATTAATTAAATTATTGCGAGTATAGTTTGGAGACAATACATACAATTATAGAAATCATTGACTCCTCAATAGCTTTGAGAAGTGTAGGTGAAATTGTCTCTCCTTTTTCAAGATCTTTGTTATCTATGTAGGTTTTGATTCCCTTATCTCGTAGAGCAGAATATAGAAAGGCAATAAAAGTATTGCGAGTATCTATTCCACTAAAACTCAGGAATACATCGTAAGACCAGTTAAGTGTGGAAGAAGAAGAGGAGGACGAGGAAGAGGGTAAAGTGAATGCCATTGAAGAAGAAGTGTATGCAATTGATCTGATACAGAAAAAAGACGTCCACTAGTCTTAAGTAAAGAAAAACAAATACAAAAAGGAAAGAAAAGAAAACGCGTCTCTCATGTATTAAATAAATTAATATTAATCCAAAACAGCCAATAAAGAAGAACAGGTGTAAATTTGTCGTTAGCGTGGACAAGAAGGCATTGGATTTGAGTCTATCAAACATTATCTTTTTCCCGTTGGTAGGAATGAGGTCGTGTATGGATATTAATAAAGAAAATAATTTACTTTCAAAAAATATAAATATAAATAAATATAAAAAGTTGCAACTTCTTCTTATCTTTCATTCCACTGAACGTTTTGATTACGAAAATGCATCACTGTATTAAATAATATTAATATCAGAACCATGGAAGAAAAAACACGCTTACAAAGCCCCCACACACGTGATGCTCACTCAAAATATTAATATCAAAGCTCCACTAGTTTTTATATTAAATAATATTAATATCAAAACCATTAAATAATACACACGTACACCTTGAATGTATAGAGTCCGACAACCATGATCGTGATGCTTCACACAAAATAAGAGTATGTGGTCTTCATGAACCGCGCGCTCATACTGATTGGACATTTACTCGTGTTAATTCACATATTTGCAGACTCAACATGGACGTTTTCCTCATTTTTTTTTAAAAATAAATAAAATTTTCAAACTTCTTTATTGCCATGTAAGATGCCCATAATCTGTTCTGATTCATTATATTCTTTTGTTTAGTGCACAGATGAAATTTTGACTGTTTAGTTTAAAGATATCCATGGTTATTATGCGATTGTTGGAAAATTAATTTGTAAGAGCAGACATCAGAATGAAATTTGGAAATATCAAAAAATGGTGAAAGAAGAAAAACATCCTAAACTTTGATGATCCGGTAATTAGTGGAGGCATGTCTTCGGCCCCACCCCCCATGTGTCTAAAAAAAGTGCGCAGGGAAAAGAGAGATAAAGTTTGATCACATGGGCTACACGCCAAGATCTGCCATAAAGCAGCAAGAAAAGGAAAAGCACAACGACAAGATCAGCACTGTTCATGTCCTGCTCTTGGCCACTTTCCTTCCTGTACGTGTACAGAACTATGATTGCTTTTATTCTACCCACTTATTTTTCTTCATTTTCCACTTTCCTTCTCTCTTTTTCCATCTACTATTGGACTTAGAGCACTGACTCTCGTAAAAGTATGCTTTTCTTTAAAATATAAAAAAGATGCTTAAAAATCTATTTTTATTTTACCTGCGATAAATTTTCGACATCTATAGATAACTATTCATTTCTCAATCTTTTAAATATTTTTTATTATTTTTTTTTTCATTTCATTCTCTTTTATTTTTATCTTATTTTCATTTTAACTATTTTATCACTTTTGCACATGCCCAACTCACTTATCTCTAATTTATCCTCTAGTACTCTATTTATAATCCCTTCGACTTTTACGTATGTAGAAATTTTGATATTGTTAATAATAAATACATATATTTTTTTATCGTTTTACTCCTTTTATTAAGTAATTTAAAATATTATATTATATATAAAGAAATATTATAAATATCAAAATATATGATGTACAAAGAAATATTTAAAATATATTCTATGTAGAGAATATAATATTTGAAATAAATAAAAAAATAAAAAAATATAATATCTAAATAATATAAAAAAATAGAGAAATTGATATATCACGTATGGTAAAAATTAATGTATAAAATAAAAAAAATAAATCTTAATGATATATTTTAAAAAATAAAATAAAGAATACATTAAAAGCGCTCTTAACTGAGAGATTTGATAGCCGAGAGAGATTTGAAAAAAAAAAAAAAGGGTATTTCCATCGAGCAATGACATCATCAAGTGTTTACCAGTCAGTACATTCAATGGGGAAGGTTGCTTTATGAGGCTGAGTTAACAGGGACTTGCAAACCACACCAGTTTCGTCCCCACATCTCTCAATTATTGAATCACTTTCGACTTTCAGCTATTGAATCTCTCAATTATTTCTTTCGAGAGAGATTAAGGATATGTTTGGGAGGTGAGATGATAATTTTTTGTTTTATTTTAAAGTTTAAAATATTATTTTTTAGTTTGAAGATTTGAAAAAATTAAATTGAAATTTGAAAGAGTTGTATTGGAATTTGAAAAAGTTGAATTGTTTATTATATTTTATATAGGAATTTGAAAAGGTTATAATGATGAGATGAGATGAGATGAAAATTTTGAGTAAGATAAAACATCTACGCATAACCTAAGATTTCACCAATAAATATCTCAAGATTTTTAACTACAGTACAATCATTTACACTACTTTTAATAGTGGCTTATTTTCAAAACATCTTTTAAGACGGTTATCTCTTAGTAAGGATAGGATAGAGACTAAGAAATTAATCTCAACTCGTTTTTTTTTTTATTCATTACATTTGCACTGTGTTTGTTGTTTTGGGATATCTTGTTGGAGAACCTCACTCCCTCTAACATGTATCATCTTTTATCTTAATAAAATTTGTTTGTTTAGAAGAAAAAAAAAATCACTTTCGTGAATAACGTTATGCAAAAAGTAATTTTAGCATCATATATTTTTAAATAAGTAGTGCTATATACAGTCCTTTTTAGAGGATTGTATTGCAGTCTCCGTGTACAATTATTGAATGGTCCCCATTATTAGGTGATAAATGACTACATTAGCCCTCCTTACAATCTAAAGCCAAAGAACCGAATACATTTGAACTCCAGATTCTGCAATTGCCTCTGCAGCGCCCCCAACAACAAATCTCCATCGTTTTCCTCAAGCTTTCCTCAAGGTCTATACAACTAGCTCCTTGGCCACCATATTCCATCGTTTTTCTCAAGTTCTTTTTTTTTTTGTGTTTATTCCCCTTTCATATTATTTTGATCACTTTTCTTCATTTTAATTTATGTCTTTAGAGCCTGATAGTGGGTTTGAAACGTGGAGTTTGGGTTTTGCAAAACAATAGTGGGTTTGAAATGTGGAGTTTGAGTGATTAATTTAAACAATAGTGGGGCTCAGTTGCTTGAACTGGAATCGTGGGGTGTGGGGGACTGCATTGGTTAATTTCATCTGGGTATGAGGGCGATTTCATTTGGGCGCAAGGGGGACAATGTCATATGGGTATGGGCTGGTTTCGACTTCACTAGGCGACGACGATGGTGTAAAAGGAGTCGAACAGATATTACTTTTAAATAATCCTATATATCTCCAAACTAATATTGACCTGGTAGTCATCACAGTCTGACTACAGGACAGCGGCGACAACGACGGCAGCTTGGTGGAGACGAACTTGGGACACTGCGACTGCTCGGGAACGAAGGAGATTTCAGAACTCAGAAGAGGGAGGGATAGTGAGGTGGGGGTGATGCAGCTCGGTTGGGGGATTCAATTTCCCTTCGATGAAATGCAGTATTTCATTTAAGCCATTAAGCCTGCAATGTAGTCCCCATTCGGGGACTGCAATAAGAATTATTCTTTTCAAATCCTCAGGCATAACCAATTATGCGAGATTACAATAACTTGAATCAAATTTCACCTTCCGTTTCTACATAAAATTTAATTTTTCTTAAAAATGACTTTAAAAAGAAAGAAGAATAATTAATGACATTGTGGGGCTGTGATCAAAAGTTAAAATTACATGGTTTCGAACTCATTTACATGAACAAACAACCAAATTAAACTTTTTTTCTAAAACAAAAAACGAAAATAAGTGAACCAATTTTCAAGCTTCTTTAATGCTGTAAAAATGCCTATATATGTAAAATTGGTTTTAACGCCTAAAATCTGTACAACTGGTCGGAAGGGGAGAAATAGTCATTCTCGAAATGCTATGGTGATATGGGTCTCGATCAATGTGGTGTGGAGCCTCTGGTAGTGGTTTGGTACGTGATTCAACTTTTTCAAATCTCAAAGTAATAATCTTAAAAAATAATATTCTAACAATATTTTATTCAACTCATCTAAAACTATCTCATATTATCTCACTATCTAAATGAGTCCTTAATTTTACAGATCAACTGTTCTTAATTTAATATGGAATTATAAAAGAGTTATATATTAATCATTTTTCATATAGAAAACTGCTAAAACTTTAAACCACAGTTTGAGTTGCATGGAGTCATAGTTAGGGACAGAAATGAAAATATAATCATATACACACACCAACGAATTACTTCACCATTTTTAACTTCATCATTTTTCTAGGAGTTTCACCTGTGATGATGCATAATTTGGAGATAATATAATGATGGAAATCATGGACTCCTCAATGACTTTGAGAAGTGCAGGTGAAATTGGCTCTTCTCTTTGATCAAGGCCTTCGTCATCTATGTAGGTTTTGATTCCGTTTTGACATAGAGCAGAGTATAGATGGGCCGTAAAAGTATTGCGAGTATCTATTCCTCTAAAGCTCAAGAATACATGGTGAGACCATCTTGAGGTGAAAGAAGAAGATGATGAGGAAAACGGTAAGCTGAATGCCATTGAAGAAGAAGTGTAAGCAATTCTGATGCAGATAAGACGTCCGCTGTTTTTAAATATAGAAGTAGATGGCAAGATGCAGCTTTGCACAAATATTGGAAAAGAAAAAACAAATACAAAAAGAAAGAAAACGATCAGGACAAGAAACATTGACTCTCATCAAGTTTGTTATAGAGTAGTTGGTATTACATCGTTGTTAAAGAAAAGAAGAGCAACTTCTTTGCAACTTTCGGTTGGATTCTCAAACCACTAACGCTTTCATTACGAAAATGTTTTGCTGTTTTAAATAATAGAGTGGCACTACAGCCACCGATAAAGTGTCCGGAAGAAATGTCCCAATAAGTTCATTTCATTTTTTTTTCCTTTATTTTTCATGTATTTTTTTAATCATCATAAACATTTTTTAAAAAAAATAAAAAATTCACAATATCATTCAAAAACACTTCGTTAATCACTATGTAAAAAAAAAAAATTGTCTCGGGACCCAACTTCGGTGGACTTAGCATTTCTGTAAATAATATTAATACTACAAGCTTTCATCATGAAAATTTCTTAATAATAATAATGAAACGAAACATAAAAAGATCTTTCACTGAGCAATTTGAAACAACTCGGGGGCGTGGGAATTAATTGATTCTAGTATTAATGGCTTTCACTTAGCTTGCACCCCCACAAGCATGACTAGACCCAACACAAATTGAAATCTTACATCAAAATTAAGCAACAACGTCAAATGTCTTGAAAAAATGCTTACCGAACAAACTGTGAGAAACTTTGAGACAAGACTCCAAGGGTCATAGATTCAAATACAGGGGCCCATAATATCTATTTCCCACGAGTTACTGTCATTAGCCTCCTTGCAACGGCTGAACCATCTTGGAATCCCTTTTCCCGGAAATATAATGCCAATGCTCTTCTTATAAAGGTATATTATCCAATTTTGTTCCTTAGAATCTCCGTCCCTGTCATACGTATATGAAAAGTTTTTAGCAATACAAGCTATAAACCAAGGTCACACAGAAACAGGTATAAAAGAAAGAAAGATAAAGAGATATACCTCATCCCATGAAGGATTCCCTATATTCACAAGTAGCTTACGCCTTTTGGCATCCAGACAAGTCAATCCTTATTTGCTGATCACTTAAATCCCTTACATTGTTTTCAAAAAATAGTCCGGAAAAACATTCCAATGACGTGCAATTTCTACCTCTCCTATACTCAATGGAAGATGCAGAATTTCTTCAAGTTGCTTGCAATTGTTCAAAAAATTACGGTGCCTAAATAAATACGTACTCATTGTTTGATTTTCTCAGATCTGTATGTGTTCTTTCACGTTTCTTATTTTTTGGTCAGTATGTTGATTACCTGTTGCGGGGGTTTTTTATTTCCTTAGATTGGTATATGTGTTTCCTTCGTACACTCATAATTTTGGGACCAGTTTGTTCAGATTTGTCATTACAATGAGTTCGAACATTTTTTTTTTAAATCAACCCATTTTCAAATCTATTTGGCTTGTTTTTCTAATTTTCCTATGCATGTTTCCTCTAGTTATATCTATTTTTTGTATTTATTTCGTTGTTGAGCTGTTAAGGTAATATTTCAAATCTCCTACTCACTGTTTGTTGGATGTTTACCCACTTTCAGATCTGTTTGGTTTGTTTTCCGAATTTTCCTATAAGTGTTTGGTTTGTTTGGTCAGTTTGTTGATTACCTGTTACGTGGTGGTGCTTCGGCTTGGTGGGAACAAATGCAAAATAACCAAAGGAGGCAAGGCAAGCAACCAGTGCGCGTGTGGCCCAAGATGAAGTGCCTAATGAGGGCAAGATTTCTTCCTCCGGACTATGAGCAGATCCTTTATTAGCAATACCAAAATTGCAAACAGGGAGCAAGGACAGTGAACGAGTACACGGAAGAATTTTATCGACTCAATGCTCGCAATAATCTGTCGGAAATGGAAGGGCAGCAGATCGCAAGGTACATGGGAGGCTTGCGTGTTGCTATACAAGACAAAGTGTCTCTGCACACCACGTGGTCTCTCGCAGAAGTCGTAAATTTTGCCATGAAGATTGAGATGCAACTGGCCAGACCACCACCCAAGACGTCGAACCAAACACCACAACATAAGCCTTACACCCCACCACAGTAGCCCATGGACACCCGACCACCACCACAAAGTAAATTTCATAGAGGAGAGAGTAGCAATCAACAATCGAAAACCCCTGTGCATAAGGAAGGAGGAAGTAAAAATCCGTATGTTCGCCCAATGACTGGAAAATGCTTCAAGTGCAACCAGCCGAGGCATAAATCCAATGAATGCCCCACATGCTGTTCAGTCCACGTGATCGAAGAGGGGGATGACGAACCAAGAGAATTTGATAGTAGTGAAGAGGGCGAGGTAGAGGAATTTGTGGAAGGCGATGAAGGAGAGCCTATCAACTGTGTCATACAACGGCTTCTCTTTGCTCCAAAGGTGGAAGAAAAAAATCAACGACACTCCATTTGTAAGACACGATGCACCATAAAAAACAAGGTTTGTAATGTTATCATCGACAGTGGAAGTTGCGAGAATATAGTCTCTAAAGCCCTACTCCGTCTCAAACCATCCACCCTCGAACTCCTCGGACTCAGTTTGAAAACCAACCAGGATACAGTATATATATAGCAGTTAATTGCCACAAATATATTTAAATCTTAAAAGTCCTTTGGAGAAATAATTACAGCGCTTTAAAATATTTTTAGGAGGCTCGCAGAGGTGCAAAAGGCGACTGGAAGGCAACGCAACAGTGTAAAAACACTGGGGCCGAATACACTGTAAACTCAAAATTCAACGGAGTCAAACGGAGACTTGAAATTGATAGGGTAGGGCCTATGAGGTGTGGTGAAGCTAATGGTGTCGAAGGTTGGCCGTGGTTGGTGGCCGAAACGACGGTGGAAGGCTGGAAAACTCGGTTCGGGTTTGGTGTTCGTTGGGCGGCTTCGGCTACGGATCGGGGTCGGGGTTGGGTCAGTTAGGACGGCAAGAGGCCGGTGGTCAAGTGGCTAGGAGCTGGTGGCCGGACGGCGGCGCAGCAAGGAGGAAACCGCCGCGGGTTCGAGCGCGCCATGGAGGCAAACGGCGGCGGGGCTCGGCCTGAAATTGGTGGGGTAAGGTCGCCGGCGCATGGGGAGTCCGGTGAGGCCGGCGGTGTCGACCACGGCGGCCGGCAACAGTAACGGTAGGGGCTTGGCCGGTTGAGCGTGGGAGAGGAGAGAGAGAGAGGAAGCAGCTCGCGCGGGAGAAAAAGAAAGAAGAAAGAGAAAGAAAAAAAGAAAAAGAAGAGAAAAAAGAAAAAGAGGAGGGAAAAAAATGAGATCCAGCTTTTCAACTTAGGATTTCAAAATAAACCAATTTAAATTAAAGATCATTTTAAATCCAAAACAATAATTAATAAAAATAGGAAAGCCCAATAAAATAATTTTCACATTTTAAAATATTATAAAATAATAAAATAAAACCTCTAAAATATTAAAACAAGAGAATCACTCAATAAATAATTAAAATAATCATTTATTAAAAATACACTAAAATACGGGGTGTTACAACCTCCCCCCTTAAAATAAATTTCGTCCTCGAAATTGTAGGATCAAACATTAATGCTAAAGACAGGCATGAGATGCGACTAAAAGTAGGCTTAAAAGACATACCGTTAAATCATTCAAACAAATACGGGTAATGCTCCATCATATCCGCTTCTCTTTCCCAAGAGAAATCTTGAGCCACTGGATCACCCCAAACTACTTTCACCAAAGGTATCGACTTAGACCTCAACTTTTGCTCTTTCCAATCAACAATCTGCGTCAGGGTAACCTCATAAGTTAGGTCAGGCTGAAGTTGAATGCGTTCTGGGTCGACAAAACGCGGTTCTTGCTGACCAAAAATTTTCTTCAACGAGGACACATGGAATATATCGTGAACTTCTCCAAGATACTTAGGCAAGGCAATTCTGTACGCAACAGCTCCAACCTTCTCCAAAATCTGAAAAGGTCCAACATACCTTGGGTTAAGTTTTCTTTTCTTACCAAAGCGCTTAACGCCCTTCATAGGAGAGACTTTAAGATAAACCCAATCACCTTACTCAAAAGACAAGTCTCTTCTCCTTGAATCCGCATAACTTTTCTGTCGACTTTGCGCTGCTGCCATTTTAGCCCTTATAATACGAACCTGCTCTTGCATTTTTTGGATTAATTCAGGCCCAATTAATCTCCTCTCGCTGACTTCATCCCAACACAGGGGCGATCTACACTTCCTCCCGTACAAAACTTCAAACGGAGCCATCTGAATGGAGGCATAGAAACTATTATTATACGAAAACTCAATAAGCGGCAGATGATTTTCCCAGCTTCCCTGAAATTTCATAACACACGCTCTCAACATGTCCTCCAGGGTCTGAATAGTGTGTTCAGATTGACCATCAGTCTGAGGGTGATAAGCAGTACTGAACCTCAAATTAGTGCCTAGCGCTGCCTGCAAACTCTTCCAAAAACGCGACGTGAACCGCGGGTCCCTATTAGACACAATACTCTTGGGTACTCCATGCAACCTCACAATCTCTTTTACATACAACCGTACTAATTTACCCAAAGAGTCAGCATTATTTACAGGTAAGAAATGAGCACTTTTGGTCAAACGATCCACAATCACCCAAACTGAATTCTTCCCACTAGGAGTCCTTGGCAATCCCACAACAAAATTCATAGAGATGTCATCCCATTTCCATTCAGGAATAGGAAGAGATTGAAACTTACCAGCAGGTCTCTGATGTTCAGCTTTAACTTGGCGGCAAGTATCACATTTTTCAATAAACAAAGCAATATCCAACTTCATACCTTCCCACCAGAAATTCTTCTTTAAGTCCCGATACATCTTCGTGCTTCCAGGATGAACCGAATAAGGAGCTGTATGAGCTTCTGCCAAGATTCGCTCTTTAAATTCAGAATCTCGAGGTATCACTCTTCGATCTCGAAAACAAAGTACTCCATCTTGGTCCAAACTGTAGTGCATGGGTTCTTTAGACTTCCTGACTCTTTTCCTGATATTTAACAACTTAGGATCTCTTCTTTGGAGAGTCTTCAATTCTTCAAAATCCACGACCCGAACATCCAAAACTGAAGAGAGTAATTCTTCCTGTTGGGAACTCTCAATAAGCAGTCTCCTCATTCCACAAAGGAGAGAGTCCACTCCTGACGACTCTGCCTCATCCACTAACTGAGATTTCCTATTCAAGGCATCAACAACTAGATTAGCTTTCCCTGGATGATACTTGATCTCACATTGATAGTCGCTAATCAACTCTAACCAACGCCTCTGTCTCATATTAAGATTCTTCTGAGAAAACAAATGCTTCAAACTCTTGTGGTCAGTGAAGACTTCACAAACTTCTCCATACAGATAATGTTGCCAGATCTTGAGAGCAAACACCACAGCAGTCAATTCTAAATCATGGGTAGGATAATTCCTCTCATGCACTTTCAACTGACGAGAAGCATAGGCAACATCTCATCCTTCCTGCATAAGGACACATCCCAACCCAAACTTAGATGCATCGCTGAAAACCACAAATGGCTTATTTGACTTCGGAAGAGCCAACACTAGTGCCGTGGTCAATCTTCTTTTCAGTTCTTGGAAACTTTTCTTGCACTTATCTGACCAAACAAATTCAACATTCTTTCTAGTCACAGCGGTGAGAGGTCCGGATAATTTAGAAAAACTTTCAACAAATCTCCGATAATACCCGACAAGTCTCAAGAAACTCCGAATCTCGCGCACTATCGAAGGACGTGGCCATGACAAAACAGCTTCCACCTTACTAGGATCTACAGCCACTCCATCTCGGGAGATCACATGACCAAGAAATTTGACTTCTTCCAGTCAAAATTCACATTTATTAAACTTTGCATACAACTGATACTCTCTCAATTTTCCCAGTACCAGGCGAAAATGATAAGCATGCTCTTCCCAGTCTCGAGAATAGATCATAATGTCATTAATAAATACTACCACAAAAGAGTCCAGATAAGGTTGGAATACTCGGTTTATTAAATCCATAAAAGCTATAGGAGCGTTAGTCAACCCAAAAGGTATCACCTTAAACTCATAATGCCCATACCGAGATCTGAAAGCAGTCTTGGGAATATCCTTATCTCTTATTCTCAACTGGTAGTATCCCGATCTCAAATCAATTTTGGAGAAAATAGCTGCTCCCTGAAGTTGATCAAATAAATCATCTATTCGAAGAAGTGGGTACTTATTCTTGATGATCACTTTATTAAGTTCCCGGTAGTCAATACACATTCTAAGAGTACCATCATTCTTCTTGACAAACAACATAGACGCTCCCCAAGGCGACGTACTAGGCTGAATAAAACCCTTGTCGACTAATTCTTGCAACTAAATTTTCAATTCTTTCAATTCAGCCGGTGCCATACGATAAGGAGCCTTGTGCACTGGAGTTGCTCTAGGTTCCAAATCAATAGTAAACTCTAACTCACGAACTGGAGGCAACCTAGGCAAGTCATCAACAAACACATCAGGAAATTCTTCTACAATCGGAATGTCCACTAAAGACTTCTTCTCGGATGGCATAGACACCACTTGAACCAAATATGCATCAGCTCCACAGGCTATATCTTTCTTCGCTTGCATAGCCGTTATAACTGCTGGCTTTGCTCTTAGCTTACTTCCCATATACTCAAAGAAATCCCCATCTGGAAGTTGAAAGCCAATCATTCGATTTCTGCAATTAATACAATACCGATATAGCCAGTCCATACCCAGAATCACATCGAAACCCAACAACTTGAAAACAATTAAATCTGCATCAAGTGTCCTTCCACCAAAATTCAAAGGACAACCTAATGCAATTTTAGAGCAACACACTATCTCTTCATTAAGAAGAGCCACAACCAAAGATTGAGGTAATGGCTTACGAAAACGCATCGCTGTATTAAATAATGTTAATATCAGAACCATCGGAGAAAAAACACGCTTACAAAGGCCCACACACGTGATGCTCACACAAAAATATATTAATATCAAAGCTCCACTAGTTTTTGTATTAAATAATATTAATATCAAAGCCGGCCCACTACTTGTGTTAATTCACAAGGCATGGAGGACTCTCATCAGACATTCTCCCCAGGAAAATATTTTTTTACCAAAAAAGTTCTTTTTCCTGTTCTCAGGAATGAAGTAGTGTGTATTGATAAAAGAAATGAACAGCAACTTCTTGGTAACTTTGGGTTGGATTCGTGGAAATCTCAGTTCAATTTTCTTCTTTCACATGGACAGTACGCTTCTCAAAAGGTAGACGTCCAACTCCACACTCCTTGAATACAGAAACAGATGCAGCTTTGCATCATCATAAGAAAATATGACGAAAAAAAAATAAGGACTTGGAGACCGCAGGGGAGGACTTGGAGACGTCCACACTCTTTTCACAATTCTTTTCAGTGATTATGGATGGGTCCTTCAATGGTTTCTTGTATCTGCTCAAAGAATGATACCATCCTGAATATATGTTGAAAACGAGTAAAACATTAATCAAATACATAATCTGGATGTGATAAATGGAAACTACTTCAATTGCAGTTTCTTCAGGCTGAAATTATTGAATAAAAATAACTATGTATTGCTTCAAAATACCTGGATTATCTATCAATCCAAGGAGTCTTCCATTTCCCTGTATAATTGGGGTTCTTAATTTTCTGTCAAGTCAAAAAGAGCAATTTTACCATAAACTGCAAAGAAGAATAAAGCTTCAAGCTTTTTATGTAGCAATTAAGCTTAATTGTTATACCTTGCGCTTCCATGGTCCTTTATATGTGGATTAGGTACCTTGTATATTCCATCCTCTTCTTCATCCCAATGATCAGGCTTATAATGGAAAGGAACTGTGAGATGTTTTCATCTTCTTTAATATTAGTTTTAATGCTTTTCAAATGTATCATGTCACAAAATAGCAGGCAGTCAACAGAAAAAAAAAAAGAAAACGAAATGGAAACAAGGAGAATAGATTAAAATAAAGCAATCTTTCGGATTGCAAACTAAGATCCAAAAGGTGCCCAGTTTTGTCAAACATTATTAAAGCCAAGCAGCAATTCATACACATGGCCTTGCTTATGCTATGGCTTCTTAAGCTAAACTAACCCTTTTGGCTTTTGGGTCAGGAACCTCTGCTGGAATTGAATCATATCCCTGCAACAACCAAGTTAAACATAGTTTCAACACATAAAATGAAAATTGCTTGAATTTCAATATATATCATGAATACAAACCCCAATTGATCAAGAAGTTACAATACCTCATATTCTTCAACCATCCACATTCAAAACATTATTATTCAAAGTTGTTTCTACATTAAGAAAAAAATACTATTTTAAAAATATAATTATTAAAAAACCCACATGAAAATATATGATATTTCAAAATGAATCTTACCATTTTCCAGCTTATAGCTTTCGGCATATTCCAATTAGTTTTGGGAGTCATGATTAATGGAGGGAGCTGTCAACCAATTTTGTGTGCAAATAAGAGCTTCAACTATTTTTGGGGCCAAGGAGTTTTGAAATGAATCTTACACACGACCCCAAAGCTGAATGCCAACTCAGAAGCAATAGTAGTGATGAGAAACTGAAGCATCTTCAACACTTGAAAACCTGATGCACTAGTTGATCCCAAACAAGAGTTTAGCAGAACAGAACAAGGCTATAACAGTAAGTGAAGTTCAATTCATTGTTTCCTACCAGTGCTCAGCTAGACAAGAAGATGAACTGTTTAAATATTACTTGTGTACATGAAGCATTTCGAAAGACAATGCAGGTGTGACGATTAGGAAATGTGAATCTAACTTTTAAAAGAAAATTATTCTATAACCAAGACCGAAGCTAGTCAAGGTCCTATGGACTAAAGAGTAAAGGGCATAAGGCCTGGTCTCCAAAGAGTCATTCTACTCATCATTTTCTATGCCACACATTACACATCTTTTACTCATCATTAAGACACCATATATTTAGAAAGAAAAAAAAAACAAATAAAAAAAATTAAATGTGGTGTGTAGTGTAGAAAATGATGAATATAATTTTTCGTCTCCAAATGGGAGAAGTCTCCCCACCCTATTATAAAAATAAAAAGACCGACCATAACTCATGAATTATGATATTTAAGTCTTCCACCCTTATCTAATCAAGAAAATACCTACAAATTTTCACTTCTTGTTGCATTCGTGCAAATCACAAAAACACTGAGAAAATCACAAAACACGGAGCAAATCTAAAAAACAGACCCATTAATTTGAAAAGAGTGGCAAACAGAATTTCATGTGCAAAAACAGTCATGGGTCTGTTTGGTTGGAGTGAGAAAATTGTGCAGATGAAATAACCAATGCACAAAAAAGAAATAAATTACCGTAAATTAAGAGATACCTTCTATGTCAGCATTTGATGCGAGTTGATGTGACAGCTTCACATGATCTACAAATTGTTTGGTAGCATGGATAGTGATATGTTTGGTTCAGTCCGGATTCCATCTTCTCAAGTTCATGCATCTCCCTGTCTCAAGAAGGCAGCAAACAACAAAAAAAATTGAAGATTGCACCTTTTAATTACAACCCAAGTTAAAGGTCTGAATACAAATCTTCCACTGTTAGATGATCATCGTCATTCTCTAATTCCTTTGTTATGACGCTCATGGTTGAGGAATGAGGGTACGAATTGAATTCGAGGTTGCAATCATATTCATCACCACGATGCCTCTTACCAAATCTTTCCGTCAGATTCTCATAATCATTCTCTAATTCCAAATCTTCCTTTGGATTCTCATTGTCATTCTCTAATTCAGAACCTGAGGAATGCCTTTTTTCAACCACGAAATCTAGCCCACTGTCACCTCCTTCATCACCTGTATGATCTTCATGCTTCTTTAGGAAATGGATCCCAACGCTTCTAAAGACCACGAACTCTGACTTACATTCAAATCTAAACCTTGAAACGTCCACTTCTTTACCGTAACTCTTACAGAGCATCCATACATGGTCTGAGTCCCTCCAAGAAAATGTCATATCTCGAGTATACAAGTCCTTCCAATCCGAGCCATCATGGATTTTAACAGTAATATAAGCGTCGTCCGTTATTGGGTCAGTGATCCCAACTCTAAATCCAAGAACAACATATAAAACAATTTCATCGATGTTATTCCAATGATGCGGTGGCTTAATATCTATTTCACACAGATTACTATCATGGGCCTCCATGAGATAGCTGAACCAGCTTGGAATCCTCTTTCCTGGAAATACAATGTCAATATATCTATCTTCAAAGTGGTCTGCACTATTTTGTTCCGTAGAATGTCTCTGTTATACGATTATAAAAAAATAAAAATAAAAACTTTCAGCAATACAAGTTATAAACCAAGGTCACACACAAACACGTTGAAAAAGAAAGACAGGAAAAGAGAAGTACATACCTCTTCCCATGAAGGAATCGGCCTCATGATATTCACAAGCAGTTTACAGCATCCGTACAAGTCAATCCTTAGGAAGTTAGAAAAATTCGTTCCATTGTTTTTATTAAGTATATCAGATAGTAGTGCAAAACTTTCCAATGACGTGCATTCACGAGCTTTAACAGTTGATATACTCAATGGAAGAGGTACAATTTCTTCAAGTTTCTTGCAATTGTTCAACCAAAGGTGTCGCAAGCTAGCAAATCTGACGCTTTGAGCTGGAAAGATAACAATATCACTCCCACTTATATCTAACTCAACCAAAGCGGGAAAGTAAATTGAAACTTGTAGCGATTTCCAAATCGCGCTTGAGGAGGATCCTGCTGCATATAGTTCTTGAAGCCGAGTAAGGTTGCCAATTGATGAAGGTATTTTTTTTAGACTAGAGCGGTCCAGATATAACTTTTCCAGTCCTTTGAGGTTCTCAATTGATGAAGGTAGTTCTTTTATGCTAGTGCCCAAAAAATCTAACTTATGTAAAAATTCCATTTCACATTCAATCTCTGGAAAGTCTTCAAGACGCCAGCAATATTTAAAATCAAAAAAACGTAGAGATCTCAACTTGAATCCTTTCGGCAAAATCCTAAGCTTGCAGCATCCACTAACAGAAAAACTCGAAAGCTTATCAAGGAATCCAACGGAATGATGAACCTCAACTAAGTTCTCACAATCTCCAAGATCCAACTTCTCTAAATTTGGACTACTTGAAAGATCAGGAATTTTTGTTATGAATTTACAATACCTTAAATCCATATATGTCAAGTTCTGTTCAAATAAAATAAAATAAATGTATTAGCTTCAATGAAATTCTGTTTCATAGTTTTAAAGAAAGAAATATTAGTGGTACCTTGGATTTTAGGCCGCCTAACTCTTTGATGTGGCTATTAGGCATTTGAAATTCAATGAGATTCTTTCCATGAAAATTAGAAGGCAAAAATGACGAAGGATAATTATGCCAATCAAGCACTCTTATCTCATCAGAGAGATAATTTGGTCCCGCAGAAAATTGTGCATTCTGGTTTATAAACAGTCGAAGATTCCACATATTCATAAATGTCTCAGAATGCAAGCATATCTTGTCATCCCCTCCGGGAAAATCTAACAAAATCCCTTCAATTGTGTCTGTTCCCTACAAAGACGTACAAAGGCATAAGGATCCTAACAAAATCAAATCATAAAGTTGTTCTTCTTTTATTACCACTTGCTAAAATCATGGAAACTCAGAGAAACCAAAACAAATTAAGCTTAAATTATTGAAATGACAAATTTTAATAAATTAATTTTCAAAAAATCAAATCAATTAACATTATAAACTAAAAAATAGAAATATATTCAGAAAAATGAAAACTTAATATTATAAAATTTCATTATTTAAATATAATTTTTTGAGAAGAGAATTGTGATCTTCTTTTATGAAAAGTAAATTGTTAATACATACAAACTCTTTTATAATCCATTTTGCAATAAACTAAAGCTAACACGTACGCCATTTCAATAAAAATAAAATTTAACTTTACAAAAATGTTCTTAAGAGGTTGCAAGAGTTGTAGGTTAACCATTTTCCATATAGAAAACTATCAAAACTTAACAACAGTCTAATCAGTTGCATTGGTCATAGTTACCAATAGAAAAGAAAATATAATCATATATAATATATACACACATGCACCAACGAGTTACTTTACCATTTTTAACTTCAACATATTTTTGGGAGTTTCACTTGTGAACAGAAAACAAATGTAAATTCAATGGTTTTATTAGTGTGATCTTACCATATTTTCTTCTAATACACGACGAACATCTTCATGAAACCACAATCTACTACGCTTGCCAGCTTCTTTAGGTGATTCTTGTCGAACAATTTCTTTGCCCATTTCTTGCAATAAGTCATGCATCTCCACATGTTGATAATGATTAACATTGATGAGACACTTATTTTTAAGCCTTGCAATGCCAAAATATGATGAAAAACCACAACTGTCTAGTATTTTTGTGACATATTCAACAGATTTCCCCTTGAAGAAACATGCAATGTCAAGGAACATATTCTTTTCATCATCATCCAGCCCGTCATAGCTTATTTTAAGAATTTCATAAATATCCTTGTGAGGAATTCTTTCATACTTTTTCAATGCACTTTTCCATTCTTGTATACTTCTACCACGCAAATATGAACCAAGCACTGTAAGAGCTAGTGGAAGGCCCTTAGCATAACCTATTATAGCTTTTGTGAGTTCTACATAACTTTCAACTGGATTGTCTCTTTCAAATGCATGCAAACTAAATAGTTGAATAGCTTGGTTGTCGTCCAATCCCTGCACTTCGTACGTTGAATCAACTTTATGATAAGTTAATAGATGTTGATCTCTTGTTGTTATTACTATTCTACTTCCTGGACCGAACCAATTATGATTTCCAGCTAGTTCTTTTAATTGCCACAACTCATTCACATCATCAAGAATTATAAGTACCCTTTTAGAGCACAGCCTATGCTTTATAACATTAGTATCTCCAAAACTGCCAATATTAAAACTTTCATAGTTTCCTAAGAGCTCGTAAAGAAGTGTCACTTGCAGTTGCCCCAGATCGTCCTTTTGATTGGAACTCTCTCTAACATTTGCTAGAAAACATCTAGCTTCAAATCGACGTCCAATTGAGTTAAATATTGCTTTGGCGAGAGTTGATTTACCAATTCCACCAGTACCGTAAATCCCTATCATGAGAGTAATGTCATTCCTTCTAATTTCTAAGTTAGTATTCAAGTCTTTTAGACGAGACTCTAGTCCAATTGGATGCTCAGCAATGTCTAACTGGTATGTAGATTTGACTATTGTTGAGTCCACCCATTTAATGATTTTATGCATAAATTCATATTCATTCCTGCCAATATAAGGAAAAAGGACATTCAATGAGTCACATTTTTCACATAAAAAGATATGGAGTTTCATTATTTATAAGTTGGTGTATCAACACATCAACTATAGTATCACCCATTACAATTACGAAAAAAGTTATAAAAAAAATCATGACTAATATATAAATTTTTACACTAGCTGATGTAGAAGATCTTTCACAAGGTGTAGTCACAAGGTTTTTTTTTTGCTTACTAGATACCAATAAATTAGTATGAAACCAATAAAAGTGAAACAGAAGGACATCATTGGGCCACTAGGGAAAAACAAGTTTCACTACACTTTGCAACTCTAAGGCTATGTTTGAGTAGTGGAGTGATCTCATATTTTATCAATACTTTTTTACTACTTTTCAATTCTATTAACTAATATTCAATATTTTTTTATTCCTTTTTCACTACTTTTCACTATTATTCAATATTTAATCATTAATTTTTCACTACTATTCATAGATTATTTGAGATCACCTCACTACCCAAACATAACTTGAATTACAATGGCCACAAGTAGTACCACAAAATTAAAGAACTATAAAATCAAATACAATTGTTCATAACAGCACAAGAAATATTGCAGAAAAAGATCAGCCACCATAACCAATGCAGCACAAGAAATGTAGATATACAAAACCTACCCAAAGCATGAATCAAACCAATGCAAGGACAACAAACAAGGAAGGCCAGTTGATTCATGGAGAGTCTATGGCGCCTTTGGTGGCTAATGGATATATTGTGCTTTCCTTTTATATTACTCTACTTAATTAATTAGATAGGAAACACTACATTGAAGATTGGGGGTTTATGTATGTTTTTGTTTTATTGTAGGTTTTTACATTATAGTTTCTGTTAACTAATTGGTGCACTTCTCCTGCATATGGATGCCTAGAAAATAATGGATTTGGAACTTCCTATTCGAGAAACGAAAAAACTTCAGTTGTAATAACTGGTCTGTTATACGCCTAGCATATGGCATGCACTTATGCAGTTTGACATTCAGTTAAAATTTGTAAGAAATTAGGGATCACCACCTTACTTAGCACATGAAATTATCCTTGAAACAAAATGCAAAAGATAGAGGGAAACTCGAGAGAACTTACAGCAAGCAGGCGAGATTGATCCAAAATATTTAAAATCTATAGTGACATGTATAAATGTGCTGGTTAAATGTTAAATCCTTCGATCAAAGAGCTTAAGGACTTGTTTGGATGTAAGGTGACTTCGTGTAGAGTGTTAGTGTTTGTGAAATAGTTGTAAAACGGAAAAACTTTTTAAGACTATAGTTTGATATAGTTTTAAAAAAGTGGTGAGATATATCATAAAAGCATGTTTAGATATGAAAAATATATTGAAGAAGTCTTGAGATATGATATATATAATAAATAAAATTTTATTAGTTAAATACTTGTTCTAAAGAGAAAACCATACTCGTACTGTTGTATAGCCTCCTGCCCAACATCGGCTGCACCACTGGCGGCCTAAAAACTCGGTTTGACGTGGTGTTTAGGCACCCTATGGGATGGTTTTCTTGTTAATATGTGAAAGTGGTTTCTTGAGTTTTTAATGCTTTAGAGAATATTGAGGAGTTTTAAGACTATAGATCATGTTATATGTTTGGAAATGAAACAATTTTTAACTTAAACATTTTGTTTGAATGTAGAGACGGTTTTGACCGCTCGTGTTTTTAATTTGTTTTTAATTTTTTGTTTAATGGTTAAGGAAGTGAATTTTAGTATATTGGTGTATTTTTTTTTATTTTTTTAAAAAAATATTTAAAGATGTTTAAAAATTTTGAAAAAAAAAAAATTAAAATGTAAAATTTGTACCTTGTGGACATGTCCAACAATCAAAACTGAGCGACACTCTAAGAGCACTCCCAATGGCTTCTTCATCCTATCCTTTAAAATACATCATCAAAACTCACTTTTTCTATTTTACATACTGACTTTTACAATATACTTAGTTTCTCTATTTTTTCTTCATATCATTTAAATATTATATTTTTTAATATTTTTTATTCATTTCAAATATTTTCTCTAATTATCAATAATATCCTCAAATGATATTTGCAATATCTCTCCATATACAATGTCATATAATTATGTTCTATTTTAAATTAATCTAAATTTATAAACTAAACCAAATATAAATTAATTCAAAAAATAAATAAATAGCATGAGAGAGAAACTAATTTAGGACTTGAAGAGATGAAGAAAATCAAATAGTATGAGAGAGAAACTAATTTAAAATGTTTAAAAGATGAATAGTTTCCTCCACATCTAGCATGCTACTGTAGTTTGTAGCAAACGTAAAATGAAGGATGGAATACATGATCCATTAGAGGGTATTTTTAAGAAAATTTCTTTATATTTTTTTTAAAAAATGTATTATAGAACATCCATTAAGAGTACTCTTAAAATATTTAAAGATTTCTTTTATATTTTTCTATGCCGCTTTTTTTGGGGGGGGGGGTGTTTATAGGGTGGGCAAAGCCCAGTAAAGTCCACCGTGGTTATAAGGCCCATTTCCTGTTAAACGAGAAAGACAATAACGAAAATAGGAATAGATGTAGGACGTTGCTACGTCCAGAGAAGATTTCTAACGAAATCTTTTACCGAATACTAAAAATTATTTTTTTATATTTTTTATCTTTTCTTTCACTATTTTTTAAAACTATTTAAATATTTTTTGAAAATAAAAAAAATTCACATATTCATTTAAAAACACTTACTTAATCATTAAGAAAAAAAAATTAAATTAAATTAAATTAAAAAAAATTTCGGTAAAAATTTTCGGTGGATATATCTGTGGACATAGTATTTTCCATAGATGTATGCATTCATTGGGTTTTTCTCGAGATTTTCTCTTCAAATTGGATCGGAGGAAAATTCGTCTGATAGATCTATAAAAATGAAAAGCATTATATCGAGCATGTGACGGCTCATGCTTTTTTAAAGGCTAAGTTAAAAAATTGACATATCATTCAAAATTATATGTTTCTCGCATGTTCAAAGAACACATGATAATTTTTTAAGTAAGCAATTTTGCTTGAAGAAAAACTCTATTCTTAATTAATATAATAGTTAAAGAAGTACCCGTCTTCCAAATGTTCTCTAGACAAACCGGCAACCTCTTGTAGGCTTTCCTTCCACTTCTGCACCTTCGGGTCCTCCTTGAACCTCTCCTGATGTTTAGCCAATGCTTCTCCAAAAGGCCCTCTTAGATGCCGTACATCTGATGGATCTACATGGTAAAACACTGGTAAAACAATTTGTTGTTTTGTTTTCTTACACTCAAGGATCTTGGTTAGCTCTTCCAAGCACCATGCAGATGATGTATAGTTTGGAGATAATACAATGATAGAAATCATTGACTCCTCAATAGCTTTGAGAAGTGTAGGTGAAATTGTCTCTCCTCTTTCAAGATCTTTGTTATCTATGTAGGTTTTGATTCCCTTATCTCGTAGAGCAGAATATAGAAAGGCAATAAAAGTATTGCGAGTATCTATTCCACTAAAACTCAGGAATACATCGTAAGACCAGTTAAGTGTGGAAGAAGAAGAGGAGGACGAGGAAGAGGGTAAAGTGAATGCCATTGAAGAAGAAGTGTATGCAATTGATCTGATACAGAAAAAAGACGTCCACTAGTCTTAAGTAAAGAAAAACAAATACAAAAAGGAAAGAAAAGAAAACGCGTCTCTCATGTATTAAATAAATTAATATTAATCCAAAACAGCCAATAAAGAAGAACAGGTGTAAATTTGTCGTTAGCGTGGACAAGAAGGCATTGGATTTGAGTCTATCAAACATTATCTTTTTCCCGTTGGTAGGAATGAGGTCGTGTATGGATATTAATAAAGAAAATAATTTACTTTCAAAAAATATAAATATAAATAAATATAAAAAGTTGCAACTTCTTCTTATCTTTCATTCCACTGAACGTTTTGATTACGAAAATGCATCACTGTATTAAATAATATTAATATCAGAACCATGGAAGAAAAAACACGCTTACAAAGCCCCCACACACGTGATGCTCACTCAAAATATTAATATCAAAGCTCCACTAGTTTTTATATTAAATAATATTAATATCAAAACCATTAAATAATACACACGTACACCTTGAATGTATAGAGTCCGACAACCATGATCGTGATGCTTCACACAAAATAAGAGTATGTGGTCTTCATGAACCGCGCGCTCATACTGATTGGACATTTACTCGTGTTAATTCACATATTTGCAGACTCAACATGGACGTTTTCCTCATTTTTTTTTAAAAATAAATAAAATTTTCAAACTTCTTTATTGCCATGTAAGATGCCCATAATCTGTTCTGATTCATTATATTCTTTTGTTTAGTGCACAGATGAAATTTTGACTGTTTAGTTTAAAGATATCCATGGTTATTATGCGATTGTTGGAAAATTAATTTGTAAGAGCAGACATCAGAATGAAATTTGGAAATATCAAAAAATGGTGAAAGAAGAAAAACATCCTAAACTTTGATGATCCGGTAATTAGTGGAGGCATGTCTTCGGCCCCACCCCCCATGTGTCTAAAAAAAGTGCGCAGGGAAAAGAGAGATAAAGTTTGATCACATGGGCTACACGCCAAGATCTGCCATAAAGCAGCAAGAAAAGGAAAAGCACAACGACAAGATCAGCACTGTTCATGTCCTGCTCTTGGCCACTTTCCTTCCTGTACGTGTACAGAACTATGATTGCTTTTATTCTACCCACTTATTTTTCTTCATTTTCCACTTTCCTTCTCTCTTTTTCCATCTACTATTGGACTTAGAGCACTGACTCTCGTAAAAGTATGCTTTTCTTTAAAATATAAAAAAGATGCTTAAAAATCTATTTTTATTTTACCTGCGATAAATTTTCGACATCTATAGATAACTATTCATTTCTCAATCTTTTAAATATTTTTTATTATTTTTTTTTTCATTTCATTCTCTTTTATTTTTATCTTATTTTCATTTTAACTATTTTATCACTTTTGCACATGCCCAACTCACTTATCTCTAATTTATCCTCTAGTACTCTATTTATAATCCCTTCGACTTTTACGTATGTAGAAATTTTGATATTGTTAATAATAAATACATATATTTTTTTATCGTTTTACTCCTTTTATTAAGTAATTTAAAATATTATATTATATATAAAGAAATATTATAAATATCAAAATATATGATGTACAAAGAAATATTTAAAATATATTCTATGTAGAGAATATAATATTTGAAATAAATAAAAAAATAAAAAAATATAATATCTAAATAATATAAAAAAATAGAGAAATTGATATATCACGTATGGTAAAAATTAATGTATAAAATAAAAAAAATAAATCTTAATGATATATTTTAAAAAATAAAATAAAGAATACATTAAAAGCGCTCTTAACTGAGAGATTTGATAGCCGAGAGAGATTTGAAAAAAAAAAAAAAGGGTATTTCCATCGAGCAATGACATCATCAAGTGTTTACCAGTCAGTACATTCAACGGGGAAGGTTGCTCTATGAGGCTGAACTAACGGGGACTGGCTTCAGGAAACCGCAACAGTTTCGTCCCCACACCTCTCAAATTATTGAATCACTTTCGACTTTCGACTATTGAATCTCTCAATTATTTCTTTTCCTAATGGTGATCTTGTGAGAGAGATTATAATTATGTTTGAGGGTAAAGAAATTTTATTTCATTTCTATTTTATCTCATCATTACATCTTTTTTAAATTTTTATATAAAATATAATAAAAAATTTAACTTTTTCAAATTCTAATTTAATTTTTTAAATTTTGAAACAATAATAATATTAAAAAATAATATTTTAAATTTTTATCTTAATATTATTCATAAAATTTTTAAAAATTCTCATCTTATCTCATCTACTAAGATTCTCACTGATAAATACTTTAAAACTTTTAATTACAGTGCAGTCATTAGCACCGCTTTCAATGGTGGTTTATTATCAAAACATCTTTTAAGACGGTTCTCTCTTAATAAGGATAGAGTAGAGACTAAAAAATTGGTCTCAGCACCTGTTTTTTTTTTTTTTTCCCTTTTTTCATTACATTTGCATTGTATTTATTGTTTTGGGATATTTTGTTGAAAAATCTCACTCCCTCTAACATATATCATTTTTTATTTTAATAAAATTTATTTGCTTAAAAAAGAGAAAAAAAAAATCACTTTCGTGAATAACGTTCTGCAAAAATTAATTTCAGCATCAGATATTTTCAAATCCTCAGGCATAACCAATTATGCGAGATTACAATAACTTGAATCAAATTTCACCTTCCGTTTCTACATAAAATTTAATTTTTCTTAAAACATGATTTTAAAAAGAAAGAAGAATAATTAATGGCATTGTGGGGGCTGTGATCAAAAGTTAAAATTACATGGTTTCCAACTCATTTACATGAACAAACAACCAAATTAAACTTTTTTTCTAAAAAAAAAAATGAAAATAAGTGAACTAATTTTCAAGCTTCTCTAATGCCGTAAAAATGCCTATATATGTAAGATGAGTTTTAATGCCTAAAATTTGCACAACTGGTCAGAAGGAGAGAAATAGTCATTTCCAAAATGCTATGGTGATATGAGTCTCGATCGATATGATGTGGAGCCTCTGATAATGATTTGGTACAACTGTACAGTGTCGGTGCATACATCCATTACAGTAAAAGAAAACTAAGTACAGGAAAAGTAAAGAGAGAGAGATAGACTGGTTTACGTGGTTTGACACTGAACCTATGTCCACAGGGGTTTGGAGAAGGGAAAGTCCACTATAATATGTTTGTTTTACAGTTTATCATAATCTCTCATCTTCATTGTACAATGGATATCAGAGGTCTGTCTTTTGGTGGAGACGTCCTCGCTAGAGCTCCTATCACTAGGTTGAAGAAGCCCATGTGGAAATTGAAGTCCCCCAGGAGAAACTTGGCCCAAAATCCCTAAAGTCGTCTAGTTCTCCATTTTATCTTCTGCCCCTCTTATCTTTTATGTCCCATCCCTTCACCTTTATGTCACATCCCCTATTTTCCTCCTAACATCCTGTCTTCCATAAACTTTTGTCCCCCTCCTTCTTTTTCTCTTTCTTCCCAACTGAATCCCTCATCTTGGACTAGGCCTAGAAAACACCGTGGGCTGGTATATTTTGTCCGTTCCAATGACCATAATTTATCAACAAAATATTTATAGATCATAATAGTACTATAAGAGAGAGAAGAAGCATGACATTTCTCTTTATAATGCCATGCAATTAAAGAAGATAAAGTGAGGTTTGAATAGTTAATTGAGATGAGATGAATTGATATGAAAGTTGATTAAAATATTGCTAGAATATTATTTTATAATATTATTAATGTTTTAGAATTTAAAAAATTAGTTGAATTGTTTATTATATTTTGTGTGAAAATCTAAAAAAAATTGTAATGATTAGATAAAATGAGATGAGTTGAGATAACTCTTAATTTCAGCCACAAATTTCCAAGAATGGTTGAACCCAAAGTTCAAAAATATATTACCATTTCAAATGAAACCCTTTCTTCTCAATTCATGCCAACCTGTAATGCGGATAAATATTGTAGAAGAGATCAAGCTCCGTCTTTGGTACCGACAATTGAACACACAAAGCAAAAAACAAAAAAACAAAACAAATCAAAACAATGCAGATAAATGCTGTAGAAGATCAAGCTCCTTGCGATAGTTGAACCAGCTAGCTTGGAATGTTCTTTCCTGGAAATATAATGCCCAAACTACCTCTTGCTTCAAATTGGTATGCTTGATTTTGTTCCTTACAATCTCTCTATTATACGAACATAAAAAAAAACAAAAAAAACTTTCAGCAATACAAGTAATAATTAAACCAATGTCACACACAAACACGTTGAATATAAAGAGAGGAAAAGAGACGTACCTCTTCTCATGAAGGAATCCTCATATTCACAAGCAGTTTATGACATCCGTACAAGTCAATCTTTAGGAAACAAAAATCATTTCCAATGCTTCCATTCTTATTAAAAAATATTTTAGCTTAGTTGTGCAAAAATTTCCATTGACGTGCATCCATGAGCTTCAACCTGTACTATATATTCAATGGAAGAGGTGGAATTTCTTCAAGTCGCTTGCAATTGTTCAAATAAATTAGGTTGTCACCTTGGTAATTTCATTAAAAATTACCAATTCGCACTTGAGGAGGAACCATCACTAAAAATGCCTGAATTTGTCGGAATCAACTCTGCACATACTTGATGTAATTTCATATTTGCCTGTATATATGCGCAAAAGATGGCATGGATTGTGTTACAGGGGCGGAACCAGGAAATCTGGTTTGGGGGGGCTAAGTCACAAAAAAATAATTTTGGGGGGTCAAATACTAATTTTCATACAATTTACTTTATAAAAACACCTTTTAAAATTTAATTTTTATCAAATTTTAAAAATTTTGAGGGGGGGGGGGGGCAACCCCTTAGTAGTTCCGCCCCTGATTGTGTAGTGTGTACCATCCTCCTCCACCTTTACAATGTTTATTGGTTGTGAAACAACTGGTGAAATGGAAAGAACATAGACTTCGCAACTGAATAATGCTAGATGGGAGATGCACATGGTTTTTGCTGCCACTTGCAGATAAATTTTGAAGCCGAGCAAGGTTACCAATTGATGAAGGTAGCTCTTTTATGTCAGAGTTGATGTAGATAGATCTTGGATACCAGAGTTGCTTACATTTGAGTTTAGTAAGGTTCCCAATTGAGGAATGTAGCTCTTTTATGCTAGTTCCACGAAGATCTAAATGATATAAAAATACTATTTCACACTAAATCTCTGGGAAGTCTTGCAAACTCCAACAACCATAAAGGCTAAGCCAACTAGAGATCTCAACTTGAATTTTTTCTGAAAAATCCTAAGCCTGCAGCATTCACTAACTAAAAAGACCACAAGCTTGTCATGGAATCCAACAGAATGATGAATCTCAACTAAATTCTCATAGTTTTTGAGAAACAAAGTCTCTAAATTTGGACTACTTGAACGATCAGGAATTTTTGTTAAGAATTTACCACAAGATAAATCCATATTTGTCAAGTTCTGTTCAAATTTAATAAAAGAAATCAAATTTTCTAGGAAGTTCATATGGTGGCTGATTTTTTAGCTAAGTTGCGGACGCAAGGGGTCAATTTACAAATTGATGATGACACCTACCTCCAAGGCCCTATTCGGGGTATGATTCGTATGGACAAGATTGGCATGCCTTATCTTAGACGTGGATGATGTATTGGTTTTTCGAGGGGCCTTTTGTTGGGTTTATTTGTGAATTGTTATACTGGTAGGTTTGTTTTGTTTATGGTATTCATTCGATATAAGTGAGAGCTTTTAATAAAATTGGGACGGGGTCACTCTTGTACATGTGACCTCAGCTCTTTATAAAAAAAGATAAAAAGATAAAAAATCACGATACCTTTGGATTTAGGTTACCTAACTACTTGATGAGGCTATCAGGCATTCTTAATATAGTGAGCTTACTTTCATGAAAATTAGACGGCAAAAATGACGAAGGAGATTGAGGCCAATGAGGCACTCTTAATTCATTAGAAAGATAAGTAGGTCTTGCAAAATATTATAAAGATAAAATATTATTATAATATAATTTTTGTTTTGAGATTTGAAAAAGTTGAATTGTATGAAAGTTTGAAAAGTTGTAATGATTAAGTTGAAAATGTTATAATGATTAGTTTGAAAGTGTTTGTATTTGAGTAATGTTTGGAAAAAAAATGAGATGGAATGAGATGAACTAAGATGGATGAGATGAGATGAAAACTACTTCCAAACATCACCTGATACTAAACTATAGAAAGTCTAACGGAAGCATGTATATAAAAAGGGTTATGATACAGCTCTCTACAATCCCCTTAAAAAAAAAAAATTAGGAGCCATTTGGATAGAGAAACGGTTTCATCTCATCTCATCATTATAATTTTATCAAATTCTCACAAAATATAATAAACAATTCAACTTTTTCAAATCTCAAAATAATAATATTAAAAAATAATATTATAATAATATTTTATTCAACTCATCTAAAATTATCTCATATTATCTCACCATCTAAACGAGTCCTTAATTTTACAGAACTGTTCTTAATTTAATATGGAATTATAAAAGAGTTATATATTAATCATTTTTCATATAGAAAACTGCTAAAACTTTAAACAACAGTCTGAGTTGCATGGAGTCATAGTTAGGGACAGAAAAGAAAATATAATCATTTACACACACCAACGAATTACTTCACCATTTTTAACTTCATCATTTTTCTGGGAGGTTTCACCTGTGATGATGCATAATTTGGAGATAATACAATGATGGAAATCATAGACTCCTCAGTGACTTTGAGAAGTGCAGGTGAAATTGACTCTCCTCTTTGATCAAGGCCTTCGTCATCTATGTCGGTTTTGATTCCGTTTTGACATAGAGCGGAGTATAGATGGGCAGTAAAAGTATTGCGAGTATCTATTCCTCTAAAGCTCAAGAATACATGGTGAGACCATCTAGAGGTGCAAGAAGAAGATGATGAGGAAAACGGTAAACTGAATGCCATTGAAGAAGAAGTGTATGCAATTCTAATGCAGATAAGACGTCCGCTGTTTTTAAATGTAGAAGTAGATCTGGCAAGATGCAGCTTTGCACAAATATTGGAAAAGAAAAAACAAATACAAAAAGAAAGAAAAAGATCAGGACAAGAAACATGACTCTCATCAAGTTCTAGAGTAGTTGGTGTTACATCGTTGTCCTGTTAATAAAGAAAAGAAGAGAGTAGCAACTTCTTCGCAACTTTCGGTTGGATTCTCAAGCCACTAACGCTTTCATTACAAAATGCGTTGCTGTTTTAAATGATAGTGGCACTACAGCCACCGAGAAAGTGTTTGGAAGAAATGTCCCGATAAGTGCATTTTATCTTTTTATTTATCTTTTCTTTTTTTTCATGTATTTTTTTAATCATCGTAAACATTTTTTAAAATAATAAAAAAATTCACAACATCATTAAAAAACAATTCCTTATTCACTAAGTGAAAAAAAAAAAATTGTCTTGTGTCCACACTTTCGGGACCCAATTTTGGTGAGTATAGCATTTCTGTAAATAATATTAATACTACGGGCTTTCATCACGAAAATTTCTCAATAATAATAATAATAATGATGAAGCGAAACATAAAAAGATATTTCACTGAGCTAATCAGAACAACGCGGGGGCGTGGGAATGAATTGATTCTAGTATTAATGGCTTTCACTTAGCATGCACCCCCACAAGCATGACTAGACCCAACACAAATTGAAATCTTACATCAAAATTAAGCAACAACATCAAATGTCTTGAAAACATGCTTACCCAAAAAACTGTAAGAAACTTCGAGACAAGACTCCAAGGATCATAGATTCATATATATATGCTGACCCTAACACCAACAGCCAACAGGGAAAAAAGCTCCACTTAAATAACAACGATTTGTTGAAATATACAAACAAAGATGTCAACTTTGCAAGCTGAGTTTAGGCCAACGAAACACTCTTAATTCATTAGAGAGATAATTAAGCCCTCTAAAGAATCGTACAATTAATATAGATGTTCATAGCAGCAGAAGAAATCTTGCAGGAAAAAATCATCAGCAAATTGCACGGATGCACAAACCATATATAACCAGTCTACCACAAGAAATGTAGAGATACATAACCTTCCCAAAGCATGAATCAAACCATGCAATGTAGTGAAATATAACAACAATATTACCAAGCTGATCAAAGACGGGGACAATAAATAAGGAAGGCCAGTTGATTCATTGAGTGTCTATGGCGCCTGTGGTGGTGGCTGATGGAACAATTGTGCTTTCTTTTTACACTAAAAAGATGATATAGTTGTTCCATTTTTTTTAGATCATTTTTTTTTTAAAGTGGAAACACATTCATTCATAACATCAATTACAGTTATGGCTTTCAACCAACACATGAGCACAAATACAATTTGGGGTAGAAACAATATCTATTAGTTCTGTTTCAAGAGAAACAACCTCTTTAGCTAGAATATGTGCTACCCCATTAGCTTCACGTTTAACATGTCTAATCTTCCACTCAAAAACAGAAAACAACAACTTGATTTCATTTGTGATACAACAGAAATTTGCTGCAGATGAGTCCCTTTGTGAAATAGCATTAACAACTCTACCTGAATCTCCTTAAAAAATAACCTATTGCAGACCAAGATCCTTGCAGCAATGAGTTGCTTCTAAAAGACCTCGAGCTTCAGCTATTGATGGCTCCACACAGAAAATAAGGGGTTTCATTATAGAGGCTAGAACAGATCCGGTGCTGTCTCTTACAACAACACCAATACCAATCCTGTTGTCATCAGATCTAACTACCACATCCCAGTTAACCTTAACCCAATACTCCAAAGGGGCTTCCCAAAGAGGAATGGTAGATTGAGTGTTCACAAACGGTTTCCTTAGAGTCTCCATGGCAGCTTCATACTCACTACATGCTTTGAGAGCATTCTTGTATAGAGTAACAAGATGTTGAAAAGAGCCTTCATAGATCAAGGCATTTCTTCTAAGCCATATGAATCTAGCCAAATAAGAGAACCGAACCAAATCCTGTAGAGATAACCTATCCATCAACTGGGAAAAAATAACATCAAAAGCTGTAGTTGTAATAGAGGCCTTTTGTAACATCTTCTCCCCAAGAAACCAAACATCTTGTGCTGCAGGGCAAGATTAGATAACTTGACTAGGAGTTTCCATTTCTTGCAAACAAATTGGATATAAAGAGTCAGCAACCATCCTTCTTTTGCATAGATTTAATTTTGTAGGGAGAGCATCCATACATGCACGCCACATAAAAAACCTCACTTTAAGGGATATAGGCAAGTGCCAGATTTTCTTCCATATATGTTATAACTTCTTGAGGATTCACCTTTACTGCTCATCTGAAGTTGCATACTTAAATGGTATGCACTCTTGACTGGAAACCGTCCATTTGAAGTACCACACCATACTAATTGATCAAAACTCACGTTAGGATTCATAGGTACCTGCAATATATGAGTCAGATCATCACAGTAAAAAATGCGTTGCAACAGGTCTCGTTTCCACCAACCCTCAGATGTGTCAATAAGCTCAGCAACTCGTGCCTCTATAGATAGAGTATTCACAGGTGATTGTACTTTGTGGGAGCTTGAATTTGGGAGCCATTCATCCTGCCAAATAGAAATCCTTTTTCCATCTCCAACTCTCCAAATGAGGCCTTCCTTAAGCAGATGAGTACCCTGCCAAACACTTCTCCTAAGAAAAAAAGGTCTGGGGCCCAAAACTGATTCTGTAATAGTTGAGTTAGGAAAATATTTAGCTCTACAAATCTTACTTGATATTGATTCAGGTGATTGCAACATTCTCCAAGCTTATTTTGCCAAGAGTGCTTTGTTGAAACACTCCAAGTCCCTGAATCCCAAACAACCATTTTGCTTCCCCAAGCACAAAGAGCTTTAATTCTTCCAACGAACTTTAGATCCATGGTCCAGATGACCCCACCAGAAATTTGAGATTAATGAATTTAACTCTTTGCACAGAGCTTTAGGAAATAAAAAGACACTCATACTATATGTTGGTCTAGCTTGTAAAACAGCTTTGATTAGAATTTCCTTCCCTGCCATTGACAGAAACTTGGTTTTCCAGTCTTCCAATTTTCTTCTAACTCTGTCCACAATATGATGAAAACCCACCAGTTTTGATCTCCCAACTAGAGAAGGGAGACCCAGGTACTTGTCAATGTTTGATGAGGACTTTAAGCAAGTGATCTCCTTTAGATAGGCTTTAGTGGTTAAGCTGGTATTTCTGCTAAAAAATAGGGAAGTTTTATCCCTCTTTAGCTGCTGACCCAAGGCAGATTCATAAATACTCTGTAAATGATTAAGCCTTGCCCACTCATACATATTTTCTTTGCAAAATAACAAGCAATCATCAGCAAAAAATAAATGGCTCATCTTAATAACACCTCTAGCAATTGGAACACCATTCAACTGGCCTCGAAGTTGAGCCTCATAGATCAGAGAACTTAAAGCCTCAGCACAAAGGATGAATAAGTATGGTGATAAAGGACAACCCTATCTTAGACCCCTTTGTGGTCTAAAAATCTCATGAGGGACACCATTCACTAGAATAGAGAAGGAAGTTGAAGTAATACAATGCATAACCAAATCAATCCACCTTCTAGCAAAACCTAACTTGGCCATCACAACTGAAATAAACACCCATTCAACTCTATCGTATGCCTTACTCATGTCCAATTTTAAAGCCATATACCCTTGTCTTCCATAGAGATGGGTATGCATAGTATGGAGGGTTTCATAGGCAACAATGATGTTGTTAGTAATTAGTCGACCAGGCACAAAAACACACTGATTTGGAGAAATAACAGAAGGCAGAACCATCTTCATTCTATTAGCCAACACCTTAGTGATAATTTTGTAGATCACAATACATAGGCTTATGGGTCTATATTTAGTAACATTCTATGGATTACTACCTTTTGGAATAAGCACAATGTGTGTATGATTGACTTCAATAAGATCAGCCTCACCATTAAGAAAAGATAAAACTACTTTACACACAGAATCTACCACAATAGCCCAATGGTTTTGAAAACAATAAGCACCATATCTATCAGGACTAGGTGCTTTAAAAGGGCCCATTTGAAAAAGAGCTTTGTCAATCTCCTCCCTTGTAAAAATACTTAACAGTGTTGCATTCATATCTAGAGTAATTTTTTTAGTAAGGGCAGCAATACATGTGTCAATATTAGAAGGGCAAATGTGGTAAATAACACTCTTATAGTAATCTGTAAAGACCCCTCCAATGTCCTTTGAGTCTGTAAAGAGATTGCCTTGCTCATCCATAACTTGCCTTATTTTATTACTTCTCCTCCTCTGACTTGCACAATGATGATAACAGTTAGTATTTTTATGTCCATGCTGTAACCAATTAACTTTTGCTCTTTGCTTCCATTTCAAATGCATCCAATGCTGCAGGTTATTAATTTCTTGCTGTAGTTCAGAAACTTCCTGCACATATCCTCCCTGTAAATTCTGCTGCAATACTTCAAGTCTCTTAACTTTGGCCTGTAGAGCAATATCATTAACAGGATCCTTTCTTTTGCTCCAGGATTGCAAGGATGACATGCAAGTTGCAACACTTCAATTTATATGTAAGCTGTGATACATCCCCAGAAGAATCAGTGACTTGTGTCCATGCATGCTGAATTATATCCCCACAATCCTCATATGTAGACCATGAAGCTTCATATCTTTACAATCTAGAAGAATACCTCCTCTGGATGTCTAAAGAGGAAACACTTAGTAATAAAGGAAAATGGTCAGAAGAAGATGATGACAGAACTTGAACATTTCCATTGCTAAACTTTTCACACCAAGCCTGTGATGCAACAGCACGATCCAACCTCTCATTTGTGAAAGTATGATCCCTTCTGTTGTTAGCCCATGTGAACTTTCCTTTTGAAAAACCAAGATCACAAAGTTGACAATGGTACAACACATTTCTAAAGGAAGTCATTTGTTGCACACTCCTCTAAACCCCACCTTCACATTGAAAGAGAAGTTCATTAAAATCACCGCCATCTCAAAGGATGCAGACTGGATAGATAACTCAGCATATTATATCCTTCCTGCCTTCTTGCCACATTTGGATGCCCATAAAAACAAGTTAACATCCATTGAGTATTGCCCCTATCATCCAAAATCCAAAAATTTATATGCGTCTATGAATAGTAGTGGATATTCAAGTTAACTGAGTCTGATCACATCAACGCTAAACCCCCACCACGCCCAATTCCATCAACAGTAAATAAAAAAGTAAAGCCCAATTGCACCTTCAATCTTTCCATTCTAGGCTTAGATAACTTAGTCTCCATCAGAAATACTCTATACTAGGCTTCTTATCCTAAACCAAATGGTTAAGCTCATAAACTGTCCGAGGGCTGCCAAGCCCCCTGCAGTTCCAACCTAGAAGCGTCATGGTTCCCGGCAGGACTAATTAACAGCCTCCACCGATCCATCAAAAGTTTGTGCTATAGGGTAAGTCCTTCTCAATGCTTTTGGGCCTCCTCATGCTCTAATGAAAAACCAACAGACTTCTTCCTTTCTTTGGAGTACTTGGTTTGTTTGGTACCCTAGTAGAGAGCTTCTCCTTATACCTTAGTATTCTTTTCCATTTCAAAACAGAAACTTTTGGCTATTTTCTGAGATCTGATCAATACCAGCTTGTATAGAAACCCGATTTTTCTCAGCAACAGATTGACTAGCCACCATACCTTGGCCAGACTCCCTCCCTTCATCCTTTGAAATAGCATCTTCTGTTGCTTGCAGGTGTAACTTCTGACTGCCTGAAACCACTGAGACATCCACATATCTGCCAATACCAATTCGATGTACAAGACCTGATGCCCTCAACCAAGATCCATATTGTTGTAATGTAGATGTTCCAAATGGAACCTCCCTTTGCTTCTGTGGACAACTCATTTATGAGTGTGTGATCATACCACAACCAAAGAAGAATTTTGGCAACCTTCCATACTTAAAGGAGACAACAATCTGCTTACCCTCCAACAACAGTGTTTTCCCCCAAAGTAATGGTTTACTTAGATCCATTTCAACAAGACATTTCAGGAACCTACCCCACTCCTTACCTTGTTCATCCACTGCCACATGACATACCTTGCCAATACTTGCACCAATTCTGAAACCAATCTCTGAATTAATACAACCATAAGGTAAATTATGCATTTGAACCCATGTGGAAACCAGCTAAATCAGATCCTTCGATCCGGGTCTCCCTCTAAGAAAGCAACCAACTCTATTAGCAGTTAGATTTTCGATGAAAGAATCTTTTATTGACTAGGATAGGTGGCTCGGAATTCTCTTTCTCGTTCCGAGAGAGCACGACTCTCAACTTAGGTCTGGCCTCAGGTTGGAGATAGGTGCAATGATGAAGCAAACGACTCTTGAACCTCTGACCCCTGAATGTGACCTTCCTTCGTTTGAGGTCCGTGCGCTGAGTCTTTCAACTTTGCCAACGGGGGGCTACCTTTGGACTCAACTCTTAGTGGAATTTGCCTCATAACTTGACTTGATAGATGCACCTTGGTTAAAAGTATGAGAGAAAGAAATCTCACTTGGGTGAGTCAAACCATCAAACCACTTCACACAAATGAGATTTTGATCAAAAAGCCAAGGTTGGCCATCCCATACATGTTGCAGATCACTTAGAGAGACAAAATCTAATATGAATGTGTTTTCCCCCACTTCCACAAAATTAATTTTAGAATCAGGCTTCCATACTTTAGTCATAGTAGACTTAAAAGCTTCAGTATTAATATGCTTCTCGACAATAACCTTACCAATCAAACGGTGCTTTCCCCATTCAAGAGCATCTCGAATATCATCACCAACCACCACAATGTCATGTTTTTCTAAATCTGTAAGACACTTGTCCCACAGATGAGTAATATCGTCAGCCATGCAACTACAGAAAAGAGACAAAACCACTTACAAAGAACATTCACCAACCCACAGATCAACCAGATAGTAATTTGTAGGAATTTGCACAAAGGCACAACAAACCTTTCCCTAGAGAATGAAAAGAAAAATACTTTCAAACACCCAAAAGAAAGACGCAAACTTCTTTTAGATCATTTATTTCTTCAAGCGTGTTGAAGGTTCTGTTAGCTAATTGGTGCGCTTCTCCTGCATGTGGATGCCTAAAAAAATTATGGATTTGGAACTTTCTATTATTCCCATTCCATTTGCAATCATCATGTCCTACAACGAAATTCTATCTTTGCATTGAGTTTGTAAGTGATCGATGTTAACCTATTGTCTAACCTTACCTCATAAACAAGAGAAAAAGAACAAAAAAAATTCTTCAAATTGTCACTCAATTTGCAATCATATCCTACACTATCAATTTTGTAAATCATTCCCGCTAATTATCTAATAATTGAAAAGTACCCAATTTTTCTTTTAAAAAGACAACATTCTTTTGGAAAACTATCAAAAAGTACAATATACCCCTAGTAAATTACAGAAATTAAATTTTTAAATAAAATGTATTTTTGAATTTTTTTTTTTTACAATATAGATGGTTTAAATATAAAAAAAAAAATATTTTAAGATCGTAGAGAACCATTATGGAGGAGGTGCATTCAAATTTTTCGGATATATATAATATATTGTGATAATTGCAAATTGGGTAGTAGTTTGAGCCTTGTTGGTATATTTTAGTATTAATAATTTGACTTTTGTTCAGTGATTGATAATACTATATAGACCGAGTTGTCCAGTAGGATTCGAAAGAAATTAGCATTTTTATTTTTTATATTTTTATAAATTGAAATCAATGTTTTTTAATTTTTGCAAAATTGATATTTGAACGGAAAAAAATTATGATTAACTCGTTTGTTTTTAGAAAACTTCTCAACTCATCTTATCTCATCTCATTTAATCATTACAATCACTACAAGAGATACGGTTTTTTGAGATAAATAATTTTGTCTAAAAAAACCTAATTTTATCCCAAAATAGTTTTGGAGATAAAGAATTTGCGTCTCTAAAAGACCGTCTCAAAAGGTTTTTAGAGATTAAATTCAGAAAATTGTTACTTTTAGGGACGAAATTTGGTAGAACCAGTCGAAACAATTCGAACAGGAGGTTTTTTTTAGACAAACCAATTTCATCTCAAAACATTGTTCGAATGAAATATTTGTTAGTTCAAATCGACCCGTCCATTCGAACAAATTAAAATTTTGATTAGAATAAATAACCATATTTGATCATGTTCGAACGAAAGAAGTGTTCGAACCAATAAATTTTGTTCGAATATAAATTATGTTCGTTCAAACAGACATTTTATTTTGTGAAATTCTATCCGTTCGAATGGTGTTTTGAAAATTAATGTTGTTCGAACAAATATTTTATTATTCAAACGTTCGTACGAACTGTATTTCTCGTTTGTCTTTCGAATTGGTTATTTTTTGTTCGAATGGATTTATAAATGATAATTTATAATTCGAACTGGTTATTTACCGTTCGAACAGTATTAATCATACAGAACAAAATTTAATTAATTAAAAATATCATATTAGTATTACACAAATAATTCAAACATCAACTGTTCAAATATTTTGGAACGTAATAATTGAAACACAATCAAAGAAAAAATAAATTTAAAGATTGTGGTGGTAGTATAGAATTTTGGGACATAATTGACTGTAATTGTTCAAGTATAACTTTTTGTACCTTTGTCTCCAGTTTCTTCTGCATGTTCTCTTCTAATCTCGCCTCAAGATCTGCCGCTTGATCTAATTGGGTCAGCAACTCTTTTTCCTTGAACCTCAATCGTTCTATCTCAAGTGTTGCTTTTTCTAATTCCTTACTCTTGTCGTTATTCGATTTGGCACGCGAAGAGGATGATGATGTTAAGGATGGCTTCACGCAACGTCCTAAACCCCTTAAATACCTAGAACGTGATCCAAGAACATGAGCAAGGATCTGAGTATCTTTGATAGATGATGAATCAGATGAATCCGCAGCAGTTTCCTTAAGAGATATCATCTTGTCTTACAAAAATAAAAACATTAAAGTTAGTATAAGTAACAAAAATATTATGTCACAATGAAATTAAAGAAACTTAAACTTACATAATTTGCCTCTGCTTTGGGACTGGTCCAAATACCATCGTGATTTTTATGTACTTTAGCATACAATTGGGTCAGATCATAGTCAGCAGGACTTTCTTCTTTCTGCAAAAGGAAAATCTATATTAGAACTTAAATCAGAAAAGTGTATTATATGTTAATATTTAACGAGGATTAGAATAACTTACCATTTTGTTAGACAAACGATGAAAAGATCGAAAACCCGCATAATGGTGTATCGTTAAATTTGATCTATTTGCTTTGTTCACAGTACTCCGTTACTAAAAAAAAATTATTATGTCTATATGTTTAATACATCTATTATATACTACTAAAAAAAGATAGTAACGAAATTACCTGATAAGCAGAATTTTCAAACATATCACAAATCTTCTCCCATTCATTTGGTGGCATTGCGTGGAATGGATTTTGGAGCACCTCTATTGTAGTCCTAAACTTTTTATAGTGTGCATGACATTAACCTTTGTATCTCTGGAATGTATTCGACATCAATTCCTCAACTGTTAATCGATCCTTTATTCAGTCAAAATTAAGCTCTAACTCATCTTTTCAAAAATTATAAACAATTACTATAAATACGAAGTAACTTGAAAGTAACATGTTATATACTTAGTTGCTTGAGATATAGCTTATTACCGAAAAGTGATTTTTGATGTGGTCTTTCATATCTTAGGGAACTTTAGACCAAGAGGATGTAGCAATCGGTGGATACGTTCAAGTAAGTGTACCAACATAAGAAGGAAGCCACGCTGCCGAATCTCTAGAGCCACCGGTGTGATCATAAAAAATATCAACTTTAATTTTACCCCATTTCCTTATTTGCTCTATGCAGATACCCCTCGTAATGCGTCTACCTTGGTGCTGGTTTACAACAACTATATATACAGAAATCAAAGCATGTATTTTAATTAAATTAAATTATTTTCTAGATATATTACTTAAATTGAGCATAAAATGTGGTATTTAATTTGATAAAATACCTTATTTTGGGTCTGGTGATGTTGTCTCACTATTCATGACAGGTGAACCACACGGGGAGTCAGTAATAGATGGGGATGACACACGTGTTGCTTTACGTTTGAGAGGCATATATATTTAAAATTGTAACAAATTATTATTTAAACAAACATTACAGATATTTATAAGAATAATAATTACTAAAATTCATGTTTGAAATTCATTCACTATCCGTTTTGCTGCACCAGTCGCCCTCATCCTCACTAGACACTTCAGTTGATTCATCTTTTTCTAAAATTTCACCTCAATTACTTCAGTTTGAACATCTTCTCTACGTAATGGGACCATATCATATTGGCTTAGATCAACAAATAGATTGATACCTACTTCATTTTCTTGATATGCTTATTCATTTGCTAGACTATCAACTTCTTCATGTGGTTTGTTTGCCTCTGGAATGTAATCATATACATTTTTTGGTGCAAACTTCTCTACTACCTGTTATGGGTTTTCGTACTTCGGATCATTTAAATAAAAAACTTGATTCACTTGGCAAGCGAGAACAAATGGATCGTCCTCATACCATGTATGAGATATATTAACACTCATAAAATAATCATCGTTACACACTCCCAACCTAGGATTTGAGACATCCAACCAATTACATTTAAACAACTAGACCATATATCCCCCTACATACTTTAATGCTATGATATCTTCCACAATTCCGTAGAAGTCAATGTTATCATCCCCATGGCTTCCTTCTACTACGACCCCACAATTCTAAGTTTTCCTATATCGTTCTCTGTCAGTTGTATGAAATATATATCCACACACCAAACATCCTGAGTACTGGACGGACCACATGCCAGAGCATACAGTTCTTGTGAGATTTCTTCTAAATTTTCACCATATTTCGATACAACCTATGTTAATAAATATTATATTTAGAAAAAAAATAGAGTTTAGTGGTATGAAATTCGTATTATAAAATCGAACTTTACAGTAATACCATATGTTCAAACCACGAGACAAATTCCTCTTCGTGCGTCTTTTCTTTGTCAATTACAACATTCATGTGAAGTAGTTGTATATGTTCGCTGCGAATGTTCATGTGAATGGTTAATTTGTATCAAGTTATACCGTATTATTATACATGGACTTAAAGATAATATTGATTTAGAGGATCATCACTAATCTTAAGTAGTGGTAAATCTCTGCGCAGTTATTCAAGACATACCATCGACCTCTTTGAAACTCTCACCCACACAGATCGTAGCCCCCTTGTGCACCTATGAGACGTACGGTTTGGGAAAACACGGTAAATGTTGATGAGACTCTCATCTTTCGTCCACCTTTATAATTTCGGTCTGGTCTTGTAAATCTAGTATCAACCCCACGGAAATACATTGAACAAAAGGTATGTCACTCATTATCAATATATGACTCTACAATCGAATCTGAATGAATGAGCTTTATTCCCCATAGATCGCTTAAGTTTTCCCAAAAATCGTTCAATAGAATTCATCTATCTATACTGAACCGGGCCAGCGACTAAAGCCTCACGAGGTAGGTGCACAGCCAAATGAACCATTACATCAAAGAATGAAGGCGGATATAAACTTTCCAATTTGCACAATATTACTGCAATGTCAGCCTCCATTTTTAATAATACATCAACTTTCAATGTTCTACTACAAATGTCTTTGAAAAATCTCCTAATTCTATGAGAGCTATACGCACATCTCGAGTAAACTTTCCACGCACACCAATCGGCAACAGACTCTGCAGAAATACATGACAGTTGTGACTTTTAAGACCAGTTATCTTCCAATCATGTGTTCGAACACATCTTGACATTTTTTTTATTATAGCCATTGGGTAATTTGATTGTCATGAACCAATTACAAAATTTATTTCTCTCATAATTAAAAAGTGTATACCATCTGATAGGCAAATAAGCTGACGACCCATTATCTGGTAAATGCAACTCTGGTCTTATCCCCAACTCTTTTAAGTTTTTACGAGAGTTAGTTATATATTTTGTCTTTCCTTCTATTGATATTAGAGTGTCAAATATATTCTTACATATATTTTTCTCAATGTACATAATATCTAGATTCTGGCGTAGTGTCAAGGTAGACAAATATGACAACTCAAAGAAAATACTTTTTTTTTGTCCAATTCAACTCCACTACTTGTCGTTTTCTCTTTTGAATTCTTGTATCTTTCCCAAATCTGTTTTCTGAAACATCCCCCAACTGCGCTCAACCCTTCCATCAAGCATCACTCGATTTGAACGCCATCTATGATCATGTGGTAAATAACGACGGTATCCCATAAAACATAATTTCCTACCATGACTCAACCACTAAGACTGTGTATCTTTATTGCAAATAGGACAAGTCATTTTATCTTTTGTGCTCCACCTAGACAAATTTTCATATACTGGAAAATCATTTATTGTCCATATCACTGTGATGAGGCCACATCATATGTACTGACACCCTGATCCCACAACTCTTTCAACTCTGCAATTAGTGATTGCATATATACATCTAATTCGTTCCCTGGTGATCTTGGCCTTGATATCAGTAGAGTCATCATAAAATACAGATTCTTCATACACTTCCAAGATGAAAAGTTATAGGGTATTAATATGATAGGGTTATGAGAAGTGCTCATGTTGCCAAATAGATTAAAATCATTCGTTGCTAAACCGAGACATACATTGCGAGGTTCTTCGGCAAATCATGGAAATTCAATGTCAAATTTCTTCCATTGTAAGGAATCTGTAGGATACGAGAAGAAGTTTTCATTTTGGACTCTTTTTGTATGATGCCAAGACATATATTTCGCAATCAACAGAGACGTAAACAATCTTTGAAGTCGAGGAATTAACGAAAAATGTCAACACTTTTTGGGGTATATTACGTTTATCAAATGTCCATCTTGACCATGACACACTGGGCATGAGTCAAATTTTACATTTTGCTACTAGTAGAGAACACAATCATTTTTATAAGCGTGGATGATATTAGAATCAAATCCTAGCCCTCGCTTCAATTGCTTCGCTTCATAAAAATATTGGAGTATTACGTTATCTTGAGGAAGAGCCTCTTTAAATAATTCTAGCAACATGTCGATGACCTTGGCAGAAATACGACAAATAGACTTAATATGGAGCAACCTCACCGTGAAAGATAACTTGCTATGACGAGTGCAACCCTCGTACAACTCTTTTTGTGCATCCTCTCATAGTCTTCCAAAGTTTCCATTTCCCTCAAATGATTGTGCAAATGTTTCTTCTCCTTCCCTCATCCCAAATATTCCTGTACCCAGATCGCCTAACATCTCAGTCATATCCTCTCCATTATCATCACTGTCATCAGGATCATCCCCATTAATGTCGTCCATATCAATGTCGTTACCCTCCTCCATTTGATTGGTTTGACTGTTAAATCTAATTCCTTTGGGAAATGGTTCGCCATGTAAGACCCAAAGTGAGTATTTAGGATCGATTTCATTTACAAATAAATAATCCTACACTACCACCAAATTATAAGAATTAAGATTTTTGCACTTCTTGCATGGACATCTTATAAATCCTCGACTGTCAACACTCATGCAAGCAAACTCTATAAAAAACTTAACCCCATGTGCATACTTTTTATAGTCTCGCCCAAGTCTATCTCCAAACAACATCTAACTTTTATCCATTGTATTTTTGTTACTTGTCGAATGTTTATAAAAAAAACCTAATTTATAGGATAAACACTATCAAGAGTATATTCATACTTGTTTACCATTTATTTTATAAGGTAGTTGATCCTATCACATTCGAGAGACTATCATCTATATCGCATATATACTTAGTCCAAAACTCTAATGTTAGTAGAAATTTCGGCATCATTTTCCTACAATTCTCTAAGTATACTAGTCACAATAAGTCGTCGATCCTATTCATGGGCCGATAAACTTACAGACCACATACTCGAAGAATGTAAGAAAATATTGAACCAAAATTTTAATTGACCAACACAAGAGTTTAAACTGAATATATCTGTCATATAGATGATAGAATCCCAAACTGCCAACTTTAGACAATTCAAGAGTTGTATCCAAATATTTTTTAAGAGAATATTTGGCAACAACTGTCCAAATATTTCCCTACAATTATACTATAAATTTGAAAGCAAATCACATTCCAAATCACAAATACATTGCAAAATTAAATGACTAATCACCAATATTATTAATATTTTATAAGTATTAATTATAAATTTAAGTATTAATAATTGCTCTGTTATATTATATTTAAAGTTTCCATTTTAATTTAAGTGCAAAATATTTTGTAGTTATACTATATAGTTTTTTAATTAAATATTTTATAAGTATTAAACATTAATTTAAGCGTTAATAATTGCTATGTTATACTATATTTTAAGTTTTCATTTTAACTTAAGTGCAAAATATTTTGTAATTATACTATATAGTTTTGTAATTAAATATTTTATAAGTATTAAACATTAGTTTAAGTATTAATAATTCCTACGTTATATTATATTTTAAGTTTTCATTTTAATTTAAGTGCAAAATTTTTAGTAATTATACTATATAATTTTTTAATTAAATATTTTATAAGTATGAATTATTAATTTAAGTATTAATAATTCCTATGTTATATTATATTTTAAGTATTAATTTTAATTTAAGTGCAAAATATTTTGTAATAATTTTTAAGTTTTTTATATTTTAAGTATAATTTTTATATATCTTATTAGTCTTTTAGGTAAAATCTTGTAAATAAAATCTTATTAGTCTATTCAAACAGGATTTTGTTCAGGCAGGATTCTGTTTGAACGAACATTATAGTGTTCGAACGGATAATGTTCGTTCAAATGGGATAAGCCCAAATTCTAAACACGAAACAGAGACAAAACATTTGCCTCAAAACTCAATTTTCACAAACACAATCTCATAAGATGCATATTGGTGCATGATACATTTTAAATGGGATTACACAAACACAAATATACCAAAAATCTTAACATAATTAATTAAAAACTGTAAATTATAAAAAAGATAAAAATTAGAAATATTACCTCAAATTTAAGCAATCCAAACAAAATCTGAATCCACAATACCTACATAAGCATAAAACACATTATGAAAGCCCTAAATCATGTGCAATAAACTAACATTAATGAAACTCAAAATACAAAAGAAAAAAAGCAAAAAAATAAATAATACCTCTTCTAAACATCTTCTCTCTCTCAAGAATTCCTTCTCTCTCACTAAGTTTGTTCCTCTCTCTCTCCACAACACTCTCTCACACACACAAAATCGCTTGCCATGCTCTGCCTCCAAAGAAATCCAACTTCATTGTGAAAATGAACTAGAGGTTGAGGTATTTGAATCTGTGAAATCCCATTTGAACTGGACATTTACGCATTCAAATACGAAAATTTCAAATAGGCGCCATTTTCTGTTGTGATTTAATTCACGTTCGGACGGGTAATATTGTCGTTCGAACTAACAAATTAGAATATTACTTGGCATTTTCTTCAAATGTAGAGAAGATCAAAGGGTATTTTTGTAACACAATTCCACCAGTGCGGTCGAATGAAGAATTTTTACGTTTGAATAAACTAACATTCAGAGTATTTGGCATGAAGTTTCCCTCTAAACACATTCCACGAGATAAATCTTTTCGAACGGGGCATTATTGGGTTCAAACTAATAATAGTATTATTATACTTATAAGTAATTTCCTATAATTTTAATAATCTATTGTATAAAATATTTTAATATTATATAGTATATAATATATATACACTATAGCAACTATTTTATATTATAATTGATAATATATAATATACTTTTGGTCTAATAGTTAATATAATACACTCCAACTCCTGCCTGGCAAGATACTTTATCTATGGACGCATCCTAGTTCAATTTTAAGCTGCCTTTTGGTGGAGCTTCCCATTTGGTTGGTTGCTTGCAGGTAGTTTTTGGAGGCCTCTTCTGTTGAGAAATCTGGTGTAACTCCTCCACCATTTATCTCGATTGCTGGATAAGATTAGTAGGATGCGTGAAAAAGCCATTGAAAATCAAGTCATTCCTTCTTTTCCATATGAGCCACGATGAAATGGCAAATGTCGTCAGGTCCTTTTGGTCTAGAGCTTCAATGAAACCATCCATTAAGTTTGTAAAGTTATGGAAAATGGGGCTTGTCTTCTGCAGTTTCCTGATGCTCTGAGCCCAAGTATCTCTTGCAGAGGGGCAATCCCATAGTATATGCTCAGTAGTTTCAGGCCGTAGCTTGCAAATTGGGCATGTAGGATCTTCTGTGATCTTTCTTCTCATTAAATTGACTCGGGTAGGTAAGGAGTTTAGGCATGCTCTCTAGAGGAAAGATTTGGCAGCATTAGGAATGTCCAGGTTCTAGAGCTTTGTCCATGGGGCTTGTGATGCAAAAGGGCTTGAGGATTGACCTTGCTTTTGGTTATCCCATTCTGTCAGTAGATGGTATGCACTTTTGACACTGAATTGGCCAGAGGTAGTACATCTCCATTGTAGTTTATCTGGGCTGGGGTAGGGACTTAGAGGTAGGCCTTTGATTAGATCAGCTTCCTCCTTCATGAACAAGATTGAGATCAGGTCCTCTTTCTATTGATTTGTTGGTTTGTCAATAAGGAAAGAGACTTTGGTGTCAACATGAATGAATTTGAGGGAGCTTTGTGGTTTAAAGGTGTTCTGCTTTGGTAGCCATCTATCCTTCCAAATGCTAACTGTCTCCCCATTACCTATTCTCCACATCAAACCTTCCTTGAGTAGATTCCTTGCTGCCAGAAAGCTTTGCCAGAGAAAAGATGAGTTTTGGCCTGATATGGCATTTAGGAAATCTGTTTTAGGATATTATTTCTCTTTAAGCACCTTAGCTGCTAGAGATTCAAGATTTGTGATTAGCCTCCACCCTTGTTTAGCAAGAAGGGCTTGGTTGAAATTTCCAAAATCTTTTAGCCCAAGACCTCCTTTACATTTAGCTCTCTTCAATTGGTTCCAATGAATCTAGTGGATTTTTTTCTCCTGGGTTTTCTGACCCCACCAGAAGTTCCTCACCAATTGGTTCAACTCATGAACTAGTTGCCTTGGGAGCTTGAAGATCCCCATGCTATATGTAGGGATGGCCTGAATAATGGCTTTTATGAGGACCTCTTTGTCTGCTTGGGAGGGGAATTTGTTCTTCCAGTTTGTAATTCTAGCCTGCACCTTGTCAAGAATACTTTTAAATGATTGGGATCTAGATCTTCCAATCAAGGCTGGTAAGCCTAGGTATTTTTCATAGGAGTTGGTTCCTCTTATCCCAGCAATACTGGTGATGATCTCTTTTGATTCTTCTGGTGTATTCTTGCTGAAGTAAATTGAAGACTTCTCTTTATTAAGTCTTTGACCCAAGGCTAACTCATAGGCTTCCAGTAGGTAGTATAGTCTGCTCCACTCGATGGGATTGGCTTTGCAAAAGAGAATACTATCATCTGTAAACAAATAAGTGATTTATAGAGAGTTTCTTCTTCCTAAAGGGTAAACCAGTAAGGACCCCAGATTGTTCAGCCTTGTTAAGCATATAGCTAAGAATCTCATTGCACATGATGAAGAGGTAAGGGGATAGGGGATCCCCTTGCCTGAGCCCTCTAGTTGGTTGGAAGCAAGTTTGAGGGACACCATTGATGAGAAGAGAGTACGAGACTGTCCCAACACATTTCATTATAAGGTCCACCCATTTGTTGTCAAACCCAAACTTCTGCAGGACAGATTTAAGGAAGGGCCACTCTATTCTGTCGTATGCTTTACTCATATCGAGTTTGAGGGTCATGAACCCTTGCTTACACTATAGTAGTTATATAACTAATAAGATTGTGTGTGGAAGTTGATCTGCAAGATGAACTTGTTCATGGTTTCCCGTTGGTTATTGGCTTAAATAAATAGATTTGGCAAGAAGTGGTGTATGAGAAAAGAGATTTTATTATTCTAAATGTTTTAGGCAAGGGCATACAGCGATGGTTTGTAGGGTTGGTGAAAGAAAGGGTCATAAACTGGCCAGGAAAGAGGGGAGTAAGGAGTTTGCGAAGGAGGGGGAAGATAAAGTTTGGAAGGAGATTGGTAGTAAGCCTAAGAAAGATAAGCTATCGAATCCTTCAACTGAGTCTGGGGCGATCGTGCTAGAGCTTGAACAGTTGGGTGTGGGGGATCAGGAAAAGAATGAGGAATTAGCCGTGGTTCCAATGATTGTAAACATGATTGTTGGCAAGGAGGAAAGGGTTACAAAGGTGGTGGTGACTGAGGGGGACGTTGTTGAGGAGGGTGAACTTGTGAAGGTGGAGGATTCAGGGGAGAACAGAGACAATGAGGTGGGTAGTGTGGAGTTGGTGGTTGTAATAGATGGTTTGGATGGTGAGAAGGGAGCGTTGGGGGTGGAGGTTGAGAGGGATCTTAATAGGAGGGCTAGTGAGGGTGTAGAGTGTTGTAACTCGTTTGAAGTCTTGTTAGAGGATGAGAACAATGTGTCTCTGGATAAATAGAAGGACTATGGTTCTGATCCTGGTCCAAATTGGGGAGAGCAACCTTCTAAAGATGTTTCGGTGAGGACGTCTTATCCCACTATAGCTCATGCTCAGAAGACGAGGCCTATACTTGTCATGCGTGAGATCATTTTGTCTGATTTTTTCGATCTTTCATGGGAGGGACGGAGCATACAGTCCATCTTCACCGAACGGGGATGGACACCTATCTATCAGCAACGGGGGATTGCATATCCAAATATGGACAGTGAGTTTTACCGTGCCATGAGAGAGGAAATGCTGATGCTCTGTTCTACACCGTAGCAGTCCAGGGAGTGAGTTTTACTTTCTCTTCCCGCATTATTGCTGAGTTCCTTAATATCCCACGCGTTGGTGGTGCATATCCTGCAATGGCTGTGATGCCCCGACTCCCAAGTATGAAAATGCAAGAATCGTATCGTCGGGATGATGACAACACGGGTCATGCATCCCAACGATAAGTACCAAATGTGTGTACATGTAGAAAGTGTACAACAAAAATGCAGGGAATAAATTAAATAAGTCAATTAAGTACCAGAATTTTAAATATGAGACTACTAAAATAAAAGTATTACCGAAAATTATACAGTTATTCATGAAATAAAGTAAAAAGCCAAATACATAGACAAAAGGAAAACAAATCCCATAATCCAAAAAGCGACCACATGTCACTCCTTCAGTGGAACGTCTTCATCTGCATCAAAATCTAAGGTTCCATAAAACGAAACTACAGGGTGTCGAACACCGTAAGATTTTGAATCTCAGTAAGTAATCACCCAAACAAACCAAGAGATAAAAATACATTAATGCATCCAACAAACATGTGTGCACATGACAAAACACGAATGTGACCCAAAACCCTCATTTTTCCTGAAAATGATTATTTTCCAACGCATGTCAAAAATCCCATTTGACCCCAAACACGCCATGAATAATATGGAAAATGACCCAAATATAAACCAATCATTTTTTCAGAAAATGGTGCTCGTAACCATTAAATTATAAACCACCATTTTCCTGGAAAATGGCTCAATATAATCATTTATCAGACACTGTAGGCGGGAATCACAGGCGGGATGCTACCACCATCTTTGCTTACCACTATCCCTATTGCATGCACCATATGTGGGAATCACAGGCGGGACTCTACCACCATCTCTACAGTCCCTTTTTTTTTCTCTCTCAAACTGTTCAATCCAATCATTTCAAACATACCCAAAATCATATCTCACATGAAAATCCAGTTTTCATTCACAACACATGAGATGCATGAAATGATGCAATAAATGCCATGATGCCAAACACAACATAAATGCACGTAAGCATAATTCAATTAAATAAACAACTCATCCTCACATCCAACCGACCCCTATACTCCTCAGACTCAATATCCGGCACAACCAACCAGATTGTAGAAGATTTGTTAGTGCGAAAATATATTTAAATCTCAAGACATTCATTGGAAGATTACTTACAATGCTAAAATTTAATTTTTGAAGGATCAAAGAGGTGCAAGAGGTGGCGGCACAACAACGTAACAGCGTATTTTGGACTATGATCGTGGGTCTCAAAAATTCAATTTTTGAACGAGAACAAACGAAGACACGGGAGGGCTAGGGAAGGACTTAGAGGTGTTGGTAAAGTTAATGGTGGTGGTGGTTGACTGTGGGTGGCGGCGAGGGTGGCAGTTGGAGGCCAAAATACCCAAATTGAAAAATGAGCTAGAGGGGCTTCAACAGTGGCGGATCGGGGCTGAGAAAGGGTGGTTTGTGAGACTAATGGGTCGACGGTGTTGTGGTGAGAATTCAACAATACAAAAATTTTAAAGTCTGACATTAAACTAATTTAAAGTAAAGAGCAATTTAAATGTTAAACAATAATTAATACCAAGAAAGTACATCATAATAAATTTCACAATTTAAAAATCATAAAATAAATCCAGTGAGAAATCTGATAAATTTAAAACAAGAGAACCAATATTTAAATTAATTAAAATAATCATTCAATTAAAATACACTAAAATATGAGGTATCAGAGCGGCTACACCGGGACCAGCGGCTGCACCATCTGATTCCGACACACCGGTCGTATCCTCAACGCTAGTGTCGAATGTAAAGCTGGATGGTAGTGAGGATGAGGATCTACCTGATGATGGTCTCACATACGATCAGCTCCATCAACTTGTGCGAGACCATTCAGCTCCTCAATATGATGGGAGCAAGGTGATCCAACAAGTTGATTGTATAGCATTTTTCAGAATGCTTAATTTGCTTGTTGGCCATAACATCGATCCAAAAAAACACAAGATTGATTTCAGGATCGATCGAGCCAGATTTTTGTTGCAGATAGTACGGGGGGACCCCATTGATCTGGCATTGTATTTTTTCCTCCGCATTCGATCAGAGTCATGCTATTCCAATGGAGGTAGTCTACTATTTGTACTGCTGATATCTAACCTCCTACTCTGATCAGGGGTTATAGTGTCTGCGACTAAGTGGAGGTTGCCATAGATGTGGCCCTTTAACAATATCTCATTCAGCAAGAACAATGGGCACTTGCAGAAGACTGCATCAGAACAGCCTAGTGGCACGCCGACCGATCCAGCTTCTAGTAGTACTGCTGCTATTGAGAGACAACCTCCTAAGGCTACTTTGGATCAGGTATGAGCTCTATTTGTGGAGTTTGTTGAGCCCATCATGGAGAAGTTTAGAGATTTGGATGGACGCATTAAAATGTTACAAGAGGATGTTGATCTACTTAACAAATAGATCGTTTTAATTATTATTTTACTTTTTTATGTTGTATTGAACATTATATATTTGGAATGTAATTAATATATGGTTTTATTTTTCATGTTTGCTACCTTATTTATTTTTTTCATTTTACTTGCCGTTCATGATAATATAAAAAAATGATACTATTTTTAAAGTTATATTTATATAAATTTAACATAAAAGAAATCACTATAAAGTTTTGAAATTAATTACATAAAATTAAATTTTGAATTTATAAATATTTTAACTTACCGCAAATCATAATATATACACATTTTTATATTTTGAAAATGATAACAAATTAATGGAAAAAATATTTATTACTTTAATGGAAAAAATATATGCACAAATTAATGATGATAAACAAATTAATGGAAAAAATGTCCATTTGAACAAATAAATTTAAGTTCGTACGATTATTAACTTTTCCCGAGAAAAATAAATTAATTTCCCACCAATATTATTATTCGAACAGATTATATACTATGCAAACAGACATTAATTCCATGTTTGAATCTATTTTGTTCCATTCAAACAGTTTTTATTTTTTGAGACGATTTTGTTCGTCACAAAATATCTTGTTCGAATGGATATTTATCGGTTCAAACCAATTTAGGGACAAAATTTAATTTGTCCCTAAAATCAAATCTCTTGTAGTGAACTTTCCTAGATTTAAATACAAAATAAAATAAACAATTCAACTTTTTCAAATCCCAAAATAAAAATAATATTAAAAAAATATATTCTAACAATATTTTTTTTTAATTTTTTAACTTTAATCTTAACTTATCTCATCTGCAAAAACAAACGAGGCATTGGGGGCGAGTACTAGCATTGGCTTCATCAAAACTATCTTCAAAATTTGATAAAAAGTATATGTGTTTTATAAATTCAAAACCTCTCTAGCTATAACCCCACATTAGATTAGTCAAAATAATAATATAATATTATTTTTTTAATAATAATATTTTTAATTTTTTTATATTTTGCAATTACACTAACTATATATTAATTAATAATAATATTTCTTCCTTCACATATTTCAAAACTAACTATATATTAATTAATAATATATTTTTAATTAATGAAAGTGAAATAGAGTTCAAAGGAAGTGAAAATCATGGGAAATGAAAAATTAGGGTAATTTTTACAATAAAATATTACTTTTAAAAATGAACAATACATCCTCAAATTTGAAGAAATACTTAAAATTACTGGAACTCAACTTTTACTTTTTGAAGAAGCCAATATTTTATCTATATTTCCTCAAATTTTGAAGATGCATTGACTTCTGCTAGTGCTCTTACATAGGATGGGGGCCTTAGGCAATGGCCTAAATGGCTTTACCACTGAGCTGGCCCTATTTGACTGTCTACTCCCAAGTTAAAACAACGTTGATTCTTGTTAATCTTATTTCCAGTGCACATATTTTAAACCGATCATGGGAAGAGATACATTTAATTATTTGTATTCTTAATGTTAAGTCATTCCAAGATTTCAATAACATGAATCAATTTTCACGTTCCATTTCTACATAAAATTTAATTCTCCTTGCCTCAAAAGCAAGTCCAAGAATTTAAAAAGATAGAAGAATATTGAGTTAGCATTGTTCACCCGACCTGAAAATGCAGGTTTTCAACGCAACCCGAAAACACAATCCCGAGCAAGCAGTTCTAAACAGAATATGTATACCCAAATTTTCGACCCAAATACAAGTCCAAAGAATGGGGTTTCCAACCAACCAAAGTGTAAGGGTCTGAATATATTGTATGTAATTGGGGATGGAAAAGATTGTAAAGATGAATGTAAATGTAATGAATTGCAGAACAAGTGTTTGATAAAGGCAACTATGAATCTCAAATTGCCATTAGGGTACTTCGAGGGATCCCTTAACCTCCAAAAGGAAAATAAGTTCTTCCAAGTTTTTCCAGATGATTCTCTGCCCAGTCCCTTGCTGGTTTACATACCCACAAAGTCCTAACAAACTGCACGACTAACGTCTTACATGTGTCTTTTATTACAACAGAAAGAAATAACAACTTAAGGGTAAAAAAGACATTCCCAATACCATGAAATGGTAGAGCTTAAGGACAAGTGAAACGGCATCCTTCTCTAAGCAAAACGGCAAGCGACCTTACTTCCAGCACGATGCATATTTCCTTTCCATCAAACGGTGCGTTACGAGTTGAACTAAAAATGGTGTGCCTTTCGTCTAACATAACACTAAGGCTTCATTTGGATGTCAAACTCATCCCAACTCATCTCAACTCATTTCAATTCATCATTATAATTTTTTCAAATTTCAATATAAAATATAATAAATAATTCAACTTTTTCAAATCTCAAAACAACTTTAATATTTAAAAATAATATTCTAACAATATTTTATCATCTCATCTCAACTCAACCCAACTCATCTCAACATCCAAACGCACCCTAACTCCATCTTCACTTCGAAGTAGATCCCGAATGTTCCACACAACTCCAGAGCTCCCTTCCTTCCTTCGTCTCCCTCCCTTCGCCTTCCGAGAACCCTAACAATCCTTCCCCCTTAGAGCAACTTGGCCACAAGGTGTGGGTAAAGGGCTCACAACTTCCAAAGAGACGCCCAGCTGTCATCCTCATGGCCAGTCCCGACCTATTTGATGAGTACCTCGGTGGTAGCACGATGGCCATCTTTCTTCAAGCGCCTCTCTACAACTTCCTCAGGCTCCGACAAAACTTCACCGTTGACATTAGTGGGCGGGAGGCTTGGTAAAGGGCAGATCTGAGCCCCAAGTTTTCGTTTCAGACATGAAACGTGAAAAACCGGGTGGATCTGCGAACTGGATGGCAGTTCAAACTTGTAGGACACTTGGCCAAGGCGTTGGAGCACATGAAATGGGCTAAAAATTAGCGGAGAAAGCTTCAAGTTCTGTCGAGCAGCCACTGATTTTTGTCTGTAAGGTTGTAAACGAAGGGAAACATAATCCCCCTTGAAAATATTCGCTTTGTATGTCTTTTATCAGCATAATGCTTCATTCTTGATTGGGTTGGTGTAAGGTTTTGTTTGAGTAGATTCATAAATTGTTCTCTGGTGTGTAAATGGTTGTCCACTGCTGCTTTTGAGGTTGTACTAGGAATGTAAGTTGTAAGTTTCGAGGGGCAGTAGCCATAAAGGGCTTCGAATAGTGATACCTTAGTAGCAGAGTGATAAGATGTGTTATACCAATACTGAGCCATTGGTAACCATTGAGCCCAAGTTTTAGGTTTAGCCCCTGCGTAGCACCGAAGGTATCCTTCTAGGGTTTTGTTCAGGGCCTCCTCTGTTTGGCCATCCGTCTTAGGGTGATAAGTTGAGCTGTAGTTAAGTGTATAACCCTGCCTTTCAAAGAGAGACTTCCAAAAGGAACTAAGAAATATCGGATCCCTGTCCGAGACTATGGTCTTAGGCATACCATGATGTTTAAAAACCTCCTGAAAAAACTTTTGAGCCACCACCACTGCAGTATAAGGATGAGAGAGGACAATGAAATGACCATTGGTCAGATGATCAACCACCACTAGTATCACAGAAGCCCCTTGGGACTTAGGTAAACCTTCCACAAATCAAGAGAAATGGCTTCCCATGCTTGCTCAAGTATAGGAATTCGTTGAAGTAGGTAAGGATAGGGAAAAGTCTCACTTTTATTGGTCTGACAGATGTCACATTCACGCACTATCTTTTTTATATCATTTTTCATTCATGTCCAAAAGAAGTCTCTTTTGGCACGATGGTATGTCTTAAGAAACCCTGAATGACCTACATGAGGTCATCATGTATAAACTTCAGGACCTTGCCCTTAAAGGCAGATTGTGAATCCACCACTATTTTTCCCTTCTTTAGGATTAAACCTTGCTGAACAGAGTAACCCTTAGGAAGCTCTTGCCCTGAATTAAATTTGGCCAATAATTCTTGTAGTTCCTGAGAAGCTGTGTAGGTGCCCTTTAGTTCTTCAATCCACAATGGTGTAAGGAAAGTAATGATTGCCAGGGAGCCTTCTATACTGTGCTCATTTTCATGCCTTCTGGACAAGGCTTCAATAGCTTTGTTTTCCTTCCCTTGTTTGTAATCAATGGTGAAATCATACCCCATTAGTTTAGTAATCCACTTTTGTTGGGCCATCGTGCCCACCTTCTGCTCTAATAAGTATTTGAGGGCCTATTGGTCAGTTTTGACTTTAAAGGTTTGGCCCAATAAGTATGGGCGCCACTTATGAATTGTTGTGACTAGAGCTAGGAGCTCTTTTTCATAAGTGGATAAGTTTAAGGCCTTACCTTTTAGAGCCTTGCTAAGGAAAGCTATTGGCTGACCTTGTTGCATAAGTACAGCCCAATACCACCACCACTTGCATCACACTCCACGGTGAAGGCTTGTGAAAAATCTGGAAGTCTTAAAATAGGTGGTGAAGTGACAGCTTGTTTAAGCTCCCCGAAAACCTTGGCAGCCCTCTCTAACCAAGAGAAAGAATTCTTTTTTAATCAGGCAGTGAGAGGCCCAGAAATTAACCCATCGCCCTTAATGAATTTACGATAGTAGCCTATTAACCCGAGAAAGCCTCTCAAGGCCTTGATATTTTTAGGAATTGGCCATTCTAGCATTGTAGCTAGTTTCTTCGGGTCTGCCTTGACCCCCTTGCCTGTGACAATATGGCCCAAATATTCAACTTCTAGCACCCCAAATAGACATTTGGATCTTTTAGCAAATAGGCAGCATTCTTGAAGGGTCCTTAAGACTTGTTTTAAGTGGCCCAGATGATCCTCTATGCACTTGCTGTATATGAGGATATCGTCAAAGAAGACCAGTACAAATCTCTTTAAAAAAGGTTTGAAAACTGTGTTCATGAGTCGCTGAAAGGTGGACGGTGCATTGGTAAGCCTGAAGGGCATTACCAAAAATTCATAGTGGCCTTCGTGGATACGAAAGGCTCTCTTAGGCACATCTTCATCAACAACCCTTATCTGATGATAGCCAGACCATAGTCTAGCTTGGAAAAAACCAAGGACCCATGCAGTTCATCCAGTAATTCATCAATTACTGAAATTGGGAATTTATCTCGTATAGTCTGTTGGTTGAGTGTCCTGTAATCAACATAGAGGCGCCAACTTCCGTCCTGTTTTCTGACCAACAACACTGGGGATGAAAAAGGGCTGCTGCTAGGTCTAATAACCCCTTGAATCCGCAATTCAGACAACTTTTTCAATCTCCGTCTTTTGATAGTGGGGATATCTGTATGGTCGAGTAGAAATAGGATTAGTGCCTTCCTTTAGCACTATTTTATGGTTGTGGGACCTGGTAGGTGGGAGTCCCACAGGCTCTTAAAAAACTTGTTGAAATTGGTCCAACAGTTGGGTGACTGCTGGCCAGCAACTCTCGGCTTATCTACTTCCACAACCATTAGTTGCAAAAGAAGTCCCTTAACCTTGTGAAATGTGCTCAACAAGGACTTGTCATCCTCATTTGTAAAAGTAAAACCATTGGGTTGAATTCCCTTTAATTCCACCCACTTGTTCTCCCATTGAAATTTCATACTAAGGCTAGAGAAATTCCAAGTAATAGAGCCCAACCTTTTAGCCATTGTATCCCCAAAATAGCATCACAACCAGCTAGGGGTAAAATGAAAAAAGGAGGACTAAATATGCTGCCCTATATCAAGCTTAACACACTAATACAACTACCTCGACTTTGCATAATCTCTCCATTAGCTACCTTAACCTTGAGTTGACTAGTCCCATCCATACATAGGTTATTTTTTGACACTATGGAGGGATCTAGGAAGTTTTTTTTTTTTTTAAAGAAGAGTCAGGGCCACCTGTCCAATAGTGGCCCCTGTCCCAAATTTATTAAAAAAAATCCTAATTTGTGGCGGAGGAATACCGTATAACAAAACACCACTTGAATGAAGAGAAATAAACAAAAAACACACGAACTCAAGTGTAACTAAAAACCATTTACCTCAAACACCAACAAAAACCTTTTCCAAAAAACAAATGACCAGAACCCACTCGACACCAACCACCAACCACCAAAGACCTAAGACCTTAAAGAAGGGAGGCCTAATAAATCCACCTTTAGAATACATCTGAGCTTCCACGAAACATCATCAAAATTAATCCACGTACCAGATTGATGATTCGATGCCATACGAGCTAGAAAATCAGTCCTTGAATTTCCTTCTTTGTAAACATGACTGATCTTGAATTTCATCCCAATAGTCTTCAAGATACCACATGCCACATCTCCCTCTTGCCAACCAATTAACTACCAGTAAAGAATCAAGCTCAATCTCAATTCTATGCAAACCCAACTCCTTGCAATGTTTCAACCCATGATAAAGAGCTAATAGTTCCGCTTCATTATTAGAGCCATGAGCCAACTTCTTAGCAAAAGCTAACCTCAAATGTCCCCAATCATCCCGAATAAGGCCACCCGCCACCATGCAACCCTGGTTACCTAACGAACTCCCATTAATATTCAACTTAAACCACCCCTTATTAGGTTTACACTTTACCAAACAAACCTGCTTACGTAAAGGAGCTTTAATCGGGATAGAGAAGGCCTCGAATATTCTAATGTCACCACTTTCCATTTTTTTACTCACCCTCAGACGCAATCCCACCCATGCAATTGTAGCTTTAATTGCACACCACAACGACTGCACAAAACCATGTTTCCCTTCCATATGAGCCTTACACCGCCACACCCAAAGAGACCACGTTAAAATAATGGGAATGAAGCCAAGCAATGTACCTTTTTGAGATGAATGTGAGGCCCGTTGAAACCAAAGTTCCATAGTATTCTTCCAAGGTCTGGATGGGTCATAAGGCATCCCTAAACTCAAAGATGCTCTGCGCCAAAGTTTCGCTGCTATAGTCCCTGTGGCCAGGACATGATCATGATTTTCCAAACATCCCCTTACACAACATTCACATTTAGAAACCACTGGAATGCCCAGCTCTTTAATACGCGCATCCACACTTAGGAAAAAATTCAAAGCCTTTCACATTGTAACTAAATACTTCTTTGGTAGCGCTGAATGCCAAATCCAATGAGCCCATTTCGCTTTTGGGGCCCTAACACGAATACATTCCCAAGCCGATTTCAAAGAAAATTTACCATCCAAGCTCGGCTTCCAAATCAGGATATCTGCTCTATCCTTATGCTCACCTAAAGATGTTAAGATTTCCTCAAGTTTGGATTCCCCCACGAGTCTTGTAAGAAGTTCCACATCCCACCCATTATGAATTCGACACTTCCTTATTGTTAGAAAAGGACGTTCTGAGATATCACAATAGTCTACAATAGCACCTGAGGACAACCAATTATCCCTCCAGAAAGATATTCGACCATCCCTTACCTTCCACACCGCATTATTCAACACTTTAGGTATCACCGCTACTATTCTCTTCCAGAATAAAGAGCCCTTACTAGCCTCAATCAAAGAGATATGTCTCTCCTTGACATATTTTGCCTTAAAGAAATTAACCCAATTGGAGTTTTGAGTTAGAAGCTTCCATGCAAACTTCATAAAGAGCGAGACTTGCACATCTTCAAGATTCTGAAGCGCCATACCCCCTTCAAGAATCAGAGTACACACTCTAGCCCAAGAAACCCACTTCTTTTTTGGTTTGCCACTAAAGGAGCCCAAAAAAAAAATTGCTCATGAGCTGATTAAGACTTGCCACCACAACCTTAGGAGCATACAAAACAGAGAAAAGATGTAACGGGATATTTGCTACAATATGCCTTAACAACAAAATACGGGCACTGGACAATAGGAACTTCGTTTGCCATCCTTCAAGCTGGCTCCGAATCCTGTGCATAAGCCCATCAAAATGAGTCACTTTCAGCCTTTCTGAAATCAAAGGCGCTCCTAAATATTTCACTAGAAACGAGCCCTTTGAGAAAGATGTAATTCTCAAGGCACTCCTTTTTTGAGCGCTCGTAAATTGTTTAGGGAAGAACATAGAAGACTTCTCTCTGCTCACAACCTAACCAGACCAATCTTCATACTGAGCAAAGCCATCCCTGATAACACGAAGTGAGGACTTCCCACCATTAGCAACACAACAATGTCATCAGCATACAATAAATGCGATATAAGAGGAGCACCTTGAGGGTGAGAAAAAGGAATAATCATTCCATTGCCAAAGTTATGCTTTAACAATCTGGATAAGACTTCTTCCACAAGAATAAACAAGTATGGAGATAAAGGATCCCCCTGCCTCAAACCACGCCCATTGGGAAAGAAACCTTTCATTGTTCCATTCATAACCATAGAGAACCATGGATTAGAAAGACAATGTTTAATCAATTCACAAAACCGAGCACCAAAACCAAAAGTGGACATGACTAGTAATAAGAAATCCCAATCAACACTGTCATATGCCTTAACCATGTCCACTTTAATTACAACATTACCACCACGGACCCGCTTATTTAATAAATGAATCATCTCTTGTGCCAATGTAACATTCTCAAAGATGCTTCGTCTAGGTAAGACAGCCCCCTGCTCTGGAGAAATAACCTTATGTAAGATAGGAGACAATCTGCTAACCAAGATTTTGGAGTATACCTTGTATATCACAGAACACAGACTAATGGGTCTAAAGTTATCAAACCCATTTGGATTTGGCACTTTTGGAAGTAGTACAATGTAAGAAGCCGAGTAAAATCTGGGTATAGGGGCACTAGGGGTTTAAATTTAAACCGAAAAACCGGTAAACCGGTTCGGACCGGACCGGACCGGTTTTGAACCGGTCTGGTCCGGAACCGGCTCTTATAATTCATAAACCGGTTGGAACCGGTCTGGTTCCGACTTTAGAATTTTTCTGACTGGACCGAACCGGTTTGATTAAAAATATATAAAAAATAATATTTTATATATAAGTTTTATACAAAATTAAAATTATACAAAATATTTTATATATATTAATATATAAGTTTTATATATAATGTATAATTATATGTGAAATTTTTATATATAATTATATATCATATATGATATAATTTCATATTATAATTTATAAAATATAACATAAAATGTTAATTTTAAATATAAACATTTGTAATTTGTTTGATCATATACTATTAATATAATTATATATAAGATAATGTTATTATAAACTAAAAATTTAATTATAAAAATAAAAATGTAATTGATCATGTATTATATAGCTATACTAATAGTCTAATATTAATACTATATTAATAGTCTAATATTAATACTAATAGTCTAATATTAATACTATATTAATATATACTAATATATAGCTATACTAATAAGTTTATATAGACTATAGTTTTAGTTATATTAATAGTCTAATATAGATCAATAAAAGTATAATAGATTTTTTTAAAACCATTTTTTTAAGCATATTTTTAATGACAAAATGTCAAACTTACATTTTAAAAAAACTGAAAAATCGAACCGGACCGGACCAAAAACCGGTAAAATCGGAAGTATCGGTTTAGGAGGGTAACCGGTGCGTAATCGGTTTTGAAAAATAAAAAATCAGTCATACCGGTTTGGTCCAAGATTTTATCCAAAACCGGACCGGACCAGACCGGTTACACCCCTAAGGAGCACCACTAAAGCACTCCCGAACTGCAGCCACCACATCAGCCTCCACAATATCCCATTACGAATAGTAGAAACTAGACCCAAACCCATCTGGGCCTGGACTACTATCAACCGGAATAGAAAACATAGCTTCTTTTACCTCTTGGATTGAAGGGAGCTGAAGAAGATTGTTATGCTCCTCTTCTGTAACGACATTTTGCACCAACAAAGATAGATCTGGGGTGACCCTCCTTGGGCGTGCCTTCAAGAAATCACTCCAAAAATCCACAGCCGTAGCATGAATAGCTTTCGGGGGTAATAAACAAGAACCATCATGTAGTCGCATTTCCTGCACAGTCGGCTTATTTACAAAAGCAAAAGTTTTAAAAATTTAAGCAGAGGCCTCGCCCTTCTCCATCCACCTAATTTTGACCTGTTGAGATAACCGAGTCTCCTCTCTGAGAAGCCACACTACAAGCTTTTCCTTGGCATTAAGCAATTTTGTGTCAGACACTTCAGAAAAGCTAGCCTGCAATTGACCCTCAATTCTTTCTATCTGCTTTTCCAACTCACAAATATTTTCCTTTGTATGCCCAAAAACTCTATGATTCCACTCTTACAATACCATTTTCAACTTTTTTAATTTAGTAACTAGACGTGACAACCCCACATCAGCAATTGGAGCCTACCAAGCGCCTTGCACAACCTCTCTAAAATTCGCATGACACACCCACATTTGTTGGAATTTAAAAGGCAATGGACCATATCTACCTGCCAGAGGCTTTAAGACAAAGAACATAGGAGCATGATCCGATGTTGAGCAAGGCAAATACTTACACAAAGCATCCGACATTAACTCCACAGCTCGAGGATTTATGAGACATCGGTCTAGTTTGGACTAGCTTGTAGCCAAACCTCGCTGCCCATTACACCAAGAAAACTTGTCCCCCATTGACTTCATGTCAGTGAACCCACATGCGTCAATAAAATCATTAAAATCATTAAAATCATCCTTTGCCATTCTAGACCGGGGTCTACCACCCCAACGTTCATCATCCCCCCAAATAATATTAAAATCACCAAGACAGAGCCAGGGGATATCATGCACGACATCCAGCTGTAACAACCTCCAGAGATCACGCCTCTCCATAAGAATACATTTTGCATAGACCACAGAAACCATAACAGAATAAGAGGCATCTTTCAGCATGACAGACACATGCTAAGCACTAAATTGACTCACTGAAATCTCTAAACCATCTTTCCATAACAACCATAGTTTCCCACCAACACATTGATTAGAAAACCCATAATCAAACTTCAATGAATTTTTTAAAACATCCAATTGACTTTCATCAGCAAAAGGCTCGGCTAGCAAAATGAAGTTAACTTGGAATTTCCTTACCAACTTACATAGACGTCTCCTTGATGATCGAAGACCTCGTATATTCCAAAAAGGAGGCGTACAAATCATAAATTCATCCGAGCGGGCTTGCTAGGAACCCGAGATGAGCTTCTGAGAGCTCTTCCACCCTTACTCACATTTTTTGCTGCTATAACATCCCCCTCAGACGGATACTCTTCATTTTTACAAAGGTGCTCTGCCCTATCTTCATCAGGTTCCGAGACGTAATCCTCAACCATTCCCTTAGGCGGATACGCCACCCTCTTAACCGGAATTATCCCAGCCACAGACCCCAACCTTCCATCTTCCACATAGTCATGTAAAGCCACATCCCCTGTCACCTACTCACCTACCTCCACTGCTCCTAGCATACCACATGTCTCCATCCTCTCCATATCTGGATTGACATCCACTAGACCAGACTCAACATTACATAATTTTAGTTGGCATCCGAAATCATTTGGTCCCAATACAACAACAATTTCCTCACTGTTGCTTCCACATAACCATTTGTTTCCACTCGAATTCTGCACTATCAAGGAGCTAGGACCAGCCCCAGTTACATCCACCGCTTCGGCCACCCAAGCATGAACAACATAGTTTTTATGAGACATGGCACAAACCTGCGAATCCCGGACATTACTTACGACATGGTCCTCGGCCACCAATTCCTGATTACCACTCACAACTGTCAAGCCACCACAAACTGCACTATCACCCTGTATTTTGGATGAACTAGGACCAGCCAAATTCTTTCCTGCATTTTTGTTCATTCCCACTTCCGTAGCAGCGTTGTGCACCAAAATCACCACCATAGAGGTGCCAATTTTACCCTTCAATCTCATGGTGTTAGAGCAAGGTGTACCCTGAGGGCATTCAAAGAAATTTCTGGATTGATTTCAGGTTGCAAATTGTGTTCATTATCAACTAATTCGTGTGAATCATAAAAAACCTCATCTGCCTTCTCCTCAGAATTTTCAACAACAGCATGCATAAAGTAAATTTTAGGGGACTTACAAACATGTGAGGGATTCCACTTTGCTTCACAGTGGTAACATGGCCCTTTGCACCTCTTCTCATCCATTTGCATGGAATACACTTTCTTTGTTGTCATTGCTTGTTTGTTGAAACTGTTGTGACTGTCATTGGTAGAACCCCCAGGAAATGAAGAAACATTGCTTCTATCTCCCCAAGTCCTTACTGATTTTTTTGAACTAAGCAAATATTCCTCCTGAATTCTTGCGAGGCCAAACGTTGCATTTAAGTTGATGGGATTCAACATTCTTAGAGGAAGTCTGATCTCATCTTTGAGACCACGAAGAAAACAACTCAGTTTGTAAGCCTCTGGTAGTCTTTTGAGTCGATTTGAGAGGGCTTCAAACTGCCCTTTGTAAGCTATAACAGTGGTAGTCTGTTTGAGGAGTGTGATGGCCTCCATGGGGTCATCATATGCAGTGGTTCCAAACCTCAGTTGGAGGGTTTGTGTGAAGGTTTGCCAGCAATTAAATTGTCTAGTGTCAACTGCATCCTAGTACCAGACGAGGGCTTCCCCATTCATGTGATAGGAAGCCATGAGAAGTCTCTGGGCAAGAGGAGTTTGGTGAAATTCGAAGTAGTGGGAAGCTTTGAAGATCCAACTTGCTGGATCCGCCCTATTAAAGTGTGGAAACTCCAACTTAATCCCCTTAGTCAGTGGTCTGCGAAGGTCTTGTTGATCCTGTTCAACTTCTACATGTGGCTCTAGGTGAACCAGCTGATTTTGGATCTGGATCTGGTTCTGGGTAACAAGAATGGTTCTCATCATATTGTTCATCTGTTTCATCTACTCCCGTAACTCAATAATACTTTGATCATGGCTGACCAACATTTCTTGCAGCTTGCTTGAACGAGTGTTTTCTGCCATTTGAACCATGGGCTCTTGATACCAATTGTAAGGGTCTGAATATATTCTATGTAATTAGGGATGGAAAAGATTGTAAAGATGAATGTAAATGTAATGAATTGTAGAACAAGTGTTTGATAAAGGCAACTATGAATCTCAAATTGCCATTAGGGTACTTCGAGGGACCCCTTAACCTCTAAAAAGCAAATAAGTTCTTCCAAGTTTTTCCAGATGATTCTCTGCCCAACCCCTTATTGGTTTACATACCCACACAGTCCTAACAAACTGCACGACTTACGTCTTACACGTGTCTTTTATTACAACAAAAAGAAATAACAACTTAAGGGTAAAAAAGACATTCCTAATAACATGAAATGGTAGAACTTAAGGACAAGTGAAACGGCATCCTTCTTTGAACAAAACAGCAAGCGACCTTACTTCCAGCATGATGAGTATTTCCCTTCCATCAAACGGTGCATACCGAGTTGAACTAAAAACGGTGCACCTTGAGTCTAACATGACCCTAACTCCATCTTCACTTCGACGTAGATCTCGAATGTTCCACAAAACTCCAGAGCTCCCTTCCTCCCTTCGTCTCCGTCCCTTCGCCTTCTGAGAACCCTAACACAAAGACTGGGATTTACTAAAATGACATTTTAGTTAAAACGCATTATGAACAATCATACTATATTCAATATATCCAAAAAGTATCCACAACTCTTGAAAGAATTAATTTACGAAAATTCAAAAACAAATAAGCAAAGATCTTTAATAAACCAAACCCGACAAATTTGTAATATATACACAAAAGGAAAACAACCACAATATTGTTTCTACAAAACTTTTGACATGACTTTATACATGATCTAGTTGTTCTTCCTCTTGCAAAACATGATAAACAAGCCAAAGTAATAATTTATCCCAATAAAATTATGAAAACAATTATAGTTTCTGCAAGAGGCAGTGACACACCACCAAATATGTAACCCGAAAAACACTTATTTTCCAATTTAATTCTCAAAAATAGACTCACAGTATGCAGATGTGGTCCAGTAACATCAACTCAAATGCAAATTTCTTTAATTTCTTGGTTTGTAAAAAATGAAACTTCACTGGAAAAGGTGATTCTTCAGAAGGGTCAGTGCTGTGAAAACCTTGATTCTTGACCAGTATGGTACTAGAGATGCTGTTGCAATTGTGAACTGACCTTGTTGAAAGAAAGCAAACATCAAGACAGTGCATTAGCCATTCTTAAAAGAAGATGATAAAGAGTGCAACACAATCACATTAAACTCAGACCTAACAAATATATCTTATTGCCTCTGTATCAGTAGCAGTTCCTGCTCCACAACAATATATGTTTGGTGCTATATAATGAATCTTTTCACAATTCTTTTTAGTGATTGTGGATGGATCCTTCAATGGTACTTGTATCTGCTCCAAGAATGATACCATCCTGAATATATGTTGAAAACGAGTAAAACATTAATTTGGGTAAAATATTGTTAGAATATAATTTTTTTATTTGAAAAAGTTGAATTGTTTATTGTATTATGTTTGGAAGTTTAGAAAAGGTATAATAATTAGATGAGATAAGATGATATGAGAGGGTTTGTGTAAACAAATCGGGCATGCTTCAAGCTTTTTATGTAGCAATTAAGCTTAATTGTCATACCTTGCACTTCCATGGTCCTTTATATGTGGATTAGGTACCTTGGAGGGTTTCCATATTCCATCCTCTTCTTCATCCCAATGATCAGGCTTATAATGGAAAAGAATTGTGAGATGTTTTCATCTTCTTTAATATTAGTTTTAATGCTTTTCAAATGTATCATGTCACAAAATAACAGCAGTCAACATAAAAAAAAGAAAAAGAAATGGAAACAAGGAACAAGGAGAATAGATGAAAAATAAAGCAATCTTTTGGATTGCAAACTAAGATCCAAAAGGTGCCCAGTTTTGTCAACATTATTAAAGCCAAGCAGCAATTCATACATGACATGGTCTTGCTTATGCTACTGCTTTTTAAGCTAAACTAACCCTTTTGGCTTTTGGGTCAGGAACCTCTGTTGGAATTGAATCATATCCCTGCAACAACCAAGTTAAACATATTGTCAACACATAAATTGAAAATTGCTAGAATTTCAATATATATCAAGAATACAAACCCCAATTAATCAAGAAGTTACAATACCTTGTATTCTTCAACCATCCATATTCAAAACATTATTATTCAAAGTTGTCTCTACCTGAAGAAAAAATACCATTTTAAAAATATAATTATTAAAAAAACCACAAGAAAATATATGATATTTCAAAATGAATCTTACCATTTTTCAGCTTATAGCTTTCGGCATCTTCCTTTAAGTCTTGGGAGTCATGATTAATGGAGGGAGCTTCATCAATTTTGTGTGAAAATAAGAGCTTCAACTGTTTTTGGGGCCAATGAGTTTTGAAATGAATCTTACACATACCTACACGACCCCAAAGTTGCATGCCAACTCAGAAGCAATAGTAGAGATGGAAACTGAAGCATCTTCAACACTTGAAAAACTGATGCACTAGTTGATCCCAAACAAGAGTTTAGCAGAAAGTAAGTGAAGTTCAATTCATTGTTTCCTATCAGTGCTCAGCTTGACAACAAAGTTAAAGCCAGGACTGTTCATTCGAGTTTTGACCTGGGAATTCGGATATACCTGGGCCAGAACCTAGGTTTACAACCCGATACCCAGGTTTTTTTTTTTTCTTTACAATCATAATATTGTACAAGAAGGGACTGATCACAATGCTTTGGCAAGCAATGTAGATTTTGGTTGCCTTTGTTGTCTTTTATTCTTTACTTGTAGGGACTAGGGACAATGAAGTCTCATAAGGTCTATTTTGTCCATGTGTACATAGTCTTCATTTTTACAAACATGTCTATTTCACCAAGTCTGCAAAAAAACAAATAAACAAAGTTTGAAATTTACCATATAGTGAATACAATATCAAACCGATCCGAGAAACAACGTGTTACATATAGCAATAAACTCGTAAAAAGAACAATTAAAATAAAGCACAAACTGCACAATAGATCTACAAATTTAAATGTGTACAATATTATGATAAAAATAAAAAATAAAAGAACTGGGTACCGAGTTTTGACAGGGTTTTAACCCGGATTTGTTCTGGGCCATACTCCGGTTCTCAAGATTCCAGACCTGGCCAGGAAAAAACCCGGCCTGGATGAACAATCCTCGTTAAAGCTGTCTCCCTGTAGTAGCTCATTAACATAAAATATCAATCTACCTCATAAACATGACAGAATTAGTATTTGTTATTCCTGTGTTGGGCTTCATCCTAAATTAGTAAACTTAAATTAAAAGAAACCAGACTATTTTTTTTTTCTTTTCTTGGGAGTATTATTTAAAGCTTATAAATACTCAAACAATATAACATCGCTTGGCACCAAGAAAAAGTAATTAATTTCAAATATATAGTTATTGTTAAATTATATCTTTATTGATTAATTAGAAATAGAAGAAAACAATTTCTATATATGATAATATTTCTGGAGCATATAGATTCATGAGTACTGCTTAAATATTAATACTTGAGTGTACATGAAGCATTTCGAAAGAAAATGCAGGTGTGACGATTTGGAATGGATGGTAAAGTATGTGAATCTAACTTTTAAAAGAAAATTATTCTCTAACCAAGACCGAAGCCAGTCAAGGTCCTACGGACTAAAGGGCATAGGCATGGTCTCCAAAGAGCTGTCATTTTACTCATCATTTCTTACACCATACATTATACTTTTTTTAATTTTTTGTTTGTTTTATTCTTGCTACATTAAAAGAATTATATGTGGTGTGTAGTGTAGGAAGTGATAAATAGAAATTTTCTTCTCCAAATCAGAGAAAGTACCAAACTCCCCATCCCTATATAAAAACAAAAAGACTGATCATAACTCATGAATTATGATATTTACATCTTCGACCCTTATTAATCAAGAAAATACCTACAAATTATGGCAAACAGAATTTCATGTACAAAAACAGTCATGGGTCTGTTTGGTTGGAGTGAGATCAAAATTGTGCAGATGAAATAGCCAATGCACAAAAAAGCAATAAATTACTGTAAATAAGAGATACCTTCTACGTCAGCATTTGATGTGAGTCGTTGTGACAGCTTCACATGATCTACAGATTCTTTATACACACTTAAAGCTATAAAATTCCACATGAACAGTTGTTTGGTAGCATGGATAGTGACATGCTTGGTTCAGTCTGGATTCCATCTCCTCAAGTTCATGCATCTCCCTATCTCAAGAAGGTAGCAAACAACAAAGAAAATTGAAGATTGCACCTTTTACAACCCAATTAGTTTAAGCTCTAAATCCAAATCTTCCTATGGATTCTCATCTTCATTCTCTAATTCCGTTATTCTGATGCCCATGATTGAGGAATGCCGCCTTTTTTGTTGAGGGTACCAATTGGGTTCCATGTTGCAATCATATTCATCATCACGACGCCTCTTACCAAATCTTTCCTTCAAATTCTAATCATCATTCTCTAATTCCAAGTCTTCCTTTGGATTCTCATTCTCATTCTCTAATTCCGAAATTGAGGAATGCCTCTTTTCATCCATGAAATCTAGCCAACATGAGTCACATTCTTCATCACCTGTATGATCTTCATCTCTTATGTTCTCTTCACGCTTCTTTAGGAAACGGATCCCAACCCTTCTGAAGACCACGAAGTATGCATCACATTCAAATCTAAACCTTGAAACGTCTAGAGCATCCACACATGGTCTGAGTCCGTCAAAGAAAATGTCAAAAATCGTTTATCTAAGTCATCCCAATCCGATCCATCATGGATTTTGACACAAATATGAGCCTGCTCCGTTATTGGGTTAATGATCCCAACTCTAAATCCAAAAATAACATAGAAAATAATTTCATCTATATCATTCCAATGATGCGATCGATTAATATCTATTTCACACAGATTACTATCATGCTGTCGATAGTTGAACCAGTTTGGAATCCTCTTTCCGGGAAATATAATGCCAATATCTCTTTCTTTAAGTGGGTCTGCCCAATCTTGTTGCTTAGAATGTCTCTGTTATGCGAATTTAAAATAAAAAAACTTTCAGCAATAGAAGTTATAAACCAAGGTCACACACAAACACGTTGAAAAAGAAAGAGATGAAAAGAGACGTACATCCCTCTTCCCATGAAGGAATGGGCCTCATATTCGCAAGCAGTTTATGGCATCCGTACAAGTCAATCCTTGGGAAGTTAGAAAAATTCGTTCCATTGTTTCTAATTAGTATTTCAGATAGAAGTGCAAAACTTTCCAATGACGTGCATTCACAAGCTTCAATAGTTGATATACTCAATGGAAGAGGTAAAATTTCTTTTCAAGTTTCTTGCAATACGTAGACTCGGCAACAGACAGTACGTAGACTTTGACAATGCACTAGGCAACCTCTTGCAAATAATTCTTCAAGCCGAGTAAGGTTGCCAATTGATGTAGGTAGTTTTTTTACACTAGAGCCGTACAGATTTAACTTTTTAAGTCCCTTGAGGTTCTCGATTGATGAAGGTAGTTCTTTTATGCTAGTGCCGCAAAAATCTAACTCATATAAAAAATCCATTTCACATTCAATCTCTGGAAAGTCTTCAAGACTCGAGCAATTACTAAGTGAAACGTAGAGATCTCAACTTGAATCTTTTCGGCAAAATCCTAAGCTTGCAACATCCACTAGCAGAAAATCTCCAAAACTTATGAAGAAATCCAATGGAATGATGAACCTCAACTAAGTTCTCACAATTTTCAAGATCCAACTTCTCTAAATTTGGACTACTTGAAAGATCAGGAATTTTTGTTAAGAATTTACTACAGCTTAAATTCATAGCTGTCAAGTTCTGTCTGAATAAAATAAAATATATGTATTAGCTTCAATCAAGTTCTGTTTCATAGTTTTAAAGAAAGAAATATTGAAAATAATAGTGGTACCATGGATTTTAGGCCGCCTAACTCCTTGATAAGGCTATTCTGCATTTTAAATTCAATGAGATTAATTCCATGAAAATTAGAAGGCAAAAATGATAAAGGATATTGAGGCCAATCAAGCACTCTTATCTCATTAGAGAGATATTTCGGTCCTGCAGAAAATTGTGCATTCCGATTTATAAACAATCGAAGATTCCTCATCTTCATAAATGCCTCGGAATGCAAGCACATCATGTCATGGCCTTCAAGAAAATTTAACAAAATCGCTTCAATTTTGTTTGTTCCCTAAAAAGATAGAGGCATAAGTATCCCAACAAAATAAAATCATAAAGTGGTTCTTTTTTTATTACCAATTGCTAAAATCATGGAAACACAGAGAAACCAAAACAAATTAAGCTTAAATTATCGAAATGACAAATTTAATAAATTAATTTTCAAAAAATCAAATCAATTAACATTATAAACTAAAAAATAGAAAAATATTCAGAAAAATGAAAACTTAATATTAGAAAATTTCATTATATCTACGATAACTCTATAGAAATCAACGTTGTCTCCATCATAACTCCTCCCGACAAGGACACCACTATTTTTTATTTTCCTATAAAGTTCTCAATCAATTGTGTGATACCTACTGCCTCGAGAAATACATGCAGAATATCGAGCAATGCGTCTCGAGGGGCCACACGCCAGTACATCTAGTTCGTCTGATATATCGTTCGGATTATTCATATGCATTTGTACAACCCACATATTAAATAAAACATAAATATTCAACCGTTAATAATCCAATCTATTTTTAAGTTAGTGCAAAATCGCATCTGTATTAATGTTATTACCCGTTGTTCGAACCATTTCGGGAACTCCTGTTCATGTCTCTGGTCTATATCATTTACTCCCAGTTATTTGAGCACATTAATATGATCACTGAAATTAAACATTACCAACAATAAGTATATTCGCATAATTGTTTAATAAGTAAATTTAATGATTAATTAACAATTAATTTAAACTTACTTCAAGCGACTCTCTATCTCAGGACAATTGTTTAGCACGTATCACTAAGCTTTCTCGAACTCCCTTCTACACAAATCATAATCATGCTGAGCACCAAGTGGGCGTACTTGTTGAGAAAATATAAAAAACCTGTTCTGTTGTCTTGCTTGGTCAACATCAAAGTTTCCTTTCAGCCGATCAAATCTTGTGTCAACACCGTGAAAGTATTAGGAACAGAATGTATACCACTCATCATCAATATATGTTTCCACAATTGATCCTTCTGGGCAAGTCTTGTTACCCACTATGCGTTTTAACTTTCTAAGAAACCGTTCAATGTGATACATCCATCTATACTGGACTAGTTCCACAGGTCGAGCCTCACGTGACAAATGAACAGCTAAATTAACCATGATGTCAAAGAATGATGGTGGATAAATACTCTCTAACTTACACCATATTATAGCAATTCCTCGTTCCATACGATCCAAAACTTCTACATTCAACGTTCTAGCACATAAATTTTTAAAAAATGAACTCAACTTAATTAACGCAACCCCGCACATCTCTTGTCAAGAACCCATGGATACCAACAGGCAAGATATGTTATAAAAATACATGACAATCATGACTTTTTTGTCCAGTAATTTTTCAGTTATTTGTTCGCACACACCTTGTTAGATTCGAGGCATACTCATCCGATAATTTAATTTTCTGTAACCATTCACAAAATGTAGCACTTTTGTTCCTTGACAATGTATACCACTCAATTGGCATATAGACAGACGAGTCACTTTGTTGACAAGTGCATTTCAGGTCTTTTAATAGGAGTTTAATTAAGTATTAATAATTCTTAAAAATTATTATTAAGTATTAATTATAATTTTATTTTATTATTTTTTAAGTTAGTCCAAGCAGTTTTTAATTAATTATCTTTTAAGCATTAATATGAGTTTAATTAAGTATTAATAATTCTTAACAAATTATTTTTAAGTATTAATTATAATTTTATTTTATTATTTTTTAAGTTAGTCCTCATAGTTTTTAATTAATTATCTTTTAAGCATTAATATGAGTTTAAGTATTAATAATTCTTATATTTATTATTTTTAAGTTATTTATAACTTAAGTATCACAACTCATGAATACAATCGTTCGAACACTTAAATGTCTGTTCGAATGGAGATTATAGTATTCGAACGGTTTTAACCCATAATCCAAATGCCAGTCAGAGACAAAACAAAATCTCAGAAAACATCAGAAACTCATATTCAGAAAATACTACAAACATACAACATATATATTTCGAATATCAACTATATATACAAAACATGACAAATATACAACAGATATTTCGAATTTAATCCAATAAACACCTACACAATATATATATATATATAAAAACTATAAAATCAATAAACACCTATATTAAAGTATAGATTTCTCCAATAAACACCTACACAATATATATATATATATATATATATATATATATATAATTGAAGCAAAATTTGATTTGGAAATAAATTCAAAAAGAAAACCATATCTTTAATCAATATTGTGCAACCCTCTTTGTAAGACGATAGAATGAAAGATTGTGTGAAGAAAATGGAAGATTTTGGAGAGAAAACGGAGAAGAGAGGAAAAGAGGAGAGTAAAATGAGGGATGACGACGCGCGGAAATATTTTAAGTTCTCATTTACCGTTCAAATGGAAATAATTGGCAGTCGAACACAAAAAATTTTCAGCGTGAAAGTTTTCCCGCTTCCAAAATTTTTCAGCGACGCGTTCGAACAGTCATGTCACGGGCGAAGGCATTTCAATGTTGTCGTCTCCAACCGTTGAAAACTAAGAGAAAACGTTTCAATGCCCATCAATTGCTGCCGTTTGCTGCCGTAATCACCCCTTACGTTGAACACTCATCCTCCTAAGTGAAGGTATGCTCTTTATAAGTTATTTTACCGTTTACTTTTATCATTTTATTCATTTTCTCTAGAAAAATTATATTTTTCCACTAATAGGCACCGTAGAATACAACAAATCCACCTTAGGATGTTTAAAAATGAAGAGTAGTATGTGTTCTGTTGAAGAAACCAACCGAATCGATGTATTTCATGCGTTTTCATGGCCACTGAGTTGACTCAGCCACGGGCGTGCTCGATCTGTCTTCCGTTCGAACGCTTTCGAAAGGGTTTAACAAGTCCAATCAAACAATTTTGTGACTTTCGAATGGTTTGTGCCAAACAAGATGTTGTCCATTCAACCACATTCTTGTCTGTTTGAACATTTTTAGTATCCATTCGACCACTACATATACCATTCGAACAAATAATTTTATATTAACTTATTAATTTATTTTCATGGTTTTATTAAATTGTTCTATCAATTAATTTATTAAATTCCTATTACTATATAATTTTGTGAATATTTTCTCATATTAGATTTTATCACTAATGGTGAATATATATTTTATTTTTTAAATTTCAGGTTCATAATAATGTCTTATAGGGGCCGTAAACGTGGCAGATCAGGCAAACCTTCCATCCAAACAGTTCGAGAGCGGACTATTTTACTGGAGCAGCAGGTAAAACTGCCTGATTTTGTGACTCTTATATGTGAGGGTCATTCCCTCCCATCAATATTCAACGATCGTGGTTGGGCATCAATCCTAGATCAGCAAGAAGAAACAATGGAACTCATTTCCTATATTAACATAGTCGTTAAATTCTATAAAGAGCTCGGTGGTGCCAGCCCAGACGATGGAGGGGCATACATGATCTGTGTTCGAGGAGCTCCTGTTATATTTTCAGCGGACGAACTCACTGCATATCTCAATATTCCTAGGCTAGTCGATGCCTATCCTAACCTGATGCCTAGAGAGCCTGATCCTTCAGGTGATGCGGAGATGGCTCTGGATGAAGGACTAGTTTACACAGATGAGATCGATACGCTCGCTGATCATGAGTTTAGAGACCTGATTGTTGGTCCAAATGCTTCAGTGTATGATGGGATAAAGAGCATTAGGCAGGCTGATTTATCTTCTTTCTTCAAGATCATGAATCTGATAATTGCCAACAATATTGACCCTCTGCAGCACAAGACCGAGGTTGGCATGGATCAAGCGAAATTTATGATACAGGTCGCTTGTGGCATTCCGATCGACCTTGTGGGGTATATATTTGAGAGGATCCTATCAGAGACTCGGTACATTACGACAGATATACTGTCATTCGGGATCCTGATCACTCAATTTTTACGATATTCCGGGGTCATGCCAGATGTTGCTGAGCATGCACAGGAGCCGATGGGACTAATCAACAGCACCACCCTGTCACGGAGCATGGGACACTTGAGACTTCATTTTCGTGGACCTGTTCCTAATTGGGCTGAGATTCAGAGAGATGCACAACCGGGAGATCCTAGAGTATCGGCTGATGAGGCATCTACATAGGCCAAGGCATCACGCACATCTACTCGCGAGGAGATGGCTGACATACTGCGTGTTGAGATCGACATACACGCATCAGCAGTGATCAATGCAGTGCAAACTGTGATGTCTAAGTTGCTTACAGAGATTACTGCTAGCATCTCAGAGTTACGTATAGAGATTCATGCCAGCAATGCAACTCAGGTCATGCTTAGTACTCGACTGACATAGGTAGAGAGACGATTAGCTGCAGTCGAGGATGTGTTAAGAGACCTCACATCACAGTAGTTTCTATCTTTTATTTATATATTTTTGTTATAGTTATGGACATTATATGGCGTTTTGATAATTTGCTTTAGTTATGAATTAAATATTTTTTGTCTTTTCTAGATTAATTATTGATTTATATTATATGGTGTATAGCTGATAATATTTTTTTAACTAAAAATCTATCTTAACATAAAAGAAATCATTAAAATATTTTTAAATTAATTACATAAAATTAATTTATGAATTCTTATATATAATATATATACATTTTTTATATTTTGAGTTATGTATAGAGATTAATATTATACGTTTGAATGTATAAATGTGGTGTTTGAATATGTTCGTACTAAATATGTTCCGCTTGAACAGTCTAGAAACCTTCCAGCCAGATTTTGCCACCAAATGTTTTCCGTTCAAACAACACAATTTCCGTTCGAACGGTTTTGAACTTTTCCCGGAAAAATAAATTACTTCCCCGCCAAGATTTGTATGTTCAACCGAATTTACGTCTGTTCGAACGGATATAACTTTTTGAGATGATCTAATTCGTCATAAAAGATCCTGTTCGACCAGTTATTTATCCATTTGAACGTTTTTGTAAAGTTAGCCATTTTTTGGGTTGAAATTTAAATTTCGTCTCAAAAAATTACTTTTAGGGATGAACTAAGAAATTTAGTTCATCCCTAAATAATTTCGTCCCTAAAAGTCAAATTTGTTGTAATGAAATAAAAAAAAAAATGAAACAAATCAAAAAAATCTCCAAGAAAATTCCAAAGATTAAACACAAGAAAGATACTTGTAAACATAAGACATTCCAATGGTGTGGATTGTGTATTGGCGTGGATGTAATTTCATATTTTCCTGTATGCACAACAGATGGCGTGGATTGTGTTCCATCTTCCTCCACCTTTACAATGTTTATTGGTTGTGAAACAACGGGCGAAATGGAAAGAACATAGACTTCACAACTGATTAATGCTAGATGGGAGATGCACAAGGTTTTTGCAGTCACTTGTAGATAAATATTGAAGCCAAGCAAGGTTACCAATTGATGAAGGTAGCTCTTTTATACTAGAGCGGTCTAGATAGATATAAGGTTTCAAGATTCGTGAGGTTCCCAATAGACGAAGGTAGCTTTTTTGTACTATAGCGCTCTAGATATAAGGCTTCAAGTTTAGCGCGAAGTTCCCGAATGATGAATGTGGCCCTTTTATACTGAGCAGTCAAGATATAAGGCTTCAAGTTTAGTGAGGTTCCCAATTGATGTAGATAGATCTTGGATACCAGAGTTGCTTGCATAAAGGGTTTTGAGTTTAGTAAGGTTCCCATGCAATTGATGAATGTAGCTCTTTTATGCCAGTGCCACGAAGATCTAAATGATATAAAAATACCAATTCACATGCAATCTTTTTAGAGATCTCAACTTGAATCTTTTTGGAAAAATCCTAAGCTTGCAGCATCCACCAACTAAAAAGACCACAAGCTTGTCAAGGAATCCAACAGAATGATGAACTTCAACTAAATTCTCACAGTTTTCGAGATCCAAAATCTCTAAATTTGGACCATTTGAAAGGTCAAGAATTTTTGTTAAGAATTTATAATGAGATAAACCCATATTTGTCAAGTTCTATCCAAAATAAATAAAAGAAATCTATTAGCTTGAATCAAGTTCTGTTTCAAAGTTTTAAAGAAAGAAATATTAAAAATAATAACGGTACCTTTGGGTTTAGGCTGCCTAACTCCTTGACGAGGCTATCATGCATTCTGAATATAGTGAGCTTATTTCCATGACAATTAGATGGCAAAAATGATGAAGGACATTGAGGCTAATCAAGCACTCTCAATTCATTAGATAGATAAATAGGTTCTGCAAAGATTTTGCATTATAATTTATAAATAGTCGAAGATTCTTCATCTTCATAAATGCCTCAGAATGCAAGCATATTCAGGGCGTCCGAGAAAATCTAACAATATCGCTTCAATTTTGTTTGTTCCCCATAAAGACAAAGGCATGATAAGTATCCCAACAAAATCAAATCATAAATTATAAACTATAAATTGAAAAATACGCAGAAAAATGAAAAACTTAATATCATAGAATTATAAGAAAAAAGAAAAAAATAATAATGTCCTAAGAAAATAAAAATGAAAAAAATGTAAAAGGAACATTAATTAGGCCACCCACATTGGGTCGCCCTTGTTTATTGCTATTACAAGGCCACCACTGATGGCACTGGACTGCCACAACTAGGGGCGGTGGTCCTATTTTAATTTAAGTTTTTTTTTCTTATTTTATTTATCTAAATTAAGTTTAAGGGGATTCTTGGAAAGTGATATGAGATGAGAATTTTGTGAATAGTATGATAGTTTGAGTTAATGTTTTATTGAATTTTTGAAAATGAGAAATAAAAAAGTTGAATAAAAAATATTATAAAGTTAAAATATTGTTAGAATATAATTTTTTTAATATTATTTTTGTTTAGAGATTTGAAAAAGTTGAATTATTTTTATTTTTTATTTGGAAGTTTGGAAAAATTATAATAATTAGTTTAAAAATGTCTGTGTTTGAGTAATGTTTGTGAAGGAAATAAGATAGAATGAGATGCGATGACATGGATGGGATGAGATAAAAACTACTTCTAGACCTAGACCAGTCAGAATATATTATATTTTAATATTATTTATTTATTAAAAAAATCTGAAATTTTAATTTTTTTATATTTATTATTGTTAAATACATGTATTAAACTTTATTAAATTCTCTATACATGTTATTATTAGTATATACATGTATTAAATTAAATTTTATGCATGTTATTATCGTTAAAGACATGTATTAATTTTATTAAATTTTCTATACATGTATTAAATTAGATTTTATGCATGTTATTATTGTTAAATACATGTATTAAATTTTATACATGTTATTATTGGTATATACATATATTAAAGTTTTATGTCCTTGTTATTATTATCAAATACATGTATGAATTGTTTATTTTGGCTCTTATTATTATACCATGTATATTTTTTTATCCAATATAGGACAAATGATTTACATCAAAATTTAAGAAAAGATTGGTTACCCAAAAGTACAAGATTTTCTTAATTTTAGTGACAAATCATTAAACCCCATTGTAAGGTGGATATGATGGAGTGAACACTTTGTGTGTCAAGATCTACTTCCAATCCAAAGGAAGGTCTTGATGACACTACTAGTTCATCCATCAAAAGTAAGGTTGAAGGGAACACTTTGTATGTCAGAGTTTACTCCCAAAAGATAATTTTGATGATCCAATTAGTTCATCCACATAATTTAATACTAGTGAGAACACTTTGTGTATCAAAATCTACTCCAAAATGAGAGTTTTGATAACACTACCAGTTCATCCATAATTTTTTAAATTCTGATTATTGTTTATAAGTGTCTAACTCAAAGCATTATGTGACAAAATTTTCTTGCAATAAGCGTACCTACACCACTACACTCACAGACTTCATCTGTTCCTATTTTGAATGGCTCTAATTTTTTTGAGTGGGTTGAGCAAGTCAGGATCACTTTAGGAGTCCTTGACCTGGACTCATTACTTACGAATCAAAAACCACCACCCATCACTGAGAGTAGCAACAGAGATGAGAGAGAGTCATCTAAACAGTGGGAGAGATCAAATAAGCTGAGTCTAATGTTCATGAAAATGACCATAGCCGAAAATATTAAAAATTCACTCCTGAGGAGAGGTTTCAATCTGCAGTTAAATCTTTAGTAGGAACACTGATGGCTAGACTTACCACCATGAAATATGATGGTGCTAAAGGAATGCAAGAGCATATCCTTGAAATGACAAATATTGCTGTCAGATTACAAACCCTGGGAATAAAAGTAGAGGAATCCTTCAGTGTTCAGTTTATTCTGAACTCATTATCACCTCAGTATGGTCCATTCCAGATGCATTATAATTCTATTAAAGATAAATGGAATGTGAATGAGTTGACAAGTATGGTAGTTCAGGAGGAAACAAGACTGAAATAACAATGACATTACTCTGCTAATTTTGTGACTAAAGAAGCTGGAAAGAAAAAGTACCATTATTGTAAAATGCAACGAACTGGACCACTAAAAGGAAAGCAACCTGGGAAAGTTAATCAGATTCAGCATAACAGTAGCAAATGCTATTTTTGTGGGAAGCATGGACACATGAAATCTGAGTGTTCGAACCGTAAGGCTTGGTTTGAAAAGAAGGGTAAGTCACTTACTTTTGTATATTTTGAATCAAACCTTATAAATGTTACCACTAACTCTTGGTGGCTAGATTCGGTTGCTAATATTCATGTTTCCATAACCATGCAGGGATACCTTACAAGCCAAACACCAAATCCCGGTGAGCGATTTATCTTTATGGGAAATGAGAATAAGGCTGAAGTTTTAGCCATAGGAACTTTTCATTTGGTTTTGAGTACCGATCATTATTTAGACCTTCATAACACGGTATATGTACCTTCTGTGAAGCGTAATTTGATTTTCTTATCTAGACTAGAACTTATGGTTATTCTTTCTTGTTCCATTATAATAGTTTCAATTTGTTTAGAAATCATTTATCTATTGGTTCTGGGTTTCTTTCCGATGGCCTCTATCAACTTTGCCTTAATAATACATTTATTAAAAATACCTATACCCAGTACCATGAAATATGTATTGGAACTAAAAGAAACATGATTAATGAAAATTCTTATGACTTGTGGCATAAAAGACTGAGGCACATCTCCAAAGAAAGGTTACAAAGATTAGTAAAAGAAGGGATATTTCCACATCTTGATTTTACTAATCTTGAAGTGTGTGTGGATTGGATTAAAGGAAAGAAAACCAAATATACTAAGAAAGGTGCCACAAGAAGAAAGGAGCTTCTTGAAATAATTCATACAGATATATGTGGACCATTCTCCACTGAATGTTTTGGTGGAGAAAAGTATTTTATCACCTTTATAGATGATTTTTCACGGTTTGGATATATTTATTTGCTATAAAGATCCACTATAGATCCATCTATCCATTTTTCACGATTTGGATATACTTATAAAGATCCACGGATTTATGTTTTGGGACAAGTAAAGATCCACTAACATTTTCACAAGCCATAGAGGGAAGTGATTCTAGTAAATGGATCGATGCCATGAAAGAAGATTTGAAATTCATGGATTAGAATCAAGTCTGGGATCTCGTTGAATTGTCTGAAGGGAGTAAAAGAGTTGGGTGTAAATGGGTCTTTAAGAAAAAATGCGACTCAAAAGGCAATGTTGAATGATCTAGGGCTAGACTTGTTGCTAAGGGCTTCACTCAGAAATAAGGCATTGATTACAAATAGAACATTTCTCCAGTATCTAAAAATGACTCTTTCAAGATCATTATGGCATTGGTGACTCATTTTGATTTAGAATCACAACAGATGGATGTGAAAATAGTATTTTTAAATGGAAGTTTGGATGAAGTGGTTTACATGGAGCAGCCAGAAGGTTACTTAGAAAAGGGCAAAGATCACCTAATATGTAAGCTTAAGAAATCAATGTACGGGCTTAAGCAAGCTTCCCGATAATGGTACTTAAAGTTCAATAATGACATTACTGCCTTTGGATTTAAAGAAAACATCGTCGATCGATATGTATACCTAAAGGTCAGTGGGAGTAAGTTCATAATTTTGATCTTGTATGTTGATGATATCTTGTTAGCTAGCAGTGATCTTGGCTTACTTTATGAAACCAAAGTTTTTTCTCTAAGAACTTTGAGATGAAATATATGGTTGAGGCATCCTTTGTGATCGGATTCGAAAATTTTCGAGATTGAAAACAAGGACTATTGGGATTGTCTCAAAAAAGTTACATAGAAAGAGTTCTTGAGAGATTTGGCATGAAAAATTGTTTATCACTAGATACTCCGATATCAAAAGGTGATAAGTTTAGCCTATCACAATGTCCTAAAACTGAATGGGAGCATAAATATATGGCAAAAATTTCCTATGTTTCGGTTATAGGGAGCTTGATATATGCACAGATTTGCACGAGGCCAAACATTAGTTTTGCAGTCAGCATGTTTGGGTGTTACCAAAGTAACCCAGGGATGTCTCATTGCAGTGAAGGGGGTATTGCGATATCTGGAAGGAACTAAGGATTATCAGCTTACCTCCAAAAGAACTGATAGTTTGGAGGTAACTGGATACTCAAACTTTGATTTTGTTGGTTGCTCTGATAGCAAGAAATCTACTTCAGGTTATGTTTTCTTGTTGGCTGGTGGAGCAATCTCATGGAGAAGTATGAAGCAAACAATCATTGTTTCATCTACAATGGAGGTTGAGTTTGTGGTGTGCTTTGAGGCCACAATGCATGGTTTATGACGGAGGAACTTTATCTCAGGGCTTGAAGTTGTTGACTCTATAGCTAGGCCATTGAGAATTTATTGTGATAATTCATTTGTAGTATTATTCTCCAAAAACGATAGGTATTGTAAAGGTGCTAAGTACATGGAGCTCAAATACCTAAGCGTTTAGGTGGAAATACAGAAACAAACAATGTCCATAGAACATATTAGTACTATGCTTATGATAGCAGACCCATTAACGAAGGGTCTAGTAGCGAAGCAATTTAAAGAACATGTTGATAGAATGAGTCTTATGATATGAACATGTTAATGAGCTTGTAGATGTTTTTGAATTCTATTTGGACACTTAATGATATCTATTATGGTTGTTTTGTTTCTGTTTTCTTATCTTTCTATTTTATATATACATTAAATGATGTGGATAAATGATGACAAGATAATGTCTACAATAGACATGAATTGAAACCCAAGGCATTACAGTATTAGCCTTAATTATCCCAATTAAAGATCGTGTTAAATTAAGTTACTGGTGTTGTGGTACATGAAAGGGCATTTGTTGATTATATAATAGAGGATCGCCATGACTTACATTAGTAGCTGGTTTGACATTGATATTACGGAACTCACAAAATGTATTTTAAGCTGTGAAAAGTTTTCAGGAAATGAATTTGTGCAGTATGGTTAATTTCTTGTAATAAATCCATAAACAGAAAATATTAGTTATGGGCGTATGGGCCAAGTGAGAGAATGTAAGAGTTTTATTTAAACTCTGTGTCCCACACACCCATCTTGATAGAATTTGGAATGGCTCAAAACTTATCAGTTAATAGATGAGTTATAATGGAATAAGAAAAACTCCTAAGAGATAAGATTAACTCTATATCTCTAATCGCAGTCAAACACAAAGTCTTAAATTTCTTGATAGTTAGAAGTCTATGAATAGTACCGAGGGATTAAGGATTCTCACTTACAACGTTATTGTACCTCTAGCTATCGGGAGACACTTGTGATGCTAAGTTGCTAGGGTGATCCTTCTCTCATAGTCAGATCAAATTTTTCATCAAACAGATGGAGAAATGTACGTATTTAATTATCATTATTTTTATTATAGTGGATCATAGAAAATCAAAAATCCAATTATTAATGTTCATGTTAAAATATCTAACACTTCATGCTTCTTTACCAAATGGATTCCAACACTTTCAAATACCACAAGGTTAGAATCACATTCAAATCTAAACCTCCAATTGCTTGTGTTACTCTGAGGCACCTGATAGCGTCCCAGCCCTACATGGTCTGAATCTTTTAAATCAAATTTTAAATGTTGAAGCCACAAGAGACCCCACCTATCCTTGATTTTAACACAAATTTCAATCTCCTCCATTTTTGGGTTGATCACAACTCTAGATCCAATAACAACATATTAAATAATTTCTTCTATGCCATTCAAATACAGGGGCCCATTATATCTATTTCCCACAAGTTACTGTCATTAGCCTCCTTGCAATGGCTGAGCCAGCTTGGAATCCTTTTTCCTAGAAATATAATGCCAATGCTCTTCTTATATAGGTATATTATCCAATTTTGTTCCTTAGAATCTCCTACAAAAAAAAAAAAAAAAAATCAACATTACAAACTATAAACCAAGGTCACACATAAACACGTATAAAAGAAAGAAAGATAAAGAGATATACCTCATCCCATGAAGGATTCCCTATATTCACAAGTAGCTTGTGGTGCAGGGACAATAAATAAGGATGGCCGGTTGATTCATGGAGAGTCTATGGCGCTTGTGGTGGTGACTGATGGAACAATTGTGCTTTCCTTTTACACTAAAAGGATGATATAGTTGTTTCATTTTTTTTAGATCATTTATTTCTTCAAGCGTGATGAAGGTTCTATTAGCTAATTGGTGCGCTTCTTCTGCATGCGGATGCCTAAAAAATTATGGATTTGGAACTTTCTATTATTACCATTCCATTCGCAATCCTCATGTCCTACAACAAAATTCTATCTTTGCATTGAGTTTGTAAGTGATCGATGTTAACCTAAAAAGAAGGCTGCCAAACGGGGTCTATTATCTGCCCGGTTTGGATAGTAAAAGTATTTAATCTCATATCATCTCATTATTACAACTTTTTCAAATTTTTATACAAAATATAATAAATAATTCAACTTTTTCAAATTCTAAAACAATAATAATATTAAAAAAAATATTCTAACAATATTTTATTTAACTTTCAACTTTCATTTAAAACCATCTTATCTTATCTCACTATCCGAACCGTACTTAAAAAAAAATCTTCAAATTATCACTCAATTTGCAATCATATCCTACACTATCAATTTTGACAATCATTCCGGCCCACTAATTATCTAAAAATTGAAATGTATCCACTTTTTCTATTAAAAAGACAACATTCTTTCGGAAAACTCTTAAAAAGTAAAATATACCCTAGTAAATTACAGAAATTAAATTTTTAAATAAAAAGTAGTTTTGAAAAAAAGTTTTACAATATATATGGTTTAAATATAAAAAAAAATTAAGATCGTAGAGAACTATTTTCAGGAATACTTATTTAAAATATTTTATGGAGGAGCTGCTTTCAAATTTTTCGGGGATATATATAATATATTGTGGTAATTGCAAATTGGGTAGTATTTTGAGCCTTGTTTGTATATTTTAGTATTAATAATTTGACTTTAATTCAGTGCTTGATAATACGAAAATGATACTTTTACTATTAGTTTTTATCGTTTAGTGCTATATATCATTAAAATTTTTTATTTTTTTTTATTTAATGATTAAAGAATTATTTTTTAATAAAATTGTACTTTTTATTTTTAAAAATAATATTTAAAAATATTAATATATATAATAATATAATAAAAGATTAATTACACTTAACGGTAACTTCCGGCGGGAGCTTTGAGCGGTGGACTTAGACCGTCCATACTATATAGACCGAGTTGAATTCCTGTGGACCTGTACAACCTACTTTCAAAAGGCGGAAGCCAGTAGGAATCGAAAGAAATTAGTATTTTGATTTTCATATTTTTATAAATTGAAATCACTGTTTTTAAATTTTTGCAAAATTGATATTTCAACTAAAAAAAATTCTAATTAGGTACTTTTATTAATCGACTATTAAAAAAATTAAAGGTCGGACACATGTCAATCTTCCATTAACTAGTACAAAGCATCAGTACGAGGTGACAGACCTACGTGTATCTAAGGGGGGCCACAGCCCCTCAAAATTTTTTATAAAATCAAAATATATCCTAATTTTTAATCATAATTTTATAACTATAAAAAGTGACCTCTCAAAACAAATATGACATTATAAAAGATCAATCGATAGTTTTTATAAAGTAAATAAATTTAAAATATTTTATTATAAAAATAATAATAGATGAATATTATTTCATAAAATATTATTATAAAAAATCTGAAACATATATTAAGACGTTGTATTTTTAGAATTTTTTTCTATATATATATTACAAATTATTGAGATCTAATTTTATATATAATTATATTTTTATGATTTTTGAATTTCAATACGTCACACATTAGAAAATTTGGTACTCGAGAAAAATTATTAGTTTGGCCATTGTTAGTATGCCATGTTAGTTAATAAAACCCGACATGTGGCATCATTAATATATCCCCGTGGCAATCCTCCCCATTAGAAACCTAATGGCGATTAACATAGATCCTTAACTACATTTGTTTTAAAGTTCAGATCCCATGAATTATGTTAAGAGAGATAAAATTGTGGTCTCGATTTGTTAACCATGAAAACTGATATATTGATTTTGCAATTAATCCAAAAATTTCATTGTAGCTTTTGAGTTTAGGTGTTGTTTCAATTAATGCTCGGATGTTCACATAACAAATTTATACAAAAATATGGATGCTTTTGTTTTGTTTTTACACAATCCTTTGTCAACTATGATAGAAGTGTTGTGAATATTTGGATAATATATATATATATATATATATTTACTAGGGATGGCCTTGGATGCGTTAGTCCCAGGGTGCACTTATTATAATGATTTAAATAAAAAAAAGTAAAAAAGTCAATAGTTTATTTGTCTGGGAAAAGAAAATACAAGATTAAAAATAAATAAAAAATCAAGATTAAAAAAAATCTAAATTTCAGCAAAGTATGAGCATTAGTTTGTATCCATATTGGATTATCTATTTACTCTCTATATAATAATAAAATATTATTAATTTAATAATTTTTTTAATTTTTATTTTTATCACATTTTATAGTTCTACTAATTAAAATATTAATAATAATTATATTCTAATCAAATTAATAATATTCAATATTAATATTAATAATAATTATATTTTATTAAAGGACTTTTGGTAAAATATGATCATTTATTAAATTCTATAAGAGAGCTACACGTCAAATGATCAAGGGTCTTAAGTATTTTTTGATAAAACAAGATCCTTCATTAAATTCTACAAGGGAGCTACACGTTAAATGATCAAGAGTTTTAAGCGCCTTTTAGTAAAACGGGACTTAACGGAAAAATAAGAAAAGTTAACGGAAAAATAACAAAAGTTACTATTCACAGTTAGATAAGCACTTATTATAAAAGAGTATATATATGTGTGTGTGTGTAGATGCTTTATAAGTTAAGGAATATGTAAAAATAACAAGATAAATTAGAAAAAGAGAACCCGATGTTTAAGCACATTATGATGGACGCTTTCCTCATAGTAAATTTTGCAGCCTCCAAATCTAAACATATATGCACCAAGCTTCTTGACAGCAGGGATGGCTAAAAACAAATTAACACTCGAACACTTGAAACACTTGACACGAAGCTTCTTGATAGCCGACTCAAAAGTAACAGTAGAGATGGGAAATTGATGCATCTTCAACACTAGAACACTTGAAACACTGATGCACTGGTTGATCCCAAACAAGAGTTTAGCAGAACAGGACAAGGCTACAATAGTAAGTAAAGTTCAATTCATTGTTTCCTGTCAATGCTCAGCTAGACAACAAAGTTAAAGTTGTCTCTATGTAGTATCTCATTAACATCAAAATCAATCTAACTCATAAACATGACAGAATTAGTGTTAGTTATTCCTGTGTGTGATCATCGATGGGCTTCATCCTAAATTAGTAAAACTTATATTAAAAGAAACCAGACTTTTTTTTCTTTTTCTTTTTTTGTTAGTATTAATTAAAGCTTATAAATACTCGAACAATATAAATCTCTTGGGACCAAGAAAAAGTAATTAATTTCAAATATATAGTTATTGGTAAATTATATAATTATGAATTGAATAACTAGAAACAGCAGAAAACATTTTCTATATATGATACTTCTGAAGCGAGTCACTGTGACAGCTTCACATGATCTACAGATTCTTTATACACGCTTAAAGCTATAAAATTTCAAGTTGTGCTACGTACAGACCCCATTGGAGGCCTGCGTGCGCACGAAGAGGATGTTTAGGTCATTTTTCTATAATTTTATTCAACTGTCAAAAATACTCCTCACTTCATCTTCCTCCCTACAGCCAGAACTCCTCACTCATTCTTATATCTCTTACAGACCAAGACATAGGCCCAGCGTAAATATTCCAGACCTGATGTAAAACAAACAATCCTAATTCCTAACATTGTAAAGAAGAACCACCCATGACCATTTTGCAATGTATATAAGAAGCCAGATTTCGAAACTACCCCTTCAATCAAATCCTTAATTTTTTCCAGTCCTATAGCTTTAGGAAGCAAACATAGAAAGAAAATTGCAAAAACTGAAAACAGAATGAGAGGGAAAAAAACCCACTAATTTGGGTAAAGACAATAAATCAAACAAATAATAACCAGGCAAACTGACAAAAGCGATGGATCAAGGAATTGAGTTTCCTAAAAATCGAGAAGATAATGACTTTTGGCACCCAAAAAAAAAAAAAGAATACAAAAACGCAATGAAGAAAATAAACAAACTAAAACACATTGATTAAATACACACCCATAAAAAAAAAAAGAGATATATACGAAACTTACTCAAAGCCAAAGAGAACAAAGAAAAAAAAATGAAACTTGTCCAACCCAATTACATGGCTTAAATGCTTTGAAACTTGTCCAACCCACTTACATTGATTAAATGCAGCACTAAATTGAGGATTGCGTAGAGCACCAGAGCCGTAGTTGATGAAGCCTCATATGCTGGGGCTTCAATGGATTTCGAGTGATGGGGTTAAGGTTTCGAAGATTCTAATGAGGGGGAGGAACGAAATGCTTCGGAGGGAGGGGAGGGGAGAACCGTCTAGGAGGGGAAGAGCTTCATTTCTTAATTGAATCGAAACGAACCGTTTCATTGCGTGCGCACGAAGGCCCCAACGGGAACTGCATCCAGAATAATTCTAAAATTCCACATGAACAATTGTTTGGAAGCATGGATAGTGATATGTTTGGTTCAGTCCGGATTCCATCTTCTCATGTTCATGCATCTCCCAATCTCAAGAAGGTAGCGAAACAGCAAATAAAATTGAAGATTGCACCTTTTAATTACAACCCAATTAGTTTAAGCTCTGAATCCAAATCTTCCTATAGATTCTCATCGTCATTCTCCAATTCCCAAACTGGGGAATGCCTCCTTTCATGCTTCTTTAGGAAATGGATCCCAACACTTCTAAAGACCACGAGCTCTGACACACATTCAAATCTAAACCTTGCAATATCATTTTAAAGTAGATAGTTATAAGGTTTCTAGAGTTAAACATACGAGGTGTGCTACATCTATAAATAGATTTCATAAAAATAAGATCACAAACTGACATTATTTTATATAATATATTAGATTTATTTATTTATTTTAAAAGGACAGGAACTGAATTTTATTAATATGTCCTCATTTATAACAGAAGAATGACTATCTTTTACAAGAAAGAGTTTGAAGGTTAAAAAGTAAAATCCTAAAACCATGCTCATAAAAAACCTAAAGCCTAGGAATAAACAAAAGAGCCGTGCTACGCATCAGCCACTGTTCACAGCTGATGCGTAGCACACCAACATAGTATAAAACATAGTTTTTTTTTTTTTCTTCTTCACCCGTTTCTCTCTTCTCCCTCTTGCGTTTCTCTTCTCCCTCTCGCGTTTCTCTCTTCCTGTGTCCCCCATTGCAGCCCAGATCCGGCATCGCCGCCGCTGGTTCGGCCTCCCACCGCAGCCAACGACCACTGCCACCGAGCCCGTCTTCCTCCCCCAACCCGAGGCCGTAGCTCCTCCGTATGCACGCCCGTTGCCCCATCCCACTCACCCACGTCGCGGCTCACATTCGCCGCCATCGCTGCCGATTCGGCCTCCCACCGCAGCCACCGACCACCACCATCAAGCCCGTCCTCCACCCCCAGCCCCTGAGGCCAGTAGCTCCTCCGCACGCAGCCCGTTTCTCTCCCTCTCCCTCACGGTTCCTTTCTCTCTCACGGCCAAATCTGTGCCACCGGACAACCGGCGCTATCGTCATCTCGCGACAGTCGACGGCACCTCGACAGTCACCGCACTCCGGCAGTCAACGCGCGAGGATGGGCGACGGGCAGAGGCCTTGGGCGCGGGGTGAGTCCGTGGTCGACGCTGTGAAATGAGAGGGAAATGAGAGGGAAGTGAGTTTTATTAGAGGGTGTTTTTGGTCATTTTACATAGGTGTGTATTGTGTGATATCAAATAGTGGCTGATGCCAATATTTTCTCTAAACACAAAAATATTATTATTATTCATAAAAGTTCATGCAGAGAAAAACTAAACAATATAAAAATAAAAATAAAAAATAAGAGCAACAACATTAAAGCTAATGCCTGGTCAATGTGCTGTGATAAATAATATACCAACCATGTGCTTGGAAAGCTGGGGAAGATGTGAAACAAACCGTATTTCCATCAAGCAATGACATGATCAAACGTTTATTCGTACATTCAACGGGGAAGGTTGCTCTCGGGCTTCATGGAACCACAACAATTTCACCTTCTATTTATACATAAAATTTAATTTTCCTTGCCTCAAAGCAGGGCTCGAAAAATAGGAATCAAGGACCGATTCAATGAATCGGGTGATTCAATAAAGTGAATCAGATGATTCATAACAATTTTGAATCGATTATTTCAATGTTGATAAAATGTATTAAAAATCAAATATAATGAAATTCAAACATTTAATATTATGTATAAAAGAGTAAAAATATACATTTATTGACTAATTTCAATAAAATATTATATGAATATAAATAGTTTCAATAAACATGTAATTTATGTATTTAATTTCGTAGACATTTTTTGCCTCATATGCGAAGAAGATAAAGAAAATTAAATTATAAGCACATGGCGAGTGTAGTATTTTATACACAATCACAAATTTAATACAAAATACTCATTCATTTCGTAATTTTTTTTGTTTAACTAAAGAAAATAAAGAATTGCATGTTTTAATTTTTAATTTTTCTGCAATTCTTATTGAATATTATAATGAAAAAGTTAATATATGTTTAATTTATCGTATTTTTGTACAATAAATTTAAAAGAAAAAAAACTCAGTTGTTAGACAACTTAAAAATAAAGACAATTTTGAATCGGTTCAAATTGGTCTAAAATTAGCTAGAATCAACATAAATCGGTCGGTTCAAAGAACTATTCAAAAAGTTCATTAAAATCAGTTTGGCTTCGGAACGATTCAAATTTGAATAGACAACCTTTTTTCTAGTCTTGCTCAAAACCAAGTCCTTAAGAAGAATTTAAAAAGATGGAAGAATACCGAGTTAGCACTGTGCCACTGTTCACCTGACCCAACTCAAAAAAACACAATTCCGAACAAGTAGTTCCGAACCGAATATGTATGCCTGATCCGTCGACCCAAATCCAATCCCAAAAAAAAAATGAATTTTTGACCCGACCCGACCCGATTTTATTTTGTTTTGTTTTTAAAAAATATAAATTGTATGCTAGAAAATTTTGATTTCCATTCTTTGCAAAAAGAATGTCAAATGAGAATCCAATCTCTGGTACAATCTTTTAGCCATAGAAAAAAGTATAAAAACTGAGGCCTTGTTTGCTTCAATGAGTGGAGAAATTCTTGGACAGGATATTTATTGCATGGAGTCCAGAAAAAAGTATAAACATTGAAGAAGATTTTATCAAATTATTTTTTGCATGACTTGTCATGTTGCAATTCGAAACATATCTTCAAGCGGCTATGCTTTAAGAACAATGTTTCTTATGGGAAGAACTTTCGTTCCAAACCTAATATTTTCATACCGTAGCTGAACTCATGTAAATGCTAAAAATAAATGATTCCACTAAAATGCTATTTTAGTTAAAATGCATTATGAACGATCATAATGTATTCAATATATCCAAAAAGTATCCAGAATTCTTGAAAGAAATTTACGAAAATCCAAAAACAAATAAGCAAAGATCTTTAATAAACCAAGCCCGACAAATTTGTTATAATATATACACAGAAGGAAAACAACCACAATGTTGTTTCTACAAAACTTCTGACATGACTTGATACATCTGGCTATTCTTCCTCCTGCAAAACATGATAAACAAGCCAAAGTAATCATTTAGCCCATTAATAAAATTACCAAAACAATTATAGTTTCTGCAAGAGGCAGTGACACACCACCAAATACGTAAGCATAAAAAAGAAAAAACACTTATTTTCCAATTTAATTCTTGAAAATAGACTCACAGTATGCAGATGACGTCCAGTAACATCAACTCAAATGCAACTTTCATTTCTTGGTTTGCAACAAATGAAACTTCACTTGAAAAGGTGATTCTTCATGAGGGTGGGTGAGTGTTGTGCATGACAACCTTGATTCTTGACCAGTATGGTAGCGATGCAGTCGCAGTTGTGAACTGACCTTGTTGAAAGAGAGCAAACACCAAGACAGTGCATTAGCCATTCTTAAAAGAAGATGATAGAGAGTGCAACATCATCACCTTAAACTCAGACCTAACAAATACCTGTTATTGCCTCTGTATCCTGCTCCACAACAATATATGTTTGGTGCCATATATTGAATATTTTCACAGTTCTTGTCAATTATTATGGGTCCTTCAATGGTTCTTGTATCTGCTCCAAGAATGATACCGTCAAGAATATATGTTGAAAAAGAGTAAAACATTAATCAAATACATAATATGGATGTGATAAAAGGAAACTACTTCAATTGCAGTTTCTTCAGGCTGAAATTGATGAATAAAAATAACTATGTATGCTTCAAAATACCTGGATTATCAATCCAAGGAGTCTTCCATTTCCCTGTATAATTGGGGTTCTTAATTTTCTGTCAAGTCAAAAAGAGCAATTTTATCATAAACTGCAAAGAAGAATAAAGCTTCAAGCTTTTTATGTAGCAATTAAGCTTAATTGTCATACCTTGTGCTTCCATGGTCCTTTATATGTGGATTAGGTACCTTGGAGGGTTTCCATATTCCATCCTCTTCTTCATCCCAATGATCAGGCTTATAATGGAAAAGAATTGTGAGATGTTTTCATCTTCTTTAATATTAGTTTTAATGCTTTTCAAAGGTATCATGTCACAAAATAGCAGCAGTCAACAGAAAAAAGAAAAAGAAATGGAAACAAGGAGAATAAATTAAAATAAAGCAACCTTTTGGATTGCAAACTAAGATCCAAAAGGTGCCCAGTTTTGTCAACATTATTAAAGCCAAGCAGCAATTCATACACATGGCCTTGCTTATGCCATGGCTTCTTAAGCTAAACTAACCCTTTTGGCTTTTGGGTCAGGAACCTCTACTGGAATTCAATCATATCCCTGCAACAACCAAGTTAGACATATTTTCAACACATAAAATGAAAACTGCTAGAATTTCAATATATATCATGAATACAAACCCCAATTGATCAAGAATTTACAATACCTTGTATTCTTCAACCGTCCATATTCAAAACATTATTCAAAGTTATCCCTAAATGAAGGAAAAAAAAAACTATTTTAAAAATATAATTATTAAAAAACAACAGGAAAATATATGATATTTGAAAATGAATCTTACCATTTTCCCGCTTATAGCTTTTGGCATCTTCCATTCAGTCTTGGGAGTCATAATTAATGGAGGGAGCTTTCAACCAATTTTGTGTGCAAATAAGAGCTTCGACTGTTTTTGGGGCCAAGGAGCTTCAAAATGAATCTAACACTAACACACGACCCTTAATGTTGAATGTCAACTCAGAAGCAACAGTAGAGAGGGGAAATTGTTGCATCTTCAACAATTGAAACTGATGCACAGGTTGATCCCAAAAAAGGGTTTAGCAGAATAGAACAAGGTTATAACAGTAAGTAAAGTTCAATTCACTGTTTTCTATCAGTGCACAGTAGACAACAAAATTAAAGCTGTCTCCCTATATCTCATCAGCATAAAAATCAATCTGCCTCATAAACATGCTGAAAGAAAAAAAGAAAAAGAAAAAAAAACTGGTAGCATGACATAATTAGGTTATTCCTGTGTTGTGATCATCGATGGGCTTCATACTAAATTAGTAAAACTTAAATTAAAAGAAACCAGAGACTATTTTTTTTCTCTTTTTGGTTATTATTTAAAGCTTATAAGTACTCAACAATATAACATCTCTTGGGACCAAGAAAAAGTAATTAATTTCAAATATATAGTTCTTGTTAAATTATATATTTATGAATTGAATAAGATGGGTGCACCAGAATCATTAGAAACAGAAGAAAACATTTTCTATGTATGATATTTCTGGAGTATAGAAATTCATGAGTACTGTTAAAATATTACTATAAGTGTACATGAAGCATTTTGAAAGAAAATGCAGGTGTGACGATTTGGAATGGATGGTGAAGTACGTGAATCTAACTTTCAAAAGCAGATCATTCTCTAACCAAGGCCGACCCTAACCCAGGAATTATGATATTTACTCACCCCATCTCGATCCCTATCTAATCAAGAAAACACCCACAATTTTTCACTTCCTATCGCATTGGTGCAAATCGCAAAAATACAGAGAAAATCACAAAACACAGCAAATCAAAAAATTGTGCGAGATGATTAAAGCATAAAACCAGCTGCAAATGCCCAGCCCCCACAACCAACTCAGCAAACCACAGATATATAAAATAGAGAGAGAGAGGGGGGGGGGGGAGTCGATAATTGCTTACCTGCAAGAGGAGTTGATGCAACGGCGCCGAGAATCCGATACAGACAATCTGAGATAGAGAACGAGAGAGAGACTGATCGATAGAGAGGTAGAGTGACTGATGGCTTGTTTGGAGCCTCGTTATCTTATTCTCAAATATAATTTAAATACAAAATTTTCAAATTAATTATTATAATTTTTTAAAATTAATAATTACAAATTTTTTTAAATTTTTAAATAAAAAATAATTTTAATTTTTTGAAATAACTAAATAAAAATACTATTATAAAATAATATTTTTATAATATTTTTATTTCTTAATATTTTTTATTTAATTTCTTCTCTTTTCTTTTTCAAAATTCAAAAAATATTCAATTCAAATTATTTTACTATTATTCACAAACTATCTTACTATTATTCAAAAATTTCTTATCTCATCCCAACTCTGAAATGACGCATGGAAGAAGAGGTTAGGACTTGCCTTGTTTGTTTTGAGAAAACATTTCATCTCATTTCATTTCATCTTATCTAATCATTACAATTTTCTTAAATTCTAATACAAAATAAAATAAACAATTCTACTTTTTTAAATTCTAAAACAAAAATGATATTAAAAAATATATTCTAACAATATTTTATTTAACTTTTTAATTTTAACCTCAACACATCTCATTTCCAAAAACAAACGAAGCAGGTGTTGTTTCAATAATAACTTTGGACCAGTTCTTTAAAAAAAAATAAATAAAATATTATTTTTTAATTATTTTTTATCTTAAAATTTAAAAAAAGCAAACTGTTTATTATATTTTAAAAAAATTGGGAGAGAAGGTCGAGGGAGAGTCGGGCGTAAATGCACTAAACGACGGCATTTAGTCCATACCTTTTGGGTGGTGCGGGATAAAACAGAAATATAACACGATTTTCTACCCTTTCGTTTTGGAAGGGTTACAGATTCACAGAATTGAATGTCCAATTCCGACCCATTCTCGGTTCGGCTGATTTTGGTCGGATTGGTTCGGAATATTGGGGCCGGGTACCAGTGATTTTGTTCATCTTTTAAGTCTCGTTTATTTTTACAGATGAGAAGAGTTAAGATAAAAATTGAATAAACTATCATTAGAATATTTTTTTAATATTATTTTATTTTAAGATTTGAAAAGTTAAATTATTCATTTTATTTTGTATAGAAATTTAAGAAAATTGTTTAAAATACCTCGTATTCTTCAACCATCTATATTCAAAATATTATTATTTAAAGTTGTTTCTACATGAAGAAAAGATACCATTTTAAAAATATAAATATTAAAAAAATCACAGGAAAATATACGCTATTTCAAAATGAATCTTACCGTTTTTCAAGTTATAGCTTTCGGTATCTTTTATTTAAGTCTTGGGAGTCATGATTAATGGAGGGAGCTTTCAAGCTTCAAATGGTAGAGATGGGAAACTGACTGAAGCATCTTCAACACTTGAAAAACTGATGCACTGGTTGATCCCAAACAAGTGTTTAGCAGAACAGAACAAGGCTATAACAGTAAGTGCAGTTCAATTCATTGTTTCCTAACCGTGCTCAGCTAGACAACAAAATTAAAGCTGTCTCTCTCGTTGTATCTCATTAACAAATAAATCAATCTACCTCATAAACATGATGAAAGTTAAAAAAAAAAGAAACTGGTAGCATGACAGAATTAGTATTAGTTATTCTTGTGTTGTGATCATCGATGGGCTTCATCCTAAATTAGTAGAACTTAAATTAAAAGAAACCAGACTATTTTTTTTCTTTTCTTGGTAGTATTATTTAAAGCTTATAAATACTCAAACAACATAACATCTCTTGGCACCAAGAAAAAGTAATTAATTTCAAATATAGATATAGTTATTGTTAAATTATATAATTATGAATTGAATAATTAGAAACAGTTGAAAACATTTTCTATATATGATATTTCTGGAGCTTAGAGATTCCTGAGCACTGTTTAAATATTACCCGAGTGTACTCAAGGTCCCGTGAAGGAATCGGCCACGTGATATTCGCAAGCAGTTTATAGCCCTTTATGTTTCCAGCCCTCTCATTCGTCAGTGGCAGTAGAGTTTCGATTCCCTCACCCCTATTCAGTGTTTCTTCTCGAGGAAGTGGTGAGCTATCTTTGACAGCTCTTGAGGAGAATCTTGGGATTGATCGGGCTATTACCTCGCCAGGATGAAACTGGTGAGATGGAGGAGGCCAAAAATTGCTCGGGTTCTCCTATTGATCCACCTATTAGTGCTCCTTTGCTTATTTCAACCGAAGTTCTAATTTATTTTAATTGTTATCTAAATTATTCTGTTTCATTATTTGATTCTAATATACTACGTATTTTTAAAACAAACGGTTACAAAATGATGGAAGAGTCACATCCTCTAACATTAGTATATAGGATTCATTATAAATTAATGAAAACAACATTAGAACCACAAGCTCTTATTACCAGTCTAAAAGGATATACATTATTATTACAATCTAGTACGCAAACTCTAACATACAAATTCCTAGACAAATTAACTAGAATCAAATTACTCTTCCTAATAAATGGCAATTAGAAAATATTACTCCATTACCTAGAATAGAAAATAATTCTAAGGACGATCTTGAATATATAGATAAAAAAAAAGACGAAACAGTCCAAATAACTTTTCAACATTTTAGAAGATCTGTCACATTATTCTTCTCCAACACCTTCTAGTTATCGTACACCTCGATCTGTTCTTACATTAAAATCTCAAAATTTTGACAACAGATCCCAGAGTATTGATACACAAATTAACGGAATTATTTTCAGAAATATTATTGATACACCAGTTTATACTGTTAGTCATTCTGCTAGTCATCCAGATAGGGCATCGACCTATCATAATCCTAAAAAGAAACCTTCTTCTCCAACATATTCTCAAGTGATTGGAGATGATGCCCAAATATACATCCTGAGTAAAAAAGAATTTAAAATTAATAAGAAATATCTCAAACAAGATTATATGAAAGAAGAAAATAGTCATAAAAGATTAATATTTTTCTCGACTTTTACAAAAATAGAAAGAGATTATATTCAAGAAAAATATTACCAGTATTTAGAAGAAATATAAATTAATATACCTTTCTTTACGTGGTTTGAAATTTATAAATCAAACAAAATTATTAACCATAAAGAGAACTACTAACCAATGGATTAAAGAAGAAAACAATCAAATTGTTTATGAAGAATATCTTCCATTTGAAACTATTAAATTCAATCAAAGAAATATCCAAATACTGGCCTCACCAATAAAAAAACATAATAGTTTAGTAGAAGCTAAAAACACTAATAACATAATCCGACAAAATAATTACATCAATTTATATTTAAAAACCATGAGAAAACAATTAGAAAGAATTGAAGCCCAAATATCTCTGGTTAATCCTACCATTAAAGAAGCAAAAGAAACCCCTTTATTCATTCCCCATGAGATCCAATCTCATTTAAAAATCATTATTTCTAAAAACAAAAACGATCTATTAGAACAAATATCTAACAAATTAGAAAAATTAACTATTAGTAATACTACATCTACTTCAAAATAACCTCATATTAATGTATTAAGTAAAACAGATTCTCCCGAAATATCTGATTCTGAAATAAGTAATATTGAAAATTAATTTAAAAATTTAGACTTACAAATAAATAAGATTAGAGGAAACCATGCTAATACTTATTCAGCCAGAGATTCTATTACTTGTAATTGGTATCCGAGGCCTACCCTTCCAGATATGCAATTCGAGGAACGAGAACATATAGTAAGATCTACTTTTGCACCAGATGTATTGTATGAATGGAATATAGATGGATTATCTGAGTATGAAATATTAAACCATTTCCAAGAAATGATTATGGTAGCTAATGTCTATAAAAGTAATAGAAAAACTGACCACCAAGTAGCACATATTATTGTCACAGGGTTTACTAGCCAACTAAAAGGCTGGTGGGATCATTACCTTTCAAATGATCAAAAGACACAAATATTAATTGCTTACAAACATGATGAAAATATGCAAGTTATTAGAACAGAAAATGGATTACATTAGAAGATGTTGTAAATACATTAATATATGTATTAACCAAACACTTTGTTGGTGATCCTGTCCAATTCAAAGAAAGAACCAGTGATTTATTGATTAATTTAAAATGTCCTCAATTATCTAATTTTCGTTGGTATAAAGATGTATTTCTAACTAAAATTATAATCAGAAATAACTGCCAACAACCATACTGGAAGGAAAAGTTCATAGCCGGACTTCCATATTATTTCGCCCAAAAGGTACGAGAATCATTAGTAAGATCAGATGGTACTATTGATTTTCATAGTCTTACATATGGTGATATAATAACTACTATTAATAAAATTGGTTTAACTATATGTAATGATTTGAGATTAAAAAAGTAAATGTATAAAGAAAAAAAATTTACTAAAAAAGAATTAGGTACCTTTTGTGAACAATTTAGTTCTACTCCATTATTAGCTCATTCAAGAAGACACAAAAATGGAAAAAGAATTTATAACAATTATTCTAACAAAAAACGAAAAAATAAAAAACATTATAAAAGAATAAAAGATATATAACAAACCGATAAAACCTCCAAAAAAGACTAAAAAAAAGAAAAAACAGATTATTTGCTATAAATGTGAAAAAATTAGGTATTATAAATCAAATTGCAAGATTAAACAACATATTAATGAATTAGATGTACCTGAAACATTAAAAGAAAAAGTATTAAATATTTTTATAATACATTCAAGTGAAGAAGAGGAAAGCTCTTCTGAAGAAGAAGAAATCTATCAATTAAAAGAATCAAGTCTTTCGGAACAATCTTCTGAAAGCGAATTCGAAGAAAATGAGATACAAGTTTGTGATTGTTTAGATAAAAATAGTTGTTTTTGTAATAAAACTCTTAATGTACTTTCAAGACAAGAGGATATTATATTATAATTAATAGATAAAATCAAAGATCCACATGAAAGAAAAGATTATTTAGAAAAGTTAAAAGATACTTTTAATAATCAAACCACTTCAGTAACCTCTTCAACTCCTTATTGTTTCTCAGAGATAGTAGGGAGATTTAAAACAAAAAAAATAAAAAATCACATTACAAGACCTACAACAAGAAATTAATGAGATAAAATAAGAAATTTAAAATTTAAAAATATCAAATCTTAAACTAGAAGTTTCAAATGAACAATTACTATAAGAAATTATATTATTAAAAATAGATAAAAACAACTTAAATAATTCTCAAAATAAAGAACAAGAAATTATTTTTTAAAACTAATCATTACAATTGAATAAACTTTTAAATAAAAGATAAAAAATAAATCTAATTTTTTAAATTTCTAAATAAATATTATAAAATTATATTCTTATAATATTTTAACTTTATAATATTTTTTATTCAATTTTTTCTCTTTTTTTTTCTCAAAATTTTAAAAAATATTCAACTTAAATTATTTTATTATTATTCACAAATTATCTTATTACTATTCATAAAATTCTTATCTTATCTCACTTTCTAAGGATAGGTTTGGGGGATGAGATGAGAAGTTTGTGTTTTGTTTTAAAGTGAGATTTGAAAAAGTTGAATTATTTATTATATTTTGTATAGGGATTTGAAAAAGTGTAGAGATGAGATGAGATGAAGATAAAAATTTTGAGTAAAATATGTTTTCCAAATCTATCCTAAATCATCTGAGATGATGCACGGAAGAAGAGGTTTGAACTTAGGTGTCGTTTCAACAATGACTTCATACTTGCACTTAAAGGAAAAAAATAAAATATTATTTTTTAATAATATTATTATTTTAAAATTTTAAAAAATCGCAATTATTAGATAAAATAAAAGGAAATGATTTGATTCAACTCTGAATAGGTTTTCGAGTTGTAGTTGAGAGAGCCAAAGTCTAGACCAAAGAAAGAATCATTCGGGTGGAAATTGGGAGAGAAGGTCGGGGGAGAGTCAATTCATTTCCTATCAGTGCTCAGCTAGACAACAAAGTTAAAGCTGTCTCTCTAGCTGTATCTCATTAACATAAAAATCAATCTACCTCATAAACATGATGAAAGGAAAAAAACTGGTAGCATGACAGAATTAGTATTAGTTATTCCTGTGTTGTGATCATCGATCGGCTTCACCCTATATTAGTAAAACTTAAATTAAAAGAAACCACACTATTTTTTTTTTCCTTTTTTTGGTAAGTATTATTTAAAGCTTATAAATACTCGAACACTATAAATCTCTAGGGGCCAAGAAAAAGTAATTAATTTCAAATATATAGTTCTTGTTAAATTATATATTTATTGAATAATTAGAAATGGCAGAAAACATTTTATATAGATGACATTTCTTGGAGCATATAGATTCATGAGTACTGTTTAAATATTACTTGAGTGTACATGAAGCATTTCGAAAGAAAATGAGTACTGTTTAAATATTATTCTCTAAACAAGACCGAAGCTAGTCAAGGTCCTATGAACTAAAGGGCATAAGTTAGGCCTATCTCCAAAGACTCATTCTACTCATTATTTCCTACGTCACACATTATATTTTTTTTTTAATTTTTTATTTGTTTTATTCTTGTTACATTCAAAGAATTCTTCTACTCATCATTAAATATATTTAGAAAGAAAAATAATAATAAATAAAAAAATTATATGTAGTGTGTGATGTAAGAAATAATGAATATAATTTTTGGTCTCCAAATGGGAGAAGTACCAAACTCCCTACCCCTGTATAAAAATAAAAAGACCGACCATAACTCATGAATTATGATATTTACGTCTTCAACCCCTATCTAATTAAGAAAATACTTACAAATTTTCACTTCCTGTCGCATTCGTGCAAATCAGAAAAACACATAGAAAATCACAAAACACGAAGAAAATCACAAAAACAGACCCATTAATTTGAAAAGAAATAAATTACCGTAAATTAAGAGATACCTTCTACATTAGCAGTTGATGCGAGTCGCTGTGATAGCTTCATATGATCTCCAAATTGTTTGGTAGCATGGATAGTGATATGTTTGGTTCAGTCCGGATTCCATCTTCTCAAGTTCATGCATCTCCCCATCTCAAGAAGGCAGCAAATAGCAAAGACAATTGAAAATTGCACATTTTAATTACTACCCAAGTTTAAGCTCTAGATCCATATCTTCTTTTGGATGCTCATCATCATTCTCTAATTCCGTTATTCTGATGCCCATGGTTGAGGAATGCTGCCTCTTTTGTTAAGGGTACCAGTTGAATTCCAGATTGCAATCATATTCATCACGACGTCTCTTACCAAATCCTTCCTTCGGATTCTCATCATCATTCTCCAATTCCAAATCTTCCTTTGGATTCTCGTTGTCATCCATGAAATCTAGCCAAAAATCTTTGAAAGGAGTTTCGTAGAGCACACCTGTATGATCTTCATCTCTTACGTTCTCTTCATGCTTCTTTGGGAAATGGATCCCAACCCTTCTAAAGACCATGAAATCTCCAATATCACATTTAATTCTAAACCTTGAAACGTCCCTTAGTTTACGGGAACGCTTCGCGAGCATCCATACTTGGTCTGAGTTGACCATCCTAGAAAATGTCATATACTTGGTATATATGTCAGTCCAATTCGATCCATCATGGATTTCAACAGTAACTTCAAGTTCGCCCTCTTCTAGGTTAGTGATCCCAACTCTAAATCCATAAACAACATATATAACAATTTCATCTATGTCATTCCAATGATGCGGTCCATTAATATCTATTTCACACAGATTACTATCATGGGCCTCCTTGCGATAGCTGAACCAGCTTGGAATCCTCTCTCCTGGAAATTCAATGTCAATATATCTACCTTCACGATTTTGTTCCTCAGAATGTCTCTGTTATACGAATATAAAAAAATAAAAATAAAAAAAAACTTTCAGCAATACAAGTTATAAATTCACCAAGGTCACACACAAACACGTTGAAAAAGAGAGGAAAAGAGACGTACATACCTCTTCCCATGAAGGAATCGGCAACATATTCGCAAGCAATTTATAGCATCCGTTCACTTCAATACGTAGGAAGTTAGAAATATTTGTTCTATTGTTTTTAATAAGTACTTCAGATAGTAGTGCAAAATTTTCCAATGACGTGCATCCACTAGCTGTAACCCCGTCTATACTCAATGGAAGAGGTAAAATTTCTTCAAGTTTCATGCAATTGTCCAATCCAAGGTATCGCAAGCTAGCAAATCTGACGCTTTGAGGTGGAAAGATAACAATATCTATCCCACTTAGATCTAACCGTCCCAAAGCGTGAAAGTAATTACCATTCGTGAAGAAATTTGATGCAATTTCACATTCTGTTGCCTGTTCGAATGATTTAAAAAGTGAAAGAAAAATTAGAGATCTCAACTTAAATCTTTTCGGAAAAATCCTAAGCTTGCAGCATCCACCAACAGAAAAATTCCAAAGCTTATCAAGGTATCCAACGGAATCATGAACCTCAACTAAGTTCTCACAAAATTCAAGATTCAAGCCCTTTAAATTTGGGCTACTTGAAAGATCAGAAATTTTTGTAAAAAATTTACAACCGCTGAAATTCATGACTGTCAAGTTCTGTCCAAATAAAATAAAATAAATGTATTTGCTTCAATGATATTCTGTTTCATAGTTTTGAAGAAATAAATATTGAAAATAATATTGGTACCTTGAAAGTAGTGAGGCTATTAGGCATTCGATGTTCAACGGAATCATGAACCTCGACTAAGTTCCCACAATTGCTAAGATCCAACCTCTCTAAATTTGGGCTACATGAAAGATCAGGAATTTTTGTTAAGGATTTACAACCGCCGAAATTCATGACTGTCAAGTTCTGTCCAAATAAAATAAAATAAATGTATTAGCTTCAATGAAATTCTGTTTCATAGTTTTAAAGAAAGAAATATTGAAAATAATATTGGTACCTTGAAAGTAATGAGGCTATTAGGCGTTCGAAGTTCAACGGAATCATGAACCTCCACTAAGTTCTCACAATTGCTAAGATCCAACCTCTCTAAATTTGGGCAACTTGAAAGAGCAGGAATTTTTATTAAGGATTTACAACCGCTTAAAATCATATATTTCAAGTTCTGTCCCAATAAAATAAAATAAATGTATTAGCTTCAATGAAGTTCTATTTCATAGTTTTAAAAAAAGAAATATTGAAAATAATATTGGTACCTTGAAAGTAATGAGGCTATTAGGCGTTCGAAGTTCAACGGAATTATGAACCTCCACTAAGTTCTCACAATTGCTAAGACACAAGCTCACTAAATTTGGGCAACTTGAAAGATCAAGAATTTTTGTTAAGGATTTACAACCGCTTAAATCCATCTCTGTCAAGTTCTGTCCAAATTAAAATAAAATAAATGTATTAGCTTCAATGAAGTTCTATTTCATAGTTTTAAAGAAAGAAATATTGAAAATAATATTGGTACCTTGAAAGTAATGAGGCTATTAGCTAGGCGTTCGAAGTTCAACGGAATCATGAACCTCCACTAAGTTCTCACAATTGCTAAGATACAACCTCTTTAAATTTGGGCAACTTGAAAGATCAGGAATTTTTGTTAAGGATTTACAACCGCTAAAATCCATAACTTTCAAGTTCTGTCCAAATTAAAATAAAATAAATGTATTAGCTTCAATGAAGTTCTATTTCATAGTTTTAAAGAAAGAAATATTGAAAATAATATTAGTACCTTGAAAGTAATGAGGCTATTAGGCGTTCGAAGTTCAACGGAATCATGAACCTCCACTAAGTTCTCACAATTGCTAAGATACAACCTCTTTAAATTTGGGCAACTTGAAAGATCAGGAATTTTTGTTAAGGATTTACAACCGCTAAAATCCATAACTTTCAAGTTCTGTCCAAATTAAAATAAAATAAATGTATTAGCTTCAATGACGTTCTATTTCATAGTTTTAAAGAAAGAAATATTGAAAATAATATTGGTACCTTGAAAGTAATGAGGCTATTAGGCGTTCGAAGTTCAACGGAATCATGAACCTCCACTAAGTTCTCACAATTGCTAAGATACAACCTCTCTAAATTTGGGCAACTTGAAAGAGTAGGAATTTTTGTTAAGGATTTACAACCGCTTAAAACCATAACATTCAAGTTCTATCCAAATAAAATAAAAGAAATGTATTAGCTTCAATGAAATTCTGTTTCATATTTTTAAAGAAAGAAATATTGAAAATAATATTGGTACCTTGAAAGTAATGAGGCTATTAGGCGTTCGAAGTTCAACGGTATCATGAACCTCCACTAAGTTCTCACAATTTCTAAGATCCAACCTCTCTAAATTTGGGCAACTTGAAAGAGCAGGAATTTTTATTAAGGATTTACAACCGTTTAAATCCATAACTTTCAAGTTCTGTCCAAATAAAATAAAATAAATGTATTAGCTTCAATGAAGTTCTATTTCATAGTTTGAAAGAAAGAAATATTGAAAATAATATTGGTACCTTGAAAGTAATGAGGCTATCAGGCGTTCGAAGTTCAACGGAATCATGAACCTCCACTAAGTTCTCACAATTGCTAAGACACAACATCTCTAAATTTGGGCAATTTGAAAGAGCAAGAATTTTTGTTAAGGATTTACAACCGCTTAAATCCATCTCTGTCAAGTTCTGTCCAAATTAAAATAAAATAAATGTATTAGCTTCAATGAAGTTCTATTTCATAGTTTTAAAGAAAGAAATATTGAAAATAATATTGGTACCTTGAAAGTAATGAGGCTATTAGGCATTCGAAGTTCAACAGAATCATGAACCTCCACTAAGTTCTCACAATTGCTAAGATCCAACCTCTCTAAATTTGGGCAATTTGAAAGATCAGGAATTTTTGTTAAGGATTTACAACCGCTGAAATTCATGACTGTCAAGTTCTGTCCAAATTAAAATAAAATAAATATATTAGCTTCAATGAAGTTCTATTTCATAGTTTTAAAGAAAGAAATATTGAAAATAATATTGGTACCTTGAAAGTAATGAGGCTATTAGGCATTCGAAGTTCAACAGAATCATGAACCTCCACTAAGTTCTCACAATTTCTAAGACACAAGCTCTCTAAATTTGGGCAACTTGAAAGATCAGAAATTTTTGTTAAGGATTTACAACCGCTTAAATCCATCTTTGTCAAGTTCTGTCCAAATTAAAATAAAATAAATGTATTAGCTTCAATGAAGTTCTATTTCATAGTTTTAAAGAAAGAAATATTGAAAATAATATTGGTACCTTGAAAGTAATGAGGCTATTAGGCGTTCGAAGTTCAACGGAATCATGAACCTCCACTAAGTTCTCACAATTGCTAAGATCCAACTCTTCTAAATTTGGGCAACTTGAAAGATCAGGAAATTTTGTTAAGGATTTACAACCGCCTAAATTCATATATGTCAAGTTCTGTCCAAATAAAATAAAATAACTGTATTAGCTTCAATGAAATTCTGTTTCATAGTTTTAAAGAAAGAAATATTGAAAATAATATTGGTACCTTGAAAGTAATGAGGCTATTAGGCGTTTGAAGTTCAACGGAATCATGAACCTCGACTAAGTTCCCACAATTGCTAAGATCCAACCTCTCTAAATTTGGGCAACTTGGAAGATCAGGAACTTTTGTTAAGGATTTACAACCGCTGAAATTCATGACTGTCAAGTTCTGTCCAAATAAAATAAAATAAATGTATTAGCTTCAATGAAATTCTGTTTCATATTTTTAAAGAAAGAAATATTGAAAATAATATTGGTACCTTGAAAGTAATGAGGCTATTAGGCATTCGAAGTTCAACAGAATCATGAACCTCTACTAAGTTCTCACAATTGCTAAGATCCAACCTCTCTAAATTTGGGCAATTTGAAAGATCAGGAATTTTTGTTAAGGATTTACAACCGCTGAAATTCATGACTGTCAAGTTCTGTCCAAATTAAAATAAAATAAATATATTAGCTTCAATGAAGTTCTATTTCATAGTTTTAAAGAAAGAAATATTGAAAATAATATTGGTACCTTGAAAGTAATGAGGCTATTAGGCATTCGAAGTTCAACAGAATCATGAACCTCCACTAAGTTCTCACAATTGCTAAGATCCAACCTCTCTAAATTTGGGCAATTTGAAAGATCAGGAATTTTTGTTAAGGATTTACAACCGCTGAAATTCATGACTGTCAAGTTCTGTCCAAATAAAATAAAATAAATGTATTAGCTTCAATGAAATTCTGTTTCATATTTTTAAAGAAAGAAATATTGAAAATAATATTGGTACCTTGAAAGTAATGAGGCTATTAGGCATTCGAAGTTCAACAGAATCATGAACCTCCACTAAGTTCTCACAATTGCTAAGATCCAACCTCTCTAAATTTGGGCAATTTGAAAGATCAGGAATTTTTGTTAAGGATTTACAACCGCTGAAATTCATGACTGTCAAGTTCTGTCCAAATTAAAATAAAATAAATATATTAGCTTCAATGAAGTTCTATTTCATAGTTTTAAAGAAAGAAATATTGAAAATAATATTGGTACCTTGAAAGTAATGAGGCTACTAGGCATTCCAAGTTCAACGGAATCATGAACTTCGACTAAGTTCACACAATTGCTAAGATCCAACTCTTCTAAATTTGGGCAACTTGAAAGATCAGGAAATTTTGTTAAGGATTTACAACCGCTGAAATTCATGACTGTCAAGTTCTGTCCAAATTAAAATAAAATAAATATATTAGCTTCAATGAAGTTCTATTTCATAGTTTTAAAGAAAGAAATATTGAAAATAATATTGGTACCTTGAAAGTAATGAGGCTATTAGGCATTCCAAGTTCAACGGAATCATGAACCTCCACTAAGTTCTCACAATAGCTAAGATCCAAGATTTCTAAATTTGGGCAACTTGAAAGATCAGGAAATTTTGTTAATAATTTACAACCGCTTAAATACATATCTGTCGAGTTCTGTCCAAATAAAATAAAATAAATGTATTAGCTTCAATGAAATTCTGTTTCATATTTTTAAAGAAAGAAATATTGAAAATAATATTGGTACCTTGAAAGTAATGAGGCTATCAGGCGTTCGAAGTTCAACGGAATCATGAACCTCCACTAAGTTCTCACAATTGCTAAGACACAACATCTCTAAATTTGGGCAATTTGAAAGAGCAAGAATTTTTGTTAAGGATTTACAACCGCTTAAATCCATCTCTGTCAAGTTCTGTCCAAATTAAAATAAAATAAATGTATTAGCTTCAATGAAGTTCTATTTCATAGTTTTAAAGAAAGAAATATTGAAAATAATATTGGTACCTTGAAAGTAATGAGGCTATTAGGCATTCGAAGTTCAACAGAATTATGAACCTCCACTAAGTTCTCACAATTGCTAAGATCCAACGTCTCTAAATTTGGGCAATTTGAAAGATCAGGAATTTTTGTTAAGGATTTACAACCGCTGAAATTCATGACTGTCAAGTTCTGTCCAAATTAAAATAAAATAAATATATTAGCTTCAATGAAGTTCTATTTCATAGTTTTAAAGAAAGAAATATTGAAAATAATATTGGTACCTTGAAAGTAATGAGGCTATTAGGCATTCGAAGTTCAACAGAATCATGAACCTCCTCTAAGTTCTCACAATTTCTAAGACACAAGCTCTCTAAATTTGGGCAACTTGAAAGATCAGAAATTTTTGTTAAGGATTTACAACCGCTTAAATCCATCTTTGTCAACTTCTGTCCAAATTAAAATAAAATAAATGTATTAGCTTCAATGAAGTTCTATTTCATAGTTTTAAAGAAAGAAATATTGAAAATAATATTGGTACCTTGAAAGTAATGAGGCTATTAGGCGTTCGAAGTTCAACGGAATCATGAACCTCCACTAAGTTCTCACAATTGCTAAGATCCAACTCTTCTAAATTTGGGCAACTTGAAAGATCAGGAAATTTTGTTAAGGATTTACAACCGCTTAAATTCATATATGTCAAGTTCTGTCCAAATAAAATAAAATAAATGTATTAGCTTCAATGAAATTCTGTTTCATAGTTTTAAAGAAAGAAATATTGAAAATAATATTGGTACCTTGAAAGTAATGAGGCTATTAGGCGTTCGAAGTTCAACGGAATCATGAACCTCGACTAAGTTCCCACAATTGCTAAGATCCAACCTCTCTAAATTTGGGCTACTTGAAAGATCAGGAACTTTTGTTAAGGATTTACAACCGCTGAAATTCATGACTGTCAAGTTCTGTCCAAATAAAATAAAATAAATGTATTAGCTTCAATGAAATTCTGTTTCATATTTTTAAAGAAAGAAATATTGAAAATAATATTGGTACCTTGAAAGTAATGAGGCTATTAGGCATTCGAAGTTCAACAGAATCATGAACCTCCACTAAGTTCTCACAATTGCTAAGATCCAACCTCTCTAAATTTGGGCAATTTGAAAGATCAGGAATTTTTGTTAAGGATTTACAACCGCTGAAATTCATCACTGTCAAGTTCTGTCCAAATTAAAATAAAATAAATATATTAGCTTCAATGAAGTTCTATTTCATAGTTTTAAAGAAAGAAATATTGAAAATAATATTGGTACCTTGAAAGTAATGAGGCTACTAGGCATTCCAAGTTCAACGGAATCATGAACCTCGACTAAGTTCACACAATTGCTAAGATCCAACTCTTCTAAATTTGGGCAACTTGAAAGATCAGGAAATTTTGTTAAGGATTTACAACCGCTGAAATTCATGACTGTCAAGTTCTGTCCAAATTAAAATAAAATAAATATATTAGCTTCAATGAAGTTCTATTTCATAGTTTTAAAGAAAGAAATATTGAAAATAATATTGGTACCTTGAAAGTAATGAGGCTACTAGGCATTCCAAGTTCAACGGAATCATGAACCTCGACTAAGTTCACACAATTGCTAAGATCCAACTCTTCTAAATTTGGGCAACTTGAAAGATCAGGAAATTTTGTTAAGGATTTACAACCGCTGAAATTCATATATCTCAAGTTCTGTCCAAATAAAATAAAATAAATGTATTAGCTTCAATGAAATTCTGTTTCATATTTTTAAAGAAAGAAATATTGAAAATAATATTGGTACCTTGAAAGTAATGAGGCTATTAGGCATTCGAAGGTTAACGGAATCATGAATCTCGACTAAGTTCACACAATTGCTAAGATCCAACTCTTCTAAATTTGGGCAACTTGAAAGAACAGGAATTTTTGTTAAGGATTTACAACCGCTTAAATTCTTATATTTCAAGTTCTGTCCAAATTAAAATAAAATAAATGTATTAGCTTCAATGAAATTCTGTTTCATATTTTTAAAGAAAGAAATATTAAAAATAATATTGGTACCTTGAAAGTAATGAGGCTATTAGGCATTCCAAGTTCAACGGAATCATGAACCTCCACTAAGTTCTCACAATAGCTAAGATCCAAGCTTTCTAAATTTGGGCAACTTGAAAGATCAGGAAATTTTGTTAATAATTTACAACCGCTTAAATACATATCTGTCAAGTTCTGTCCAAATAAAATAAAATAAATGTATTAGCTTCAATGAAATTCTGTTTCATAGTTTTAAAGAAAGAAATATTGAAAATAATATTGATACCTTGAAAGTAATGAGGCTATTAGGCATTCCAAGTTCAACAGAATCAAGAGCCAACACTAAGTTCTCACAATTGCTAAGATCCAACTCTTCTAAATTTGGGCAACTTGAAAGAACATGAATTTTAGTTAAGGATTTACAACCTTTGAAATTCATGACTATCAAGTTCTGTCCAAATTAAAATAAAATAAATGTATTAGCTTCAATGAAATTCTGTTTCATAGTTTTAAAGAAAGAAATATTGAAAATAATATTGGTACCTTGAAAGTAATGAGGCTATTAGGTATTCCAAGTTCAACGGAAAGATGAATCTCGACTAAGTTCTCACAATGCCAAAGATACAATAATTTTAAATTTGGGCAACTTGAAAGATTAGGAATTTTTTTTAAGGATTTACAATCGCTTAAATGTATCTTTGTCAAGTTCTGTCCAAATTAAAATAAAATAAATATATTAGCTTCAATGAAGTTCTATTTCAAAGTTTTAAATAAAGAAATATTGAAAATAATAGTGGTACCTTGGATTTTAGGCCATCTAACTCCTTGATGAGGCTGTTATGCATTCGAAATTCAACGAGATTATTTCCACGAAAATTAGGAGGCAAAAATGATGAAGGATAATTAGCCCAATCAAGGAATCTTATCGTATTAGAGAGATGATTCGGTCCTGCAAAAAATTGTGCATTCCGGTTTATAAACAATCGAAGATTCCTCATATTCATAAATGCCTCGGGATGCAAGCGTATCTGCATGTCATCATGGCCTTAAGGAATATCTAACAATATCCCTTAAATTTTGTCCGTTCCCTACAAAGACGTACAAAGGCATAAGTATCTCAACAAAATCAAATCATAAAGTTGTTCTTCTTTTATTACCACTTTCTAATTAAAATCATGGAAACACAGATAAACAAAACAAATTAAACTTAAATTATGTTGAAATGAAAATTTTAATAAACTAATTTTCAAAAAATCAACTCAATTAACATTATAAACTAAAAAAATAGAAAATTATTCAGATAAATGAAAACTTAATATTAGAAAATTTCATTATTTAAGTTTTTTTGTTTCTATTTTTCTATTTATTTATATAAATTAAGTTTAGTACTAAACTACAGAAAGTTTGATTAAAACAAAAAATATAATTTTTTGAGGAGAGAATTGTGATTTTCTTTTATGAAAAGTAAATTGTCAACTTTAACGGGAGCATATATATATATACACACACACACATGCAAACTCTTTTATAATCCATTCAACTAAAGCTAACACGTACGCCATTTCAATAAAAATAAAATTTATCTTTACAAAACTGTTCTTAATTTAATATGAGGTTGCAAGAGTTGTAGGTTAACCATTTTCCATATAGAAAACTACCAAAACTTAACGACAGTCTGATCAGTTGCATTGGTCATAGTTACCAATAGAAAAGAAAATATAATCATATATAATATATAAACACACATGCACCAACGAGTTACTTTATCATTTTTAACTTCAACATTTTTTTGGGAGTTTCACTTGTGAACAGAAAACAAATGTAAATTCAATGGTTTTTATTTGTGTGATCTTACCGTATTTTCTTCTAATACTTGGCGAACATCTTCATGAAACAACAATCTACTACGCTTGCCAGCTTCTTTGGGCGATTCTTGTCGAACAATTTCTTTACCCATGTCTTGCAATAAGTCATGCATCTCCACATCTTGATAACGATTAATATTGATGAGACACTTATCTTTAAGCCTTGCAATGCCAATAGATGCTGAAAAATGACAACTGTCTAGTATTTTCGTGACAAATGCAATAGATTGCCCCTTGAAGAAACATGCAATGTCAAGAAAAATATCTTTTTCATTATTATCCAACCCGTCGTAGCTTATTTTAAGAATTTCATAAATATCCTTGTGAGGACTTCTTTTATGCTTTTCCAATGTACTTTCCCATTCTTGTATACTTCTACCATGCAAATATGAACCAAGCACTGTAAGAGCTAGTGGAAGGCCCTTAGCATAATCTATTATACATCCTGTGAGTTTTCCATGACTTTCAACTGGCTTGTCTCTTTTAAATGCATGCTGACTAAATAGCTGAATAGCTTTGTTGTTGTCCAATCCCTGCACTTCGTACGTTGAATCGACTTCATGATTAGTTAATAGATGTTGATCTCTTGTTGTTATTAGTATTCTACTTCCTGGACCAAACCAATTACGATTTCCAGCTAGTTCTTTTAATTGGCACAACTCACTCACATCATCAAGAATTATAAGTACCCTTTTAGAGCAAAGTCTACGCTTTTTAACATTAGTACCTCCAACACCGCCAATATTAAAACTTCCAAAGTTTCCAACGAGCTCGTTAAGAAGTTTCTCTTGCAGTTGCTCCAGATTGTCCTTTCCACTCGATTTCTCTCTAACATTTGCTAGAAAACATCTAGCTTCAAATTGATGTCCAATTGAATTAAAGACTGCTTTAGCGAGAGTTGTTTTACCAATTCCACCAGTTTCATAAATCCCTATCATGAGTGTAATGTCATTCCTTCCAATTTCTAACTTAGTATTCAAGTCATTTAGACCAAACTCTAGTCCAATTAGATGCTCAGCAATATCTAACTGGTATGTAGATTTAACTACTATTGAGTCCACCCATTGAATGATTTTTTGCATAAATTCATATTCATTCCTGCCAATACAAGGAAAAAGAACATTCAATGAGTCACATTTTTCACATAAAAAGATATGGAGTTTCATTATTTATAAGTTGGTGTGTCAATACATCAACTATAGTATCACCCATTACAATTACGAAAATTTTTTTTAAAAAAAGATCATGACTAATATATAAATTTTTATACTATCTGATGTAGAAGATCTTCCACAAGGTCTAGTTACAAGGTTTTTTTTTCTTACTAAATACCAATAAATTAGTATGAAACCAATAAAAATGAAACAAAAAGACACCATTGGGCCACTAGGGAAAAACAAGTTTCGCTACACTTTGCAACTCTAAGGCTATGTTTGAGTAGTGGAGTGATCTCATATTTTATCAATACTTTTTTACTACTTTTCACTACTATTAACTAATATTCAATATTTTTTTCATTACTTTTTCACTATTTTTTACCATTATTCAATATTTTATCATTAGTTTTTCACTACTATTCATAGATCATTTGAGAAAACCTCACTATCCAAATATAACTTAAATTACAATGGCCACAACTAGTAACACAAAATTAAAGAACTATAAAATCAAATACAATTGTTCATAGTAGCACAAGAAATCTTGCAGAAAAATATCAGCGTAGCACAAATTACCATAACCAATGTAGCACAAGAAATGTAGAGATACAAAACCTACCCAAAGCATGAATCAAACCAATGCAAGGATATCAAACAAGGAAGGCCGGTTGATTCATGGAGAGTCTATGGCGCCTTTGGTGGCTGATGGATAATTGTGCTTCCCTTTTATGGTACTCTACTTAATTAATTAGCTAGATAGGAAACGCTACATTGAAGATTGGGGATTTATGAATGTTCTTGTTTGTTTGTTGGGTTTTACATTAAAGTTTCTGTTAACTAATTGGTGCACTTCTTCTACATATGGATGCCTAGAAAATAATGGATTTGGAGCTTCCTATTCGAGAAACGAAAAAACTTAAGTTGTAATATCTGATCTGTTATGAGCATGCACTTATGCAGCTTGACAATCAGTTAATATTTGTAAAAAATTAGGGATCACCACCTTACTTAGCACATGAAACTATCCTTAGAAAAAAAAAAAAAAAAAAAAAAAAAAAAAAAAAAAGCAAGATAGAGGGAAACTCGAGAGAACTTACAATAAGCATGCGAGATTGATCCAAAACTTTTTAAGACAATAGTTTGTGTAGAGTGTAAGTGTTTGAGAAATAGTTGTAAAACGTAAAAACTTTTTAAGACAATATATAGTTTGATATAGTTTTAAAAGAGTGGCGAGACCTATCATTAAAGCATATTTAGATATGAAAAATATATTGAAGAAGTCTTGAGATATTAGTTAAATACCCGTTCTAAAGAGAGAACCATACTCTTAGTACTGTTGTATTGCCTCCGGCCCAATGGTGGCTGCACTACTGGCAGCCAAAAAACTCGGTTTGACGTGGTGTCTAGCCACACTATGGGATGGTACTTTTCTTGTGAATATGTGAATAATGAATATGGCTTCTTGAGTTTTTAATGCTTTAGAAAATATTGAGGAGTTTTAAGACTATAGATCATCATGTTATATGTTTGGAAATGAAACAACTTTTAACTTAAAGATTATCTTTGAATTTAGAGACGGTTTTCATTGCCAATGATATTAAAATTTGATGTCTCGCATAAGTTTATATAATGATATTGGAAAATGATATTGTATCACATGAGTTTGTTTCCTAATTTTGAATGCTCATATATTTAATTTATTTATTTATTTTGCTAATGATTAAAGAAGTGAGTTTTAGTGTATTAATATATTTTTTAAAAAAAAAATATTTAAAGATGTTATAAAAAAGTGAAAAAGAAAGGAAAAAAATTAAAATGTAAAATTTGTACCTGTGAATCCGTCGAACGATCAAAATTGAGCAACACACTAGCAATATTTAAAGATTTTTTTTATATTTTTCTATGCTTTTTTTTTTTTTTGGTGTTTGGGGTGTTTGTTATAAGGTGGGCAAGGCCAAGTAAAGTCCAAGTCCATTATGGTTGTAAAGCCCATGTGCCGTTAATATTAAACGAGAAAAACAATAACGAAAATAGGAATAGATGGGCATGTGGCTTGACTGACATAAACTATCAGCTTCTAAGATGAAAGTCTTCAGTTCGAAACACCTCCTCCCTTAATGTATTAAAAAAAAAAAAAAAGGAATAAATGTATGCATTCGTTGGGTTTTTATCGTGAGTTTTTCTGCAAATTAGATCGGAGGAAAATTCTTTGATAGATATATAAAAATTACAGTCATTATATTGAGCATGTGACAGCACATGATTTTTTAAAGGTTAAGTTAAAAAATTAACATGTCATTCAAGACTATATGTTTCTCACATACTCAAAGAACACATGATAATTTTTTAAATAAACAATTTTGCTTGAAGAAAAACTCTATTATCAATTAATATAATAGTTAAAAGAAGTACCCGTCTTCCAAATGTTCTCCAGCCAAACCGGCAACTTCTTGTAGGCTTTCCTTCCACCTCTGCACCTTCGGATCCTCCTTGAATCTCTCCTGATGTTTAGCTAATGCTTCTTCAAAACCTCCTCTCAAATTTCATACTTCTAATGGATTCACACGGTAAAACACTGGTAAAACAATTTGTTGTTTTGTTTTCTTACACTCAAGGATCTTTGTTAGCTCCTCCAAGCACCATGCAGATGAAGCATAGTGTGGAGATAATACAATGATAGAAATCATTGACTCTTCAATAACTTTAAGAAGGGTAGGTGAAATTGTCTCTCCTCTGTCAAGATCTTTGTCATCTATGTAGGTTTTGACTCCCCTATCACGTAGAGCAAGGTATAGAAAGGCAGTAAAAGTATTGCGAGTATCAATTCCTCTAAAACTCAAAAATACATCGTAGGACCATTTAAGAGGGGAAGAAGACGAGGCGGACGAGGAAGAGGGTAAACTGAATGCCATTGAGGAACAAGTGTATACAATTCAATTCTGATACAGAGAAGACGTCCATTAGTCTTAAGTAGAGAAGCAGATGCAGCTTTGCACAATTATTTATTGAGAAAAAGGAAAAGCAAATACAAAAAAGAAAAGAAAAGAAAACGAGGAGCCTTTGAAATGCCTTTCGGTGGGATTTGTCGTTTGCGTGGACCTCCAGAGTCCAGTTGGATTCGTGGAAATCTCAGTCCACCCAACGCTTTAATTCCAGAAACCAAGAAAAAAACTGAATTCAAGTCAATTTTTCACTCTTCTAAGCGTGGACAAGAAGGCATTGATAAAGAAAAGAATTTACTTTCAAAAAATAAAAATGAAAATAAAGAAAAGAGTAGCAACTTCTTTGTAATTTTCGGGCCACTGAACATTTTGATCATGAAAACGCGTAGCTGAATTAAATAATATTAATATCAGAACCATTGAAGAAAAACACGCTTACAAAGGCCCCACACACGCTCACACAAAATATTAATATCAAAGCCCCACTTGTTTTTGTATTAAATAATATTAATATCAAAGTCCCACTACTTGTGTTAATTCACATATATGTATAGGAATAATGATATTAGTATATCCTCTTATTTTATCTTTCCATTTTAACTATTTATATATTTAATTTTTTTTACTTATTGATTAAAGAAGTGACTATTAGGTAGGATTTAGATAGTGAAAAAAGATAAGATGAGATCTTAGATGAAAGTTAAAAATTGAATAAAATATTATTAGAATATTATTTTTTAATATTATTATTATTTTAAGATTTGAAAAAATTGAATTTTTTATTATATTTTATGTAGAAGTTTAAAAAATTATAATAATGAGATTAGATGAGATGAATTAAGATGATTTTATTATCTAAACTCATATTATTTATACTTTTTAAAAATATTTAAAGATATTTAAAAAATAAAAAATAAAAAAAGATAACTTTTGCCTAGCGGCATGTCACTGCTAACTTTTGCCTAGCGGCATGTCACACCTTCAAGAAGTTATTCACAATTACCAAATTTGAAATGTAGTAGTTAAGGAATCTCCATTAAGCTTCGAAAATTATCATTGAAGATCCAGACACATGTTCAACGGCTCAAATACGCTCCCATTACCACCAAATTCAATAAAACCAAAAATCACAACTTTAATGAGGTAGCCAAATTTTATATGAAGCTTATTTCAACAAAAAAAAAAGAAAAGAAAAAAAAGAAATAGAGAATCTCCACACAAACAGCGCATACAATTTTTCCCAAAAAAGAGAAACCTAAAAAAAAAAAAAAATTGTTTTTTGATCGGTAAAACACTAAGATAAGAATGATAAGAAACCTAAAAAAATAAAACAAAACTACAATTGATAAGGCCCCATATAAAATTTGCAATCATTGACAATATTCATTTCCTCCAATTATCTAAAGATTGAAATGCATCCCATTTTTCTATTAAAAAGAAAACATTCTCTCTAAAATTTCTCAAAAAGTACGATATACCCCCTAGTAAAATATAGAAATTAAATTTTTAAATAAAAATTATTTTTGAAGATCGCACTAGAAAAACTGAGCAATATATATGGTTGAAAGAAATTTAAAATCATAGACAACTATTTTCAAGAGTGTTTATTTCAGATATTTTATGGAGGGGTGCATTCAAATATTATGGTACTTAAGAGGCAAGCAAATATATCGATAGTTTAGAAGGTATTTGCAAATTGGATAATAGTTTTAGTTTATTTTACCCATAGAAAAGAATATATGGATGGATAATTTGCTTGTCTAATCTATGATTACATTATTGAATTAAAAATGTTGAAAGAAATTAACTATAATTTCGTTACAAGGCAATAAGATATGTTGTGTCGAAAGATAAAACAAAAAAAACCATGGAACCAACAAATGAGATCAGACTGGATGTTAAATTTATCTCAACTCATCTCATATTATCATTATAATTTTTATCAATTTCTACATAAAATATAATAAACAATTTAATTTTTTTAAATTTTAAAAATAATAATAATATTAAAATAATATTTTATTAAAACTTTTAATTTTTATTTAAAATTATATTATTTTATCTCACTGTCTAAACTCTACCTAAATCTAACAATTAGACTTATGTTTCTTGGCTGAACTAAGGTTGGGACAATTGAAGAAGAGTTTTGCATATAGTCTAATCGGTACAGTTTTAGTTGGATTCGTGGAAATCCCAGGGAATATTGACTATGAGCATCCATATTGGAGTCTTTATATCTCATTTATCCCTATAATTTAAGAATAATTATAGGATTTTTTTCCAAAAATCCCTCACCATTAAATTCTCCATTTTGGAAAAAATGCTTAGAGAATGAATATTGTGGGGAACCATTATTCATTCCTTAAATCACTTTTATTAATATTTTATTTATTTTAATTAAATTAATTCTTTTTCCAATCATATACACTTTCTCTCATATTCATATTTGTTATAGTTTTAAATAATAGTTTTAAAAATAATTTAAATAACTCCAAAAATATAAAAAAATAATAATTTTAAAAATATTAAAAATAATTTAAATTTTATTTAAAATATTCATTAGAGTAATAGTTCAAAATATTAAAAAAAAAATATTGAGTAGTAAAATTTATAAATGAAAGTGAAAGAAAAAAGTAATAAAGAAACAACAGAGAAATATTATTTTAATAGAATAGAAATAGAGATGGAGAATGAGATGTAGAAGATTTTTTAAAGACAAATAAAATTTTAAATTTATTTTTAAAAAAAATATTTTTTAATTAAATTATAGAAAATTTTATAGAAAACCTAACATGAATGCTCTAAGGAAATCTAAAAGGAATATCTTTTAACTAGACCGAATGGAAGCCACCTCTAAGGGCATTAGCATTGGCTTGACTAAAGTTAAAGATTAATTAAAATTTAAATAATATGTACTAGAAACACTCCACATTGGATTGGCCAAGTCTAAAATAAAATGGACTTTTGCTATAGTGATTGGCCAAAGATGGAGAATCACTATTGATTCACCAAACATTAAAATATTAATTTCTCACTTCAAGAAAACATTAAAATATTAATTTATCACTTCAATTAAAATACTATTTGGTTTGTAATTAAGAAATTTAGATGAGTTTAATTAATATTTTATATTATTAACATTAAATGAATTTTAAAAATATTAATTTTTTAATATTAATTTAATTAGAATATACTTATTATTAATATTCAATTGGTAGAATTATAAAATGTGCTACAAATAAATTAAATAAATAAATTATTAATTTAATAATATTTTATTATTATATAGAGGGTAAATGATTAATCCAATGTGGGGATTGAATGTAAATAGAATAGGCAAATATAAAAATGGGTGATATTGGCTAAAGTTTGGAGATGCATTTGACCAAGTCAATGTTAGTGCTCTAATAAACCAAATCCGACAAATTTATCCGACAGTGGAGTGATACGAGATCATTTTATTATTAGTTATTATTTTATTATTAATTTTATTATTTAATATTTTATTCTTATTTTTTCATTTATAAATCATCTACAGTCACTTCAGCACCCAAAAACACCATTCTCCACGGTGACTTTACTGGCCGTGCCCAACCTCTATTAATTATTTAAGCACTAATTTGGGTAATAAAGTATATAAGAATACTTCATTATTATTTATTATTATTTATTATTATTATTTAATATTTTATTATTATTTTTTATAAAATATTTAAAATCACTTCACTACTTGAACGTAATCTTAACCTAGCCATCAATTCCTCCCACGCCAAAGAATAAATATCAGGGCTACGAATTTAAAAGAGAGATCACAATTTAAAATTATTTTTATTATAATATAAATTTAATTTTTCATATCAATGCAACTACACTCATTTATACACATGAGTTCATTAACTCATCTTATCTCATTATATATTATTATTATTATATTTTTAAATTTTTACATAAAATATAATAAACAATTCAATCTTTTTAAATTTTAATTTAATTTTTTTAAAATTTTAAAATTTTAATAATAATATTTTATTCAATTCTAATCTTATACCAATCTAAACTGCACCGGTAGTCTTAGGCTGCGTTTGGATCCTCAACCCAACTCAACTCATCATTACAACTTTTTAAAATCTCAATAGAAAATATAATAAACAATTCAACTTTTTCAAATCCCAAAACAACTTTAATATTAAAAAATAATATTCTAATAATATTTTATCATCTCAACTCAACTCAACTCAACTCAACATCCAAACTCACCTTAATATTATTTAAAACAGCAAGGCGTTTTCGTAATCAAAGCGTTAGTGGCATGAGATTTCCACGAATCCAACCGAAAGTTGCGAAGAAGTTGCTACTCTCTTCTTTTCTTTATTAACAGGACAACGATGTTATACCAACTACTCCAGAGCTTGATGAGAGTCAATGTTTATTGTCCTGATCGTTCGTTTTCATTTTTTAGTATTTGTTTTTTTCCTAGAGCGTTGGCATTGTTATATGCATACAAAATTACATCTTTTATATATTTATTTTGTCATTTAAATAAAATTTTTATATTAATTTATGTATATTTTAGATAAATAATAATTATTATTATTAATTTTTTTCTAAAATTAATTCTTTTATATATTTTTTACAATTAACATCCATTATATATATTTGATATTAATAATACGAATGCAATAATAAAAATATAACCACGGTGACTTTACCGGCCGTGCCCAACTTTATTTTCACAACTGTCAACTTATTTAATTATTATAATTTTTTTAAAATTTTACATAAAAGAAAATAAAAAATTTAATTTTTTCAAATATCAAAATAAAAATAATATTATAAAAATATATTTTAATAATATTTTATTTCACTTTTAACTTTTATTCCAATTCATTTCATTTCATCTGTAAAACAAAAACGAGACCTTAGTCTAGCAATCAATTCCTCCCATGTCAAAGATGAGGGCTACGACTTAAAAGAAAATTATAAAAAATAATTATATAAATTTATGCGAGATATCAAATTTTAAAATTATTTTTATTATGATATAAATTTAATTTTTCACATCAATACAATTAAACTCATTTATACACCTGAGTTCATGAACTCATATCATATCATCTCGTATTATTATTACAATTTTTCTAAATTTTTATATAAAACATAATAAATAAATTACTTTTTTTCAAATTTCAATTCAAATTTTTTAAATTTTAAAATAATACTAAAAAATTAGATTTTAACAATATTTTTATAAAAAATCATAAATTCATTTAAAAATATTTTTTTAATCATTAAGAAAAAAATATTAAATAAATAAAATAAAATGTAATTCCGTATAAATTTCAGTAAGAATAGCATTTTTCATTCCAAAAATACAACGTGTACAGTGTCAGAACTCCTCAATATTTTTTAAGGTATTTAAAACTCGAGAAACCACCTTCAAAATATTATTTAATACAGCGACGCGTTTTTGTACTTAAAACGTTGAGTGGCCCAAAAGTACGATGAAGTCGCTACAACGCCACCCAAAAGTACTGGCTCTGGACTGCGCATGCCACTACAAGGGGGCGATGGGCCTTTTTTAATTTAAAGTTTTTTTTTTCTATTTTGCTATTTCATTAATCTAAATTAAGTTTAATAGTAAACTACAAAGAGTTTCACAAAAACATAAAAATATATATATTTTATTAGGAGAGATCAATAAATTGTTAAGTACTTTTTACGGGAGCATGTATTTAGAAAGGATTATGCATGTACGGCTCTTGTACAATTCATTTTGCAACCAACTTATAAAGCAAACACGGCACTTCAATAAAAATAAAATTTAATTTTACAAAACTGTTCTTAATCTGATATGGAATTGTAAATGAGTTGTATATTAATTATTTTCCATGCAGAAAACTACTAAAACTCATAGTTAGAGATTAAAAATTAGAAATATAATCATATATATTCACGCACATACACCAACGAATTAGTTCACTATTTTTAAAGGCCTCGTCTGTTTTCACAAATGAGATGAGATGAGATAAAAGTTAAAAGTTGAATAAAATATTGTTAGAATATATTTTTTTAATATTATTTTTGTTTTAAAATTTGAAAAAGTTGAATTATTTATTTTATTTTGTATGAAAATTTTAAAAAATTGTAAAGATTAGATGAGACTGCTTTGGCAATAGTTGTTTAACAATTCCACCAATTCCATAGATCCCTATCATGAGAGTAGTCTCATTCCTTCCAATTTCTAAAAGAGCATTCAAGTCTTTTACATGAGACTCTAATCCAATTGGATACTCAACAATATTTAGGTATGTATATCTAGCTATTTTTTAATCCATTCATTGGATGATTTTATAGATAAATTCAAATTCATTCCTGCGATTACAATGAAAAAGAACATTTAACAAGTCACATATTTCACATAAAAGGATACTGAATTTCTCTACTTACAAATAATCATGAAAAAAGTTACTACACTAATACTTCCATTTGCCATATATATATACATATATATACATTTTTATACTAGGTGATGTAAAAGATCACTTCCATTTGCCATATGGCCGTCTCTAGTTACAAGATTTTATTTTCAGTTTTCCTTAATAGCAATTAAATTTGTATGAAACCACAAAAATGAAAACAAAATGAGACCATCGGGCCACTAGAAAAAAAACAGGTTTCGCCACCAATTTGCAAAATTACATTGGTCATGGCTACAACAAAATTAAAGAACTATAAAAGCAAATACAGCTGTTCATAGCATTACAAGAAATCTTGCACAAACCATAACCAATCTAGCACAAGAATGTGTAGAGATATATACATAGCCTACCCAAAGCATGAATCAAACCAATGTAGAGAAACATAAAAACGATATTACCAAGCTGATCAAAGACAAGGACAACAAACAAGGAAGGCCCGTTGATTCACGGAAAGTCTATGGTGCATGCCTGTGGTGAATGATGTAATAATTGTGCTTTCATTTATAATCTACTTAATTAATTAGCTAGGAAACACATTTAATTAATCTGTGTGTGGATGCCTAGAAAATAATGGATTTGGAACTTCCTATTCGTGAAACGAAAAGTTTATTTAAGTTGTAATATATGATATGTTAAGAGCATGCAATTATGAAATCTAACAATCTATTAAAATTTGTAAGAAAGCAGGCCAGGATCACGACCTTAGTTAGCACCTGAAATTATCCATAAAAAGATTTAAAAGATAGAGGGAATCTAAAATCTATAGTGACATATATAAATGTGCTAGTAAAAAATTGATATGCTATTCAAAAACCACATGCTTCCTACATGCTCAAAAAACACTTGGTAATTTTTTAAATAAGTAATTACGTTTAGAGAAAAACTCTATTCTCTATGAGTACAAAAGTTAAGAAGTAGTACCCGTCTTCCAAAAGATCTCTAGCCAAATGGGCGACCTCTCTTGATGTTTAGCCAATACTTTTTCAAAACTTTCTCTATGGTAAAATACTAGTAAAACAATTTGTTGTTTTGTTATATATAGCAATGCTTTACAATTGGTCAATATACAAAATGATCAATGCCATAAATGGCTATATATTTCTGTAGAGTCCATATATAGGACAAATCCTACACCATAATTTTAGCTGTATGTCATTCTGTCATGATTTGTGTTTCCATGTTTTGCTCCTTCGTGATTATCTCCACGTACGATGCTCTCCACAATTATCTCCAATAAGTAATATGTGAAACTCCTGCGTCAATAATCTTTTGGCGGCACTACCAAGCATATTGGTGTGGCACATATGATGTTTCCATGCCTATAAATTGAACATCGATCTTCCTAAGGCAAAGAAAAACAAAGAAAAGGAAAATACAGGAAGATGCTTGAGGTCAGTCACGTACGAGTCCTAAATGTCTAGATACGTTTAGACATGTTAAATACATCGGATATAACTTGTCTAATATTGTTCGGTCACAACGTCGACAAACACATCAGCAGGCTGATAATCAAGGAGCCGACTTTAAGGGCGCTAAAAAATATTATTATTTACTTTATTCTTATCTCCATATGATATTATAAAAAAAATTATAAAAAATTGCAAGTAAATATTTTTCCCTACGAGTAAATATGATTAGGGTGAGTTTAGATAGACAGTTCAGATGAGATGAGATGAGATATTTTGAATAGTAATAAAATTTCTTAAATTAAGATGAAATTAGATAGTTTGTAAAAAATGTATATATATTCGGATAGCGAGATGATATACGATAGTTTTGACTTTTTGGGATTTGATAAAGGGGTGGGTCCTAAATTGTACACTATTTATATACTGTTCACGCATTGTTCACATCAGTTTTCACTATTTACATACTGTTTATTTACTATTCATTTAAGTGGATGTTTTCAAACTTGATGGATAGAAACACCCTCAATTTGTAATTTTCTTTTTTCAACAAACTTGCATTGAATTAAAATAGAGAATACAATAGGAGAGGGCAAAGAATACTAATAAAAACTTCTTTACAAAAATTGCAGTGCAAATAGTAAAAAATAAAAATAAACGAATAATAGAACCTAATAAATTAGATCCGGACCCTTGTTACTTGGCCAAGCCAAGGAGGTAACTACTGCAATAACGATTATAAAATCCAACTCGTGGATTTGTTGAATATCGTTGTGATCTACATACGTGAAAGAAACATTGCAACCATCTTTCTAGAGTTGTTGATGAAGATCTTCACTTCCTTTTCCTCTAGATTCTCAGTTAGGAAAAGTTGAAATATAGCTAAATAGCTAGGATTGGACAGTTCGAGTCGCTGGCTACATTTAAGAATGTGCAGCGAAGACGGGGTCTATTCTATACTCGTCGGGTCAAACAGAGCAAAAAGATCGAGATTCGAAGAATCTAAAGGTGGAGAGTCAGCCTTTGTGAGAAATATAGTGTATCACAAAACCCCATCGACTTTGCTTATTATTTTAGGTGATGCTCGAGAAATGAGATGAGATTAAAATTTTATTAATAGTAGTAAAATGGTTTGTGAATAGTAATGAGAGAATTTGAATTAAGTTGAATAAAAAATATTATAAAATTAAAATATTGTTAAAGTATTATTTTTTAATATTATTTTTATTTTAAAATTTAAAAAAGTTGAATTGTTTTTTATTTTTTATTTAAAAGTTTGAAAAAGTTATAATGATTTATTTGAAAAAGTTGTAATGATTAATTTGAAAATATTTATATTTAAATGATATTTGAGAAGAAATAAGATAGAATGAGATGAAATAAGATAGAAATTGTTTTCAAACATCCCTTAGTGATATATATATATATATATATATATAACAAAACAAATACTAAAAACAATAAAAAAAAACATAACAACAAAATATATATGTATATATATATATTTATATATATTTGCGGGCACGAGTGGCTCGAGGGCCAAGATTGAGCCACCTCATAAGGACTCGTGATAGCTCATAGTGATCTTTCGGGCGTGCACCAGTATGATTTTTTTATTTTTTTTATTTTTAATATTAAGATATTTTTTTAACATCCCAAACATGCCCAACAGCCTGTCATCCATCATTGCACATAAAATTCTTTTTCTTGTGATTGCTTTGGCGTTCTTTTTTTTTTTTTTTTTATGGAAATAGTCACATTTCATTAATGATCCGAAGTTACAGATGTTGACTGATCAGTACATAGAAAATCCAAACACCTTAAGCCAATCTAACGCAACAGCTCTGAAGCTTCCCCACGCACAAATTGCTTTGTGGCGGACATTGTCTTAACTTCTCTAACTTTCTCAAAAACGAGAAAACGTTCTGTAAACCAGAACTTGCAGGTCCGCTCAGTCATCCCGAGAGGGATGAGTTAGGGACACAACTATGGATATTAAATCCAATAGTCTATTCCTACTACACTAAAATTAAGTTAAACTGAAAAATTACAAACTAAAACAGTAACAACAAAATAGACCACAAGCATTGGTGAGGCTCCAGATGACACGCCTACCGTAAGTATCAACATCTCGAACCCGGGCTGAACGAGTACCCAGCTAAAGCACGGACCACAACAGCCCGGCTGTGCGATGACCAGTCATAACATCGCTCACCACTCTCGAACCGCTCTTACCCCGGATTACGTACAATCCAACAGCCCACACCCCACTCGGATCAACAAAACAACAGCAACCAAGGAAACTAAACAACAACAAATACTAGAAAAAACAGAAACGGAAAGCCAGAACCAAAACGCGGGTGAACAGTGCATTAGATTCGTCTATAATGCGTGCGGATATTGTTCACACTGGGAGGAAAAACCGTCGAGCCGACTTTGAAGTCCCGGAGTCAG